>JAVDPK010000190.1:358134-399095 GCA_034780415.1 Cichlasoma orientale | reverse complement strand
TATATATAAAAGGCATCATCATTTGGAGATGGGACTACATAAGTGATAGTGGAAGTAGCATCTACAATAAATCATAATTTCTGTCTCCCATGGCCATATCAAGTCATCATTGTGTCAAACTTTCAAGAAAAGCAGAACCTTCTGTCAAAAAGAGTCAGAAAACAAATCTTTAAACTCCTTTGTAAAATAAGGATGAAATCATAAGAGTTTTCCAGGTGTTGTTTATAGAGAAGCTAAATGATGAAATGACGAAATATGTTTCCAGAAGGATTTATAACATTTTAAGTTAAAAGTTGGGGGAGGGGGATTCAACTCCACCTTGAAGCCACAGACAACAGATGTAATTGTAATCATGATGAAACCAGACCACGCTGAAAGAAACAAAAGCCTTAAATAGATGTTTTTCATATAAAGACGCAAATACACTGTATACCCAGTACTGTGCAAAAGTCTTGAGCACCCCTCATCTTCATCCTCATCATTTATGTTTTGCCAGGAAAAACAGCACTAGGTGCAAGGATTTACTGAAACATGCAAACATACATGGGACGACAGAATATAAGGCAAAAGCAATTTGTACAATTCCGACAAGCTTGAAAGTCAATATTTAGTATGACCACTTTATTCTTCAATTCTCATAGCCAAATTCTTGTAATTTCTTTAAGTAGTCTTTAGAAATAGTTCTCCAGGCTTCTTGGAGGACATTCAAAGCTCTTCTTTGGATGTTGGCTGCCTTTTGTTCCGTTCTCTGTCAAGAGGATCCCACACTGCTTCAATAATGTTGAGGTCTGGGTTCTGGGGAGGCCAATCCACGACTGACAGTGTTCCACTGTGTCCTCTTATATCCATGTATGCTTTTACTGAAGCGGTGGTGTGTTTGGGATCATTGTCAGTGATCACAGTCACTTTCCACATGGTATTGCACTGTGGATCATAATCTGACGGTATCATCAATTTGAACAAGATCACCAACACCACCGCTGACATGCAGCCCCAAACCATGACAGAGCCACCACCGTGTTTTACAGATGGCTGTAGAAATTCACTGTTCTACTAAATCCCTCTGTACAGTTTATTATTCCATCAGACATGTTGCCACTGATTTTCCAGTGCAGTTCTGGTGTTATTTGGCATCCCTCAGCCTTTTCGCTCTGTTTCCCTTCCATAAGAAAGACTTCTTGCCTTCCATTGATACCTTTTCTGATCAGGTTTCAGCAAACAGTAGCTGGATTGCTAGTTGTTGTTGGTTTTTTGGGGGTGATTTCTTTTGTATTTTTTGACTGACATGACTTATACCGTTCTTCAGTTGTCAAATTGTGTTCTTTGCCATCTTTTGTAGATTCAACTAAAGAAATATGAGCATGTGTTTTTGCAACAGTGTGCTAGTAACAAAGTGAGTAAAGATACAATTTAAATGTTCTTTGCCAAGTGTTCTGTGATGTGTAGACTCAACCTTGCCTTGAATTTCGTGTGTTGTTTTCTGCTTGAATGATTCACAGGTCAGTGTTAAGTGGAGTAAACAAAAAAAAAATCCTCTGAAAATGGTTGGGTATTTGGACTGGGCTGAAAGTAAGTGAAAAAGCAGCCAATGTCCAAAGAAAACTTTAAAAGACCTTCAGAAAGCCTGGAGAACTACTGCTCAAGACCACTTTAAAAATAAATAAATAAAATTCTGGCTCCTTGGTGGCAAAATAAACAGAAATGACAGGTGGTTCAAGACTTTTGCACAGTACAGTGTTTTCTGGGTAAAAATAACTAAAAGAACATTATTAGAGAAGTTATGATATGAATGAACGTAAAACTAAAAGTTTTTGGTTTGCTGCTGACAACATTTAGACTGATGGCTCAGCCGTCCCCACCAGAAGCAGTGAGAAGGAATCGTCACCTTAAACCAGTCGTTTTAGACGCTGAAAAAAGCTCACACCCCAACAATTTTATCAGTCATTAAGGACTAAAACAAACACTATTGAATACTATCAACATCATTAGCAAAGTCTTTTTTTTATTTCCCAAACAATGCCATTATCGATCAACGTAGTTTTAAGACATATTTTTTTGGTCAGTGAAACAGCTTTCATCGGCTGTACGTTGCACCAGCGAGGCTTCACTTTGGCCATAAATTAAAAATTAATAGAGCTCATTTTTACTAAAATAACACAGAGATACTCAAATCCATTTAAATACATGCACTGCATACACACAGTGAAATCACTGAAGGATATGAACGCAATCATTTCATACACGATGTGCACATCACCAGTCACTTTTCTTTTTCCATCACTATGTGACATCTACACCCAAAGCCAAATTCCTTCCTGCCCCACTGATTAATACAAACATAAATCAGACCTTCAGATGATTGCTGTAAACAGTATTGATAGTCCATGTGGCCTTGGTGTCAGCACGTTTCCCCGTGTTTATGTGAACCATTGCCCATGCTTCTCTCTACACCACCTGCTCATTAGCATCTCACGAGCAAACTACAGCGCAACCTAATTCCACTGGGAGGAAGGCATGAAGGGGAAAGTCTGGAGGCAGAAAGAGAAGAGGTGGTTAGTGTGAGAGAAACTTGGAGCCTGAAAGAGAGGAAGTGAAAAGGAAATTGGGGAGAGGAAATTAAGGCAGTGACAGAAAAACGTGAAAGAGTTTTGCAAAGAGGAAGTGGATGAGAGTGTGGAAGATGGAGAGGAAGAGAAATCTGGCAGAGCCAGGAGTCCTTGAAGATGAGAAACAGAGAATATGACAGTTGGAGAGGGTGAGGACAGCTGTGTCTTTTTGATGGCACAGGGTAGCGTTTGGGTCCTGTCTGTCTTGAATGCATACCATGAATCTTCCTCCTGTGAATTTCTAAATAACACTTTTTCTTCCTTCGACAGCCTCTGGAGAGAAAGGTAGCCTTCCCCTGGGTTAGTATGAGAGAGTGACAGTCAGGGTGTTTTTTGGAAGAAAGAAAAAAAATTATATGACAAACTCAGTTGGGCTGTTGAATCTCAATTATTCTCTTTGGCGCTCTCAAACACAAAGTCTTGACACCACTGAGCCTTCAGCCCAGTCCCAGGCAGTCCTTCAGGCTTACTGCAAAAGAATGCAGAGCAGGACTGAGAGGTATAAATATCCCATCTTCTCCTACATTTGATGTGATTAAACACTTTTTGAAGTCTTTAAAGTCCACACACAAGAACAAGAAAAAACTACCTTTCTTTATTAATGTGATATTGTTTAGGTTCAAAGCCCCCACTCACAGTTTCCACAGTATTTTCTCGTGATTGTGTGCAACACGGGCCAGAGCCTCATGATAAGGATCATGCTCATTGAGACAATTTAATGCTATTTCTAGGGAATTTCTCTCCCCAGACTGATCCCTTTGAACTGGTTAAATTAGCACGGAAACACTATTTTCCACCCCATTCCCCAAAATAAATGAATAAATACATACAACTTGCTCTTTCTGTTGATAAAAGAGCCATATGGCGCGCTAGGAAAAATATCTCGGGGAAAGAGTGGGAGAAAACTTCCAAATAAGGAACTGGTATGATGAAGCAAGGGGGAAAATAATGTTTTAATCATTCATGATTCATGACTGATAACAGCAAATCGCCATGATCTGCACTTGCGTTGGTTTCCTTTTAATGTACTCTGCAGTTAAATAATTTTAACTAGAAGACAGAACACCGCAGAGGGGTTTCTGGCAATCTGTGCTGTGAGCTTTCACGCCAGGTAATTTGTTGTGACAGAGGTGGTCTGGCCGCCTTAACAAAATATGTGCTGGATTCAGAGCTTTGATTTTAGAAGATGTGCTAATATTATTCCCCTACCTTGCAGGCTTATCCTGTGCTGCCCACCCTTATTATTAGATTAGTTCCTTCCTTTTCCCTTAAAACATCTGGAAACCATATCTGTGGCTACCAAGGGCTTTCAAATCCAAGGGCAGGGACTAAACAGCAAGGGTATCATACCATAGGGGCATTTATGTGGTTGGTGGGACACAACAGTGTGGGCAAAACAGAATAGTTAGCATTTTTTTTTTTTTTTTTGGAAAATGACTCTTGGTAGCATCCTTTTTGTTCTGAAGTTAACAGAATAGCAAGGACACTGTCCACTCTTCAGATGATTCAATGTTTTCAATCATATTAGCTTTGGCTAAATGGTATGGACATTTATGGTTCATAATCCTTTGCTGTAGGTGCGTGGAACAGAGCCGGGTTGAGTTATTTAAAGGTGAGACTAGAAACCACATTTAACCAGCGCCTGCGTGTGTGTGTGTGTGTGCTTGTGTGTGGATACTGTATGAATGGGGTGATTGGGCCAGACGGCAAGTATCCCCAGATGGTGATCGCTAATGCTGTTAGCAAAATGGCCGTTCCAGGTGGCCAGACTGGAGCAAAAACAAACACGTAAAATGATTAATGTAAAAATCACATTTTTTGGAAAGCTGCGCGGAACAATTTTTTTACCCCAAATCTGCACTCTTGTGAGTGGCACCTGATTTCCTGAATTTCTTGTGGAGGTGGAGAGTGTGAAGCATGATCCATTGAGCTCCAACAGTCAAAATGAATGAGGGAATATGGCTGATTGAACGTTATCCTTTTAGGTTGGTTCAGGTTTAAAGAAGCAGAAACATCAGACCAGCAGCAGGTGGATTACCTAGGAAAGCTGTCAGGTGGATTATTTTAATGCTTTCTTTGCTTTCTGTGATTTATTTCCACCCAGCGCTGTGACTGACTTTGTTAACTGGTGCCATTGAAAAAAAGAAGGAGGAAAAAAAAAAGAGAGACAGAAGAAGGTGGTATCCCACCTTCCTTTTCCTGTGGTACAACTATCATTAATCCAAAAGCTTGGAAAGGAGCCAGTGTATGAACAGCAAAAGATAAATACTTGTCTCTCGCACACATTCCCTAAGTGAGCTCTGAAAGCTATAGTGTAAACACACCGTGAACTCCATCCCATGAGTCACGTTAATTATAGATAAGAATGGAGTGGATCTTAGTTAACACCGTGGAAAAAAAGATGGTTGCATAGAAAGAGCAAATAAATAGTGGACAGTATGTTTTCTTCCCAGTACAACTTGGAAAGCTGAGTGGGCAAAGATGACTAAAGACTGCTGAGGTTGGCCGGTACACATGAGGGAGGTGAAAGTGTAAAATAAAACTTTCCCATTAGGCCATAGAGTTTATCAACTCGCCTACTGGATGATGATATAATATTTAATCTGTTTATTTTCTCAGCTTTACTACAGTAAACTTAACTGTCGTTAGCTTCTGAAGAGGGGCAACTACAAAACACAGCTGTAATGAGGCAGAGAGGAAGAGAAACTGTTCTCAGTGATTTGAAGTTTAAAGAGAACTTGGGTCCAGAAAGGAAGGAAAGTCCTCCACCTTGATCAGCTTCACAAGATAAGCAGGGCGGATTAATATGCAGAGCAGCAGACTTTAATTTACTACAATCGGGAACAAGTCGGTCTCCCATGCACAACAACCTCTCAACTATTTTGCTCACTAATGAAGGATTTTCAGTGAGTGCAGAAAAAAAGGTGTACTTACATTAGTGTGTTAAATTACCTACACCCTTCTTTTGCTTTTGCCTCAAAACTGCCTGCATCAAAGATGTCTGTGAGTAAGTGCCCTAAAAGAGCCTTTGGAATGTGCATTAGGGGAAAGATTTGTTCAGAATGTGCAACCAGACCAAAGGGGAGGCCTAAGATTGTAAAGGTTATAAGCTCAGATTGCAGCGCAGTCTTTCTCACTATAAATCTCTCTTGATCAGAGACTGATCTAGTACACTGAAATTCCTTACTTGTTACAGATCATTGCAAGGCAGTAAACCACTGAACCACAAACAAGAGTCTTTTCACAGTTGTTTGTTTGTCTTACATATACTCCATATATGTGTATGCAGTTAGAGTAATCATACGGGCCCACTTGAGCAATGTTACTGGAAATATCACTCATCTTCTGAAAATCTCTTTCACAGCTCTGTAGGGATCATAGTTTCTTGTGATCTGAGGACAAATTTGCATAGGTTGGGCATCATGACATCTAACCTGGGTCAGCACCCACATGCAGTGCAGACAGACACATTATCATCATGGAGAGTGCTGCCTCAATAAATTAATAAATTACCTCATTTACTACTACCTCACGACTCAAAAAATGTACCCATTAAAAAGTTCTTTCTCTGAATTTCAAAGTTTTGTTAACAAATATTAGGAACAACTTTTCTGAATGCCTCAGCACCAGTTGTCCAGTAATCATTGTTTTTTTTTCTCCCCACACGTTTTTTGCTATTATCTTTTCCATCTGGAAACATTACCTGCTCTACTATATCCATATTCATATACTGAATAAGCAATATTATACTTGTACATGTAGTTTTAGAAAACAGGTCATCATTTTCCACACAAACTGAAGTACGTGTGTCATGTTCATGTGTAGAAATTTGCATAAATTAACAGAATTTAAAAGTTACACTTTCATTTCACAATTATATTTGTTACAAATGCTATGTTAACTCAATGGTTAACTCACTACATTGTGAATTCCTTCAATTAAAGAAAATACAACTAAGATACTCTTTCACTCAAAAGTTTGGGGTGACACAGAAAGTTTCACATTTTTGAGAAGACTCATATGTTTATTCATCAAATCAGCTCCAAAGTGAATTTGAATTATAGTCAAGACATTCACATAATGGATAAAATGATGAACAAGATTACATTTGTCCTTCAAACCTTTAACAGCTGAAAGCTTGCAGACCTTTGGCATTCTAACCTGCTGTTAATTTGTTGAGGAGTCCTGGAGACATTCTTTCATACTATGGCTAAATAGTAAACCTTGACACACAGTCATGTGCAGAATGTTTTCACAGGACTACACAGAGTCCTGTGAAAAATTAGGGACACCTGTACTGGTCCTATAGGAATTAAGAGTTTAAATCGCAGCCAGGTGCTGCTTATCAAATGCATTTGATAAGTTGATCTTCAGCAAGTGTGAGCACCTCTACAAAAGCAGGAATTTTGGCAGTTTGTTGGTCTGGAGAATTCAGGTCTGTGTACATCTCAGACTCTACAGGCTTCAGTTGGCATGTTAAATGTTAAAGTTTATGAGAGCACAATTAGAAAAAGACTGAACAAGTATGGAAGGGTTTCCAGGAGAAAGTCTCTTCACTTTAAAGAACATGGCAGCACAGATTAGGTTTGCAAAGTTGCATCTGAACGAGACTTTTGGAACAATGTTCTTGGGACAGACGAGCCCACGGTGGAGATGTTTGGCCATAATGCACAGTGCTACATTTGGCAAAAACCAAACACCTCATACCAACTGGTATGCACAGCGGTGGTGGGGTGATATTTGGGCACCTTTCAGTCACTGAGTCGATCCATGAACTGTTCTGTATACCAAAAGTATGTCCTCCAATGTGAGGCCATCTGTCCAACGTCTGCCGAACATGATTGAAATGCTGTGGCGGGACCTTAAGAGAGCCGTGCAAAAAAGAATGCCTGCAAACGTCAATGAACTGAAGCAATGTCATAAAGAAGAGTGCGCCAAAATTTCTCCACCATGATGTGAGACTGATAAATACAGAAAACAATTACTTCAAGTTACTGCTGCCAAAGGTGGTTCTACAAGCTGTTGAATCATGGAGTGTAGTTAATTTTTTACAGGACTGTATAGAGTCCAACGTAAACTTTCTATTTCACATGACTGTGTGTAGATTAGTCATTTCTTAGATATACTTTCCAGAACAGGTTTATGACTTGGCCTCCTTTTTCACAGGGATCCTTTTTCACACATTTTGTCATGTCATAAAATGGATAGTGGGTCACTTGTGCAAACAATCTCTGAGTCTCAACTAAGTCTAGAAGCTCTCTTCTTTGCCTCGTCTTTTATCTTCTTCTGCTGTCTCATCAATGTGCACTCCAATCATCCCGAGTAAATGCATAAAATTAGAAAATAAGTATTTATTGATGTGCTGCTTCTCTCTCCAGACAGCAACTATGAAAAACTGGAGGCATTCACAAACTGGTGAATTACTTCTGAAGGTGTGTCATTAAATTACTTGTTTGTTGATAAAATGCACTTTCTTCTTCTCCTTTTTTTTAACCAGTTTGCAGAAATACCCAGAAAAGCCTTAATAACAAAATTAATTTGCATAAAAATTGAATGTTATTGCAGCTGAATAAAAACAAACATTTCAAAAGGATATACTACTCTTGGTTTGGGTGAGAACAATAAAAGCTGAGCATAGCACAACAGAAACAAAGTCACGCAACAAGAACAAAATATTAATTAAAATTTCTATCTATCTACATTTGCTCTGGTATTTTCAACAATAGGAACAAAGTAGTTCATAAGTCTTTTTTTTTTTGGGGTTTCCTTAGTTGATTACAGTGTTTGAAGTTAACATTGAAAACAGGCAAAATTTAATTGCAGACATTTTCATTTAAACATAAGACTAAATACGTGTTTGATACTTTCCTCTAAGAACTATTCCCAGTGTTTATGGGATTAGAAATAACAGCCAATCATTGCTTTCCTTTGTAATTCCCTCTTGAATTGTAATTGTGTTATCAAAAATGAGGACAGTATCTTTATTTTTTTTCTCCTAGTTGCATGGTTAGCATCAGCGGTGTGTTGTGAGCCAAACAGACTGTGGGATTGATGGTCAGGAAATGAACACCCATGCTGAAATTAACCGGCCATTCACTGCTCTCCCACGATTAAAGCTATTTGGTTTCTCTTTTGGAGCATTGCCGGACGAGCGCTGAAGACTGTCTGCCTGTGAACGCTGAGCTACTGCAGACACTATATGTGCAGTATGTTTGGGCGTGTAACTATATACAGTCCAGCACACATGTACACAGCAACATGAGTGGGCTTATTAGTGCTGTTCATGGCCGTTCTGCTCTGTGCAGGAATGCAGCCCTCATACTCCGGTATGGTGCCCTTGAGCATTAATGGTCTCTTGCTGACTGGTGGGCATCCTGTGATTAGGTCTGCACACAGGATGACGAGAGGTGACTGCTAATCCAGTGATACAGACAGCTGCAGCCCAGCTGATAGGATGAGACTAACCGCTCCGTCCTCAAACATTGTTGGTTTTTATATGCAGTATGTCTGTTAAAATGTGTACGTGACTGTGGGGGTTTCAAAGTTAAAGCGCATTTACACCTGCTCCACCTTTAGTGTTGTTCACCTAGCATATTTGACATGGGAAACCAAAGATTCAACATTCACCATTTCCTGCCAACAGCAAATTCCACCATGACCGCACATCCTAATCTTAACCAAGTAGATCTCTTGAAATCATGATGGCAATGGGTCCCTAACTTAGTTTAACTAAGTAGTGAATTAAAGTCAAATCATGACTTTTCATTAAGCTTTTGTTCTGCAAACCTTATGAGATCTCAACCATTGTGGTGACACGTCACAAAACAGTCAATGAATAATTTCTGTAATGTGATCTTTAACAGTTTTGGAAGGCTACAGTTTAAACATTAGCATAGGTCATTTTTTACAGCCGTTAGAAAAGCACAATTTTGTTGTTTGGTTTGGAGGACTTGGGAATAATAAATGGAAGAAGAGACAAAATGTTAGCAAGGAGCTAGTTATTATTATAGCACCCCACACTTATTGCATTGATTCTGAGGTAGTGTTTAATCATGGCTCTTGCCAAGTTACATAGATCACTGTGCTAACGAGCCATTTTCTACCTCACAGTCACGCTGTCTGCAGAACACAAACACAACTCGTGGTTGTGAGCTACAATCTGTTGCTAGTGTCACATTTGGTAGTTGGCGTTCATAACCTGCAGACCTTAACCCTGACTCAAGCTAAATGAACTATGCTCTCGGAAAATCACCGTTTTAGTTTTAAAAGTTTGTTTCTCCAGTGCAATACCCACTTTTATACTCAACCTGTATGAAAGTGGAATCTGGGACTGATCTTTGACAGCACTTTCACTTTTGATAAACAGATGAATGCTGTTGTTAAAACCAGCTTCTTTCAACTTTGGTTACTTGCAAAGGTGAAGCCGTTTCTCTGCTTCACAGACTTTGAAAAGGTTATTCAAGCCTTCATTTTGCCTCGACTGGACTACTGTAACCGTCTTTACTCAGATGTCAGTCTGTCACTGATTGGGTGACTGCAGCTGGTCCAAAATGCTGCAGCTCGGTTCTTCACCGGCACACACACACAAGGACACACGTCACCTATACTGGCTTCCTTAAATCGGTTTCAGATCAATTTTAGAAATCATTTTAAGATTTTATTATTTGTTTTTTAAATCTTTGCATGTTTTTAAGTCTTCTGAGCAGCAGCTAGCTGTCCTGACGTCCAGATGCAAATACAGAGATCGGACTTTTGCACTAGCTGCCCCTAAATTATGGAACAAGCTGCCTCTTCATATTAAGACCTCCAACATTAGACACTTTTAAAGCCCATTTGAAACCCCACTTTTATTCTTTGCCTTTTAAACCAAACTGATTCTGATCAAATGTTATATGATGCTATTTTGCACATTTTCTCATTATGTTTTCTTGTTCAAAGATCTGTCCCATTGTTTTATGTTATTTTAATAATTTAGCTGCCCAGCACTTTGGTCAATGGCTGTTGATGTTTAAATATGTTATATAAATAAATCTGACTTGACTTGACAAAACATGCACTCCCAACTTGTCAAGAACACTTGTAACGCTTGGCATCCCATTTCAGAGCACTGGGAAAGTCTATCCCCAAATCAGGATCATTTCTTATTCGTATCTAAACCTACCACAAAGTTCACAAAGCTGGGCATTTAAAATTTCTTTGGCCAGTGTGTAAAGGCACCAATACCTTTAGCTAATATCCATGCGTCTGACAGACCAGTAGTACTGTTGCCTTGGGGATGGGAAAACCCTAGCCCCTTTCCCAGGCATCATATTTGAAGTGCCTTGCTAAAAGGTTGCAGTTGCTGAGAGAGAGTAAGGATATACTGATTCCTGTTCCAGGAAAAGAAAAAAAAACTAATTAGACTGTCGAACTGAAGTCTCTCCCTGCAAACAAGTGTTACTCATTTTACATTATCATATGTACATTCTCCTTTAACAAGGGGTCTGGAGCAGATCTAAGGAATGAATGTAACATGTACCGGAAAGAAGTGACAGAGCTCTACAGTGTTGAATTACTCGAGATCCAGCTGTAAGGTTTCTGGAGGCCTGGAGGCATTGTTGTTTTATTTTACTTGGAACAGAGGCCATAGCTGGAGCTTTAATAACATTAACCACAGTTGGAGTAGCACATCATTACAAGGTGGAAGACCGGGAGAGGGGGAGAGTGAAGCAGATGAGAGGATGGGCTACATGAGAGTTCTCTCTTTTTCTTTTTTTTTTTTTTTACTTTGCAATATATGAAACATTAAACCTGCCACAGAAAACTCACAGCTTGATCTGAACAACACATCTAACCTCCTGCCCAGACTTTTTTACTCAGCTCCAACTGTACATTAACTTCTTCTTATCCTCTCCCTTCACATCTCTTTCTTTTTCCTTCCTTTCCCCGCATCTTTCCTTCTTCCTTTCAGTTTCCTCTTTCACTCACCCATGAGACCTAGTGGTGATATTTAGACAGAGAAGCGGACTTCAGGTCTGTTTACAGGCAAAATCTCAGGAAGTCAACATCAGATAAGTAGATTCCTTGGATACACAAGAAGAGCAGATATATTTCCAGTAAGACGCCTCCACAAAGGCTACGGCCTCGACGTTATTGCCCAGGGAAGGATGTCGGTTGAGAGTTCAAGGGTACATGAATGCGTACGTGCAGTTGGAAATTTAGCACAGTTTCCAAATGACAACATCTTTGGAAAGGTCTTGATCACCCATCTAGCAAGCAACGTAAAGACAAGGTGCCATTAACAAAGACCTATCCTTCCCGCCTCGCTGCATAGCATTTTTTTCTTCTTTTCTGTTCCAAATTCCCTAATTGTCCTTTACGCTCTTGATCATGACACTACTTTGCGGCCAAATTTTCAGTCGGTCATAGACACCAGCCCTCCTCTCTCCACCTACTCCTCTGCGCTGCATTGCACAAACGTCACAGAATGTATTCTAAATGGATACCAGGTGCTTCCTCGCAGTGCAGCTCATCATTCTAAGCTTTCCTGGAAAGACAGTGAGGAAAGGCTTGGCAGAAACAAGTGTACAGTCTCTTGTCATAGCTTGTGTTCACCTACCAAGCTGCCACTTTAGTCTTAAAAGAATAGTTCCAAGTTTTAGGAAATATAGCCACTTTCTCTCTGAGTGTCAGAGAGAAGATGATTACCACTGTCCTAGTATATGACCAGCAAATGCCATTATAAAAATCTTCCTTCCAGACGCTGTAAACATCATTAAATAATGGGCCCGTTTGTTTAGTGTAGATAAAACTGTGCAAAAACTACAAATTATGTACTCCAATAAACAAATAAGCATCTGTAAAACAGCAAACTGTCATTTTTACACTTCAGCTTTTTTAACTTTAGCCTCATATTTATAGACTTGAATGGGAATTTAATGCAGTTTTAACAACAAGCTCAAATAGTGCAAACATAGTTTTTATTCTCATAAAGAGGTATGTTCTACTTGCGCACAGCTCTGTCTCTGTTCTTCAACTCAGCTAGCTGGCCCAACCAGCTTTACACAATGTGTCACTTAAATTGAAGACTATAGTCTATACAGCGGTCCAATCCACCACAGGAGACATGCAGAGGCCAGGTTTCATCCCAAATGAAAGACTCACAGGAAAAGGTCGGCAGTCGTGGAGGATATGCGTGGAACTTGGGGCGGGGAGGGCAAAAAAAGAAGGAAAATTGTTCATATCCCTGTTGATCTTCTGACACCATTAATACCTGCTTATTTAAGATAAAGTGGCACCGACAGAGGGGAAATCACGGGCACAGCATGAGTCAATAAAACAAGGCTGATTGCATTGTTTAGACTCAGGGTCACATCTCTGCAGTGAAACAGAGAAAGAGGGAGAGAGACCTTCCTGTGAATCTGTCATTGTTTCCAAGCTGGGAAGGAGTGGTGAAGAGCTGCAATAATGAGGTGTCTTATACCTGCCACTTCAAGTGCACCACTTATCTTTTCTTTCCTGTTTCTTTCCTGCGTTTCCACATGACACTGAATGCTTTGGTGTTATTTCCCAAAAGTCTCATTCGTTATTGTTGTTCTTAATTTCTCTTATTTAATGTGGCGAGTGTTTAATTAAAATCAGAAAAATATTCTGAAGTATATCGATGGAGAACTAAATATATGGTCATAGACATCCCCAGGGGCACATCTGTTAATTGTTACTCATCTGTGGTTTAGCTTCATGTAATTAATATTGTAAATTTTCCAATTAAGATGTCCACAATTGTGTCTCATTTTACTCCAATGCACAGGAAAAAATGAAGAAGAACTGATGAATTCAGCTGACCTTTAATCACATTGTTCAGTAGTAAATTAGCACAGTAGCCCACAGCCACACATGGATATAATGGTGCATCCCTGTACACTGCAGTGGATCATAATTATGTGCTTTCAGTGAGTGATCTGGGATTGTTTCTGACTGTTTTAAGCCACCTGAGTTAGTGCGGTGGCTCATCCTCTGTTGGGATGTTTTGATTAAACTGAGGATGATTTGCATGGTGGTCTCAAGGAATTCAAACATCTCTGGGAGATACATCTGTGAGTCCTTGAAGTAATTACTCCTCAGCTCCAAGATGAATTACATTCAAGAATTCGTCTGGCCCACCAAAAACAACACGGCACGCTTCTCCTATTTCAGCAAGAGACAAATGTCCCGGCCCAGCAGTGCGCTTCGTGTTGTTTCGGATGTTGTTTTCGGATACACCACATCCCTGCTTTTCATGTATGTTTTGATTTCTTAGAATTATGTCTGAAAGCCCAACTTACAGCACTGAGATCACATGTCTGTAAAGTCAACCTGCCACCCTCCAACCTCAGTATTTGTCCTAGCGCAACACTTTGAGTCGACCTGACATATGATGAAATGTTGTTCCCGTGTGACCATAATTTCTCAGTCCCTGTACAGTGAAGGAGCGATGAGCCGCAGAGTAATCCCTCTCCAGAGGACCACAGTCTCATTCAACCTTATCATCACTTTGTTAGCCTCTGCATGAGGGAGATTTGTGTAGTGAGACAACAACCAGCAATTTCCAGCTGTGTTGTTAGATATCTTCAGATTCAGCAACTTTGATAACTGCACACTTTAGTCTTATACTCCCTAGTATTGTGTAAAACCCAGACACAGATATAAATTTGCAAAATTCCTCCCTGATTAAAAATGAATTACATTTACTGCTACATGCACTAGTATTACCTAATATTACATTGTATTTAATACATGCAATGCAAGTCTTATTATTACTTGTTATTGTTGTTTTTTAGGATTAATTTTTGTCAGACTTTGAAACAAAAATGGAGAGTTATCAAGCATATAATGTACCTTACCGCCCCCCCCCTTTTTTTTTTTCTTCCTGTGGAATTATAAAGGGTTCCAGCTAAATAAATACAATCTAATTAATCTGCACCCTTCATACGTGGAAAAATGGTCTGCCACACTTGATTTGTGAGCTGTTCCATTTTAGGTAATGAAGAGGAAAGCGTCGCAGTTGAAGGGGGAACTCCATCAAACAGTTCGCTTGCATGATTAAACTAAAAAAAAAAAAAAAAAGTTAAGATTGCTCCTTTCACCTTTTAAGTCATATTCTATTATCAGCCTGCTGGCAGACACATACTGTATGCACACAGCTGCTCTGCATCATGAAACCTGCAGTGTAACGTGCTTGGTGGCATTTAAAATATTATATTACACAGACAGATATGAATCAAAAGCAAATAGAAACTCAGCAGGGAGCGTGAATATAAACTGAATATGCATGTGTTTCGCAGAGATTTGTTTTCACAGTGAGAAAAGTTTCTCTGTACTGTATTCCTATTTTATTGTCATTAAAAGTGCTGAGGCAACTTCCATGGTTTGTTATGTACCCATTCAATAAGGCGAGCTTATTTGGAAGAAGAGAGCGTGCAAAATCAGATCGTTTTAGGTAGTTTGACGTAGATAACTGTATTTGATGGTGAGTTAAACACTATCAATTATAAATATTAAAAACTGTTCATACCCTTTTAGCAAGACTTTTGCAAAAAAACAGTGCGTAACATACCATCTATGGAGTATACTGCCTGCCTTGCAGTGGAGCCCCATTTCCCAACGCTCTCCCGCTGCTCTCCCACTCCCGCTCTCTCTCTCTCTCTCTCTTTCTCGGCAGCAGACGCTGTGCACAGAGAACAAGAGACATTGTGCTGCTTCTCACGTTCTCTGTTAGTTATCATTTCACATAATTATAGCTGAAATCGAAGCACATCTTATATCTTAAACTTATGTGTATGGTGCGCTTGTCAGATGATGTTGCAGATATTAAATCAGACAAAACTTGCAGCCAAGTAATTACAGGCTGCGGGTTTTGTTTTGTTTTTTCTGTTATTTTTTTCCACTTTGTTCTCCGCAGTGTTCTCACTTCTTGCAGTTCACCTTTGTTCCAACTTAGTGATTCTGTCACCAAATTTAGCATCTTTTCATACCCTCATCAGCAACATTTTTTTTTTCAAATAAACACCTAGTGAACAGTCTTTGGGAGCTCTTGTTCAAGCTGGGAGTGAAGCACACCTCCCTCTGTTCAGCAGGCAGCGACACTCAGAGTATGTAAACAGTATGAGAGACGTTCTGTTGCTTCAAACCTTCTAAGAGGTCTTAGAACAGCTACTGTGTTTAAGTTTTTATAAGGTTGTTTTTTGTTTTTTTTTTTTAAGATGACATTGTGGTTATAAAAGAAATAATAACCCCCCCCCCCCCCCCCCCATCTGGCAGAGTCAACTTTTCACTGTTCATTACCATCACAAGCTCATCCGGAGCTCAAAAAAAAAAAAAAATGGTATTCTGGCTTATGGCTTATGTACACTTTGGCTGAAATGCACGATAGACGACAGATTAATATGAATTTAAAGAACATCAACTAGGGGCATGGCTGGCTCAGAGAACACACGTACATACAGTAGATCTTTGGGTATGAGGAGCGATGTTGAATTTTGAATGAGGTGATTTTGAGAGAGATGGAAAATGAGACTGATTGGGAAAATAGAGCAGCAGGAAATGCTCACATTACCGAAAGGAATGGAGACTGAATGTGAGGGAAGAGATTTTTCATATTGAGCCTACAAAATAAACATCATACATATCATGCATAACGCTATAAAAACTCTCAATTATATTATTACAATATCCATACACTGCACTTAAATATATCCTGTCTTTTATGGTGAGCGGCCCTGTACAAAACATTGACGTTGGAGGGCAAAAAGCCCACAGACAGCGTGAGTATCATTAACCTACCGACAGTGTTTATCTGCCGACGGCAGGCACAGAGCTTGCAGTATATCCATCTTCACTGCGTCCTTATTATATGTGTAACTTTGCAAAAAGCTGTCTGTGTGTAATTCTTGCACTCTGGGATTTATAGAAGTCATTTATCAGGGCTCCTATTTCACCTCAGAAACCTCAAAATCCAGAAGGACCAGCTGAGAGATGCTTAAAGCCATTTCCTGTATTACAAATTTTATTTCAAAATATTATTGTGAATGTAGGTCTACAGATGGATTAGTATTGGGAAAACAGAATGTTCCAGTAGGTTTCTTTTTTTGTGACAAGTTGATGTTTGAGTGTGCGTCTCTATTACAGACATGGAGCTCTACCACTATTAAGAGTTTTAAGTTGCAGTGCTTTCAGCTATATTTTAAACATCCCAGTAAGGTCATAATAAATCAAACAAATAAGCTTTAATGTAAAAATTGGAAAATCATTGATAGACCGCAAATTCTTTCATACTAACTACATCAAATGACAGATCTTGATTATATTATTTTCCCTGTTGGAAGAACATTTTTAACATTAGATCCCAACAGTTTCTTCACTATACACCATGCACCATATATTCATAAAATATACTACGCTCAGAAAAGCTAATCCCAGTTTGGCTGACCCTTCTATTTCACAACATTTAACATGTGTGCTTGAGCCTCTCCCACCATTCAAAACCTTCCACAGCTCAGTAAAAAACTCAAAATGTGGTCCTGAGGCAGTTCTCAGGGTTTCCAGAGCAGATATTCTGTTCTGTCAGGGAAACACAGGTTAAGTTCCACTCTCTGGGGTGCAGGGTCTCAAAATGCGTACACAGACACTTTTCCCCTGATGGCTAATGTGTTAACGTTTACCCCGAGCAAAAAAGAAGGGGGAAAAAAAGCCCTGGTGTTCATCAAAACTGAACCTGAGCAGAGACCGCTTTGGATCAAACTCTGTCTTTCTCAAACTTGAGGGAAGAGAAGTATAAAAAAAATACATAAGGTGGTATTGTGTGGAAATGTATTGATATGTGTTTGCGAAACCCCTGCAGAGTAAGGCTGCTAAGCGATTCTTCACATGTCTTCATGGGAAATGCTTGGAAAAGGTGGGCGGATAAAGTCTCTCATTTTGCTAATCTGTGCTTTAGTGAAACAGTGACCACAGATGAACTTAATATCCTGTTATTGGGGTGGGTGTGGTAGGGGTTCAGAGATGGACTAGAGCAGATGAGTGTGTGAAAAGCAGTGTCCCAGGGTCTGTTTAGGAGGCTGAACAGACCAAAACAGATCCAAAATTTGTGATATGGTTTGATAGTAAAGCCAAACAGTGAACAACTGGAAGGGGAGCGTCTCGTCATAGGATGCTTTGACAGGTCGAATGGCTGCTAATATACTTTTGCATTTTCAGTTGAAAGGTAGTTACCACACCAGTGTTAAAATATGAGCATGAATACAATATAAGTAAATAAATTATGACATGCTATTGTAGAGCAGCTGTATAAACAGAAAAAAAGATGAAAACTTTTGCAAACTTTCAACACTGTTGGTCTAACAGTAATTCATATAAAACTATCTTTCATTCTTCTGGAACTTTAGTAACAAATAAAAATAAGAATTATCTCATGCATTTTTAAATATATATATATATATATTTTTCTTTAAATACCTTTTCTGTACTCTACTTTTGGAAGGACTCTATTCTCAACTGTAGTTTACTTTTTTCTTTCTTTGTGGTCATCAAAGACGTTGGCTAATCTGTAGTCTGTTTCAAGTGTGCTCGGTATTCCTACATCCCCCTTTCCCATAGAACCTGCATATTCTCTCCAAGAAACTCAGAAAGACACGAGTCCACCAGGGAGAAAGCCTTTGAAATATATTCTTTGGTTGTGTCTTCAGTGAAAAAGCTTGCATAAATAACCACACACAGGTCCTCATGAATGCAGGAGACACCAGATACCGTGGCTGAGCCAATAATTGGCCTCATAGTGTATTCTGGACCTCCACACTTTAACCGGTTTCTGCCCTGTTATTCCCCAAAAGTGATTTGGAAATATCTACTCTTTCTCTAAAAGATGTCACCTAGGCTTTTGTTATTTTTAAAGCTCTCATTTAGACTTTTGACCATAACTTCCTGAGATACGAAGTCTTTTTGGGGGGGGCTTTTTCATATACAGAACAAAAATAAGTCTCATAATATAACCTGAGTTCCAGTCTTTGACCTACTTTACAGAAACCCAACCTCAGACTTTTAGTAGAAAACTAGGAGGTTAAGTGAATGTTTTATTGGTTGTGCTGAGCATTTTAATAGATATTCCTGATGCATTTTGTTCCTTTTACAAAAGCATATATAAATGTGGCTGGTTACTGTATGCTTTATTTTGTTGTCATAAGGGATATCCTGGTTTAGCCTTGAGCACTTTTTCAGGATATGCTTACTATCTACAAGATTTGTGGACAATAAACGCAGCCTAAAGTTTTGCCTGTATTTTTCAGTCGATCTGTTTCCTCACTTTCCTTAAACAAGTTATATTGGTTAACCCTTGGGATACCGCTTGGATCATTTTAGTCAACATTCACAATACATTATTGATTATTTGTAAGCTGGTGCAATGCATCAGAATGAGAAATGTCTTATGGGTATTTAAGTCATATTTTTCTCAAATTTTACTCATTGATTCCTACTAATGCACTCTAAGAATAAAGTGAATGCCGCTAAGAAGTGTTCTATTCTGTACATCACTGTGTTCTAAAGCCCTATATTACCTAGGGTAAAATTGTGGATTGCTACTAACAATATTGCAGTTATTACCCCATTTCTGTGTGCTTCCATTTTCCTTTTCCTAGATTTTTTATTTATTTATTTTGTTTTATTTTTTGAATGGCACTGCAGGGAGTTACTTTTGGGTACAAATTTTCTTTAGTGCAAATATCAGTGTTGTGTGACCCGTTAATTGGCCACTGGTCCAAGGCTACACTACAGGGATCTAAATGCTTGAACAGTGTTGTATCTTTGTGCATGGGGGGAAAAATGAAAGGATATAAGGGCTCCTCACAGCCTGATGACCTAGAAGAAGTCAAGGGAGATGAAGTCATTCTTGCCTGATTTCCAACTAAAACAGAGGACAACAGCTGAAAGAGCCAATGATCCGTTAGGTCTCACTCAACCACCCACCAGCATGTCTGATACACATGAGGACATACGCTCATGCAGGCCAGTACGTGCTCTGATGGTCGGTTTACTTCCTAAAGAGCGATGAAAGGGTCTAAGATTAAGCGTGTCTTTAAGTAACGGATAAGTGACCAGTGATCAGAGGAGAATTTTTGTCTGTCACCAGTTGTACAAATGGCTGGTTTCATCTCAAAGACCCCAGAACCTCCTTTCAACTCATGAGTTTTTGTACAATGCGCTTCTAGTTCTGCTTTTCGGAAAAGATAAATTAAAGCATGCTAGACAGCGGCAATGTAATCTACAAACTACTGACTCCAGCACAGCCCAGCTTTAAAGACATCATAAATAATCGCTCATAGCAAAATTGTTCTCTGTGTTGAGCATGCGTGAGGATCAAAATGCAACAAGACGGGGGAGCTGTGTTTTGTCTAAAATGTAACAGCGCGTGGCAGGCAATGAACAAATCCAAGAGACACCACAAAAATGAGATGGCTCCTTTCCATTTAAAACATTTTCAAATAACGTAACACTGCACCACACCTGACCGTCAGAGGGAATCGACATGTGTTTCCATTACAGATATGCTCCCCAAGAATTTGTGAGGCAGCACGTGTACCTCACTTCAATGCACACCCCTACCATATGGGAACAGTTAGCTCCATCCTAAGCGCTGATTAGGAATATCAATAGATAAAAGTTTAGCCCATCTTCTTTTACATCCACTCAAGTCCTGTTCATTTAGTTTAGCTTTCCTTTAAAACTTTAACTGTAAGTTGCAGTTCCTTAAAATAACCTGCGTTCTCAATAGAAAATGTTTCTAAAGGGAAACATTTTTTTCTCACAGATAACATTAGTTTGTGATGTATTACAAATACATTCAAGGTTTAAAGGGGGGGGGGGGATCCTCTTCAAGTTCTAAGGTTTTACATAACACGATATAATAAACAATAATCTGCAGGCACAAGAGTTCTGTGATAGGCCCTGAGGCAGATTTTATTTTAATTTATCTTTTTTTATTTTTTGGAGTCCTTACTGATAAGTTGTACTGGAGCAAACACAGCATCTCACATGCTCGCTCACTCTCTCACTTTCTCTCACTCACTCACACACACACACACATACACACACACACACACACACACACTGTAAAACTGTACACTGCAAGTACAAAAATAATAGCATATAGCAATAATCAATAATATTAATAGCACCATGCCACCTTTTGATCAGCACCATGGACAACAACTGCAGCCAGAGGTCAGGGGAAGGGACACATTTATCTAAGCTTATGCTATAACCTCACATCATCTTCTTCAACCAGGCTACCGTATGCCCAAAACTGATTTAGCCTTGCTAAAGTAACATAAAGACAAATCTGTGAGTCTGGAACAAACAAGAGAAGCCCATTAACCACAGTCCTCACAGACTGACTGGGCACTGTATGACAAGCGCACTCATTTATAGAATTCCTAATTCAACAATTGTTTCCAGTAGACCAGCTTCTAGATATATCACACACAAATATTGCAGTATATTTTCAACATGTAAGTAGTAACAATGTTTCACTCCTTTACAAAAACACAACGCTCGTGGGTGTTTTGCACGTGTGACAGGGAGCACGGTCAGGAACTACAAGAAATATATTTCCCAGCATGCCCATTTTATCAGTTTCACAGTTGAAAATGAGTGAGTAAATATTTGTAGAGCTAAAATTTTCTTCATAAAGAAACATTTTCATTAAAAAAAAAAAAAAGATAGAACCACAACTTAACATAGTTGATGCAGAAGAGGGATCCGTTTTCATAGTCATTTTGATTGGGCCCCATCCCACCTTCAAGTATACCCTTACTGCATCCATAGCAATTAAGAGAGCAAGTAGCAACCAGGTGCTGTTAATCAAATTCACTGTATTAATTGCTCATTAGTAAGTTTGAGCACCTCTATAAAAGCTGAGGTTTTGGCAGTTTACTGGTCTGGAGCATTCAGGCGTATGTTAATATGATGCCAAAGAGGAAAGACATCAGCAATGATGTTTTTCCTCCAATTGTTGTTACCTGTCAATCTGGGAAGGGTTATAAGGTCATTTCCAAAGTCAATCATTCTACAATGAGAAGGATTATACACAACAAAAAGACATTCAAGACAGCTGCCAGCTTTCCCAGGAATGGACATCCCAGCAAATTCCCAAGGTCAGACCGTGCAATACCCATAAAAACTACAAAAAACACGAAGAGCTACATCTCAGACTCTATAGGCCTCAGTTAGCATATTAAATGTTAAAGTTCATGACTGTACAATTAGAAAACATGCCCTACTTGTTTTTTTTTTAAAAAAAAAGGTTGTAGGTTATTTAGAACGATTGCCAGGAGAAAGCCTATTCTCTCTAAAACTAAAATGGCAGCACAGCTTAGGTTTGCAAAGGTGAATTTGAACGAACCACAGGAGCTCTGGAACAATGTCCTTTGGACAGATGAGACCAGTATGGAGATGTTTGGCCATAATGAACAGCGCCAAAACCAAACATGCATATCAGCACAAACACCTCATACCAAATGTCACACATGGTGGTGGCTGTGGTGACGACCTGCACTTCTCCTTATACCAATGTACCAATGAAAATTGGTACTTATACCAATTTTTCCTGCAATCATTGCATGGTCTTTACCTTACAATATAAAGCACCTTGAGGTGACTATTTCTTGTGATTTAGCGCTCTATAAATTGAATTGAATTGAACTGAAAAAGAAGCAAAGTGTTGCAAGACCCAGTCAAAATTGAGACCTCAATTTGAAATGTAATGACAGGACTTTAAGTTATCTATGCATAAACGAATGCCCACTAACCTCAATGAACTGAAGCAACGTTGAAAAAAAACCCAATTACTTTAAGTTATGCTGTTAAAAGTGGTTCTACAAGCTACTGAATCAAGCATTTTTGCTTAGTTTTTGTTAAATAAATTATGATACGGTGTAATATGTTATGTGTTGGTTGTATTTACCAAATTTTAGGATCTGCTAAGGAGCAGATAACTTGATACATAAAACCTTATAACTGACAGAGAGTGTACTTTCTTCTCTCCATCGCCGTATGTTTTTAATGAAAATATGTTGCAATTTAGGAGCTTTTCTTCTGTCCTTTTCAGGAAACCGATCACATATTAGATCAATACGACTTATCAGCCAGAAAATGCATAAGAACCATCCAAGTACAGAAAGGTTTGCCAAAGACTCTCTCTCAACCTTACCAAGGAGTTCAGTTAAATTTAGGCATCAAACATACTTGTTTAGGTTTAAGCAGCAGTTGTGTTTTGGGCTGATATAGACCTTTTCACAAAGTTTACAGTGTTAGAACATCTTTGTTAGAAGCCAGAGTTGTAGAGGACAGAAGGCCATAACGTGGAAACTCCTCAGAAATGGCGATTACGGGCCACTGAATTGAAAGCAGCCACGGAGAAACCAGATCTTAGCCTGCAAGAAGTATTATGGTAGTTAAATCGAATAAAAGCCTTGGCTCAACACATCACTTGTGTTTTCTCTGTGCCTCCCCCACCAACATTGCATATAAAAAAGGAGATGAATCAGACGTCTGCAGTACAGGGAAACAGGCCTTTGAACCTTCAGCAAAAGACAGATTAAGAGGAAGTAATAGAGAACGAGAAGCAGTAAGGGCTCAGGTAGAAGGTGAGTGACTTAAAAAAATGCAGTGCAGTTTATCATAGCTACCAACAAGAGTTATCGGCTTGAATTAGATATCCAGATTCCTGGCTACCAGCGACTGCTAAAGAGAAAATAGTACCCAAGGACTTTCCTCTGTGACTCCCACCCCCCTGACCAATCACAGTTCAGGTGCCTCACCCTTCCTGGCTCACATTATTAAATTAAAGGCCAAGATTTATACCTTCAGTGCCAAAGCAATGGCTTTAGTCAGATTTGGAATCATTTATCCCATCAGAGGGTCGGCGAGTCCTAGGGTTGATTGATAGAGCAAGAGCAGTGGGGGGAGGATACAGTTACATACTGCTGCGTTGCAGGCCAGTGCTCCTGCATCTTTAATTCAGTGCTGAACAGCCTTATAGAGTCCAGACATAGCAACAGTGTGGCACAAATAAACAGTCCCCCAGACAACAATGACAGGGTATGGAGCCATCTCTGTGCAAGCAATTAAAAGACCAGACCTGAGACTAAATTTTAATGTGGCATTTTGATGAAACAGCAGAGTGGCAGTCTGGTTAAAGACTGCCCTCCTATCATTCCAACCTTCTTGCCCATCTTGCAATATCATATGTCACAGTAAACATGACTTGTATACAGATGTTTACTATGGAATAACACATGAAAAGCCATGCAGTTACTGCAGAAAAGGAACTCATTTTGTTGCACTGGTCAGAGTTGATTATCTTGCTCATACCATAGCTAACTGAGAAATACTAGCTAAACATACAGTGGAGTAGGAGGATGAGCTGCTGCTTAGAGGAATTTTCCACAGCATTAAAGAACAGGTGCCTAATGGATAATGGAATGAAATTGTTGGTTTTTATTAATATACATGACTGAGAGGATGCAGGTTCAAATCCTCAGACTGGCACGAATGTGGCCAGACTGTGGGCCCTTGAGCAAGGCCCCTAACCCCAACCCAGTTGCTCCCCGGGTACTTTCTTGCCACCCCTGCTCCACATGTTGTGCTGTGTGTGTGTGTGCGCTACGTACTGGATGTGTGATGGGTTAAATGCAGAGACTGAATTTCACTGCATGTATATGTATGTGACAAATAAAGTTCTTCTTCTATTGTAATTATTCAAACATCGTCTATGAAGAATCAAATTTAGATCAGATGGGCTATACACCGTAAGACACCAATTAACCTCAGTATGTACAGCACTATGAATTAGACAGGTTCATCTTTGGCAAATTCTAAACAATTTGTTGTCACAAATGGGAACAAAACAACTACAATACATTTGCTGAATTCATCCAAAATTGGCCCATAATCCTAAACCTGAATTTATGTACTGTCAGATTTCTACACAGTTGGTGTACGAAGCAGGCACAACAAAAGTCTGAATTTGATCCTCCTCACAATGTGTACCCAAGCTTGAACTATTATTCTTTTTTTTTTTTATTATTTACAGTCATTTAACCAGCAGAATACTGTGCCACTATGACTTTAAAGTGCTCCAACTGCCAGATGGGTTTCCAGACTGTCACCCAATCTGGGAACCCATCGGCTATAGTCTGATGACTTAGCCTCTGGGGACAACAGCCAATATTACAACTTCTGGTGAAGCCAGCAGATATCTGGGCCAAGACTTCCCATTCTGTGCACAGGTCATCGTTTATGGACGTAGATACACTTTAAAAAGCTAAAAAAAATAAAAAAAAAATAAAAAAAGGCAAATCATTGTCAGACAATATTTTGTGGTTTCGAAATTGCATTTTGCCAGATGCTTTCCCTCTTTTGCTCTTCACAGGGACTGTTTATCTGCGTGCAACTCAAACATGATCAGTCAACACTACCAAACTGACTACAAATGTAGCTTGCCTACGAATTCTACATTTTCACATGTAGATGAATGTTTATGAAGATTAGTGGTCACCTAATGAACGGGGTTTTTAATGTTGATCCAGGATTAAAGATTTCACTTTGCAAAATGTTTTTGGTTAAAGATCATGTCACTCTCACTGGGTTTTGCCAGAAATTCAATAGAAATTGATAGACGCTTTTTAGAGGCCTTGTATGGTTGTGTGTAACTTCATTTGATACAAAAACAACAACCTTGGTCTCAGAAGCAGGATTTAAACACGCTGGAGTCAGACAAACAGGATGCTGGCAGTATTAGCTAATGTTTTTATTTTCTCAGTTCCTGTAGGGATGTGGCAATAGCTGTGGAAAATCATCAAAAGACCACAGCAACACATGCATGTGAAGATGGAGGTTTAAGTTCACCCCTAGGCCCCAGTGCTTATTTCAACATTTTGAACAACACTTGGCCGCATATTATTTTCATAAACAGAAGAACCAAAATCCTGAATGAAAGGTGCAGGGACAATTAAGATGATTGAAATAGGAGCAGTCTGAATTTGAAACACATGATCTCAAGGAATTTAGCTTAACACTATTAAGAAACACTGAAGGATCATATTGAGGCGTAGTGACTAGCTGTAAAGTGTGCGTTGAATTACAGTGGGCCTCTGTGATGCACTCAGTGGCCTCTGCACCTGGTTTCAACATCGTGACATCACCATAGGAAATGGGACTGTTTGGATTCTCACAACTGAATCAGAGGAGTCAATCAATCTTCATCCTCCACGGGTATCCACTATCACAACAGCACCTAATCAAGAGATTAAAGGAAGACACTAATTTGTCCAAATTTGTGGTTGAAAAAAAAAAAAGAAAGATCACACAAGCACGGCTGTAAAAGACGGAAATTGGAGATGATATAAATGTGGAAAGGCTCCATCTAAAATATGGAAAAATATTTTGAGGTTCGCCACAGCGTCCGTATGGATGTAACCCTTACTTATGACACAGATTTTGAAATTGCTAGCTGCAGCGAGATCAAACTCTTACTGCAGTTACAGTCTAAGAGAAAGTCTGCCGTTAAGTGAGCCACCTCGGTATGAATCATTTAAGATTTCAGGTTTTATAAAACATTAAATTATGGGTATTAGAAATTCAGTCAGCTGCATATGGGTTTATTTGTAAGAGTATCTGTTTGGTCCAGTTTGTTATATCCTTTGACACACCTAAGATATTATTATTATCCATCCATCCATTTTCTTCTGCTTATCCTTTTCAGGATCAGTAGGGCTATCCCAGCCTATCCCAGCTGTCATAGGGCGGGAAGCAGGGTACACCCTGGACAGGTCACCAGCCTGGCGCAGGGCTAGATCATTACTATTATTATTATTTATTTATTTTCATGATCATTAAGCTTAAAATATTTTCACACACATGGTGGTGAACATTCCATAAATTTAACAGAATAAAATTTAGAATTGCCAACAGACATTGATTGATTGGATGCCAGATAATGACCTGTCAATCACGTGTCCACCTGCTCTGTCTCAGTCCTAAGAAGAAGCAGCTGTGACTATGGCATGAAGTCAAGCTGACACATGATACACAGCATTTTAGTTCAACCTCCAAACACATACATTGGTATAATGACCAGGTTAAAGGTGAAAGAGTACAATGTTTAGTCTGACACTATGTGTATTTTTCAAAATCAATCTGAAGAAGTACATATTTACATGAAAGACCAGAGGATTTTAAAAATAACCGTTTTTCAGGCATTAAATTTGTGAGTTTTTGCAACATGAGAATACATGTAGCTCCTACACTGAGATATATTTGTTAACCTTACTAGAAAAACAAAAGTGTTGTCAAATCTGATTACCAGGTGCTTTCTCAAAGTGCTTATGTATTCACATTTACTTTTGGTAACATTATTTCAACTAATTTCACTTACTGACTTTACTATATATATGTGTAGTTTTAAGGTTTTTTTTAAAAGATTTTTATTTAATCTCACAGCTGGTATGAATATAAATTTTATTAGGTACAACTACTTATTAGTGGGAATATCTAATCAGCCAATGCCATCCCATGGCAGCAACTGAGTGCATTTAGACATGTAGACATGGTCAAGACGGCTGGATCAGAATCAGGATCAGAATCGAGAAGAGAGGTAATTTAAGAGACTCTGAATGTGCCGTGGTTGCTGGTGCCAGACGGGCTGGTCTGAGTATTTCAGAACCTGCTGATCTACTGGGATTTTCCCACACAACCTTCTCTAGGGTTTACAGAAGATGGTCTGAATAAAAGAAAATATCCAGTGAGCGTCAGTTCTCTGGGTGAAAGTGCCTTGTTGATTGCAGCGGTCAGATAAGTATGGCCAAACTGCTGTTAGCTGATAGGAAGGCAACAGTAACTCAAATAACCAGTTTCTACAACCAAGGCATGCAGAAGACCATCTTTGAATGCACAGCATGTCAAACCTTGTAGCAGATGCATTACAGCAGCAGAAGAACACACCAGGTGCCTCTGCTGTCAGCTAAAAACAGGAAACTGAGGCTACAGTTCACACAGCCATGCCAAAATTGAACAACAGAAGAGTGGAAAAAAGTTGCCTGATCTTATGAGTCTCAATTTCTGCTTACATTCAGATTGTGGGGTCAGGATTTGATGCAAAAAACATGAACACATGAATCCATCCTCTCTTTTATCAGTGGTTCAGGTTGGTGGTCTAATGATGTGGGGGATCTTTTCATGGCACACTTTGGGCACCTTGGTACTGTAGCAACTGAACATTGTTTAAATGTCCCAGCCTACCTGTGTATTGTTGTTGAACATGTCCAACCCTTTATGACCACAGTGTACCCATCTTCTGGTGGCTGTTTCCAGCAGGATAGCGTGCCATGTCACAAAGCTCAATGAGTTCACTGTACTCAGATGGGCTCCACAGTCACAGGAGATACTCGTCATGGATATGCAGCTGATAAATCCGCAGCAGCTGCGTGACGCTATCATGTCAATATGAACCAAAATCTCTGAGGAATGTTTCCAGTACCTTGTTGAATCTATGCCACAAAGAATCAAGGCAGCTCTGTGTAAGTTTCATCTTGAAATAGTGCTGCACTGTATTTTTATTAACTATTTGCATTCTCTTTCATTACATTTTTAAGGTGGCTGGGAGGGACTGTTGTAGTAAGAGTACCCTTTACCCATAGTTTTCATGTGAATTTTTTTCTTTATGTTTCCTGAAAAGTGGTAAAAAAAATAAAAATGTTAAGATTACATAAAACATCTGGCAAACACTTGGTGTGTTAGCTGTGACCACTTAACCATAGTAAAGGGATGAGGGAGAATTTTTCTGCTTCATATATCCTAATTTTTTTTTCTTTTTTCCTGACACTGGATGGTTGTAAAAAGCAGCAGTTGTGTATTGAGTGATGAGTTGAGCTCTCAGCACTGACACAGTGACAGAAGAAGCTGGTTGGAATCCATATAGGTGTCGTGAAATTATTCCTTTTTGCTTACAGTATGTTGAGCCCTTTTGAAATGACTGAAGGTGCAAGTGCCAAAGGGAGCATGAGCCACATCAACTTCCACATGACTGTTTGCAAATTCAAATTTGTGTCGTAAAAAAAAAAAACAACAAAAGAAAAAAAAAAACGCCACTGGCTAATGGGTGAGTGACTAGTAATGCGTGTTTTCCTTGATGTGTGTAACCACATTGTTCCACATTCAAATGCCACATTTAACTAGCAAATTCCAGCACCCCAGACTACACAAAGACAAAAGCTGAATGCATGGAAATAATAACACGGCACATGTCATCGACCATCTCTCCAGTCCAACCTTGAAAACTTTTTCTGGTTAGTGTTAAAATAAAACACAAAATATCCCAGTTCTCATTTCAGTCATAACTCGGGCATTTCTTAACTGTCACTGGATGCTCAAAAGGCAGTTTGGGTTCCTTCAAATGTATTTCATCTACGAAGGTAGTTTGTTTGAGAGCACATGTTTGGATCTGAGGGCTGTTTGAAGCCATATGTAATTCCTGGCTGCATCCTTTCAACAAACTGCCTCCTGGTAATTGCCCATTACTCTAGAACTGAGAGACGTGCTGTCCAGGGGGCAACTACACTTGTCTGGAAACAATCATGGAGTTAGTAGGCTGGCAGACAGCCTTGTCACTATATGTCTCCCCTGCTGTGTGTTTCTTCGCCTGGGAAGATGAACTCTGAAAGAAGAAAAAAAAAAAAAAGATTGACATCCAAAATATAAATTTGCAGGCTTCATCAGTACCAGTGCATTAAATACTCATCTAAAAATAAGTGATCAATGTTTTATCAATCATGATATATTAGGAGGTTTTGGCATACATGAAAGGAAACTAAAATCTGCTCTTTCTGAAAGTAAAAGTCCTTAAATGTATTGAAATACATTAAATAAAACAGAATGTATATACTTTTTTGCATTTGTGGGAAATGCAACACCCACAGTCTTTTGTGGTCAGTTTTTAGTACACTGTGCTGCTGAAAGCTTTTTTTTTTCTGTGCAGCATGAGGATGTGTTGCCCTGTGATGCCATATTACGTGACCTTTAACAAGTGACTCCATAATTACAGAAGAGCACGCAAGGTATGCCAAGTGACCTTCCTTCATCTATGACCAGACTTAAACATCAGACACAGAAAATAATAATAACAACTGACACTTCTACCTCTGGCGCAGACTGACAACTGGATCCAGATGGAGGGAGCATATCATTACCGTTTCATTGGGAGATATCAAAACAGAAAGGCACATTCCAGGAAGCCGTCACTCTCTTGCAGATTACCGCGTCTGAAATGAAAAATTAAAGCTGATGTTGTTTGTATGCTTTTTCTCCTTTGTTCTCGGCGAGCTCTTGAGACGGATGCAGTTTATTTGGGGGTGGGTAAAACGCAGAGGTGTTGAGAGAGGCAGAAAAGTGTTAGGCTGAGACAGCAGAGAGAAAATTTTAAACTCACTCGAAGACATACTCCTTTGATACCCTGCACCTAACTATGTAGGAACACGTGGCTATAGCAAGACCTGAAGCATGCTCACCTAGCTTTTTTAATTAAAACACATGACTAGAAGCAGGCCACCCATCCTCCTTTGAATTTTCTTGCAAACATCACGCTGACTCATTTCTCAGACTTGAGGCAGTGTGTGAGTTCCTCAAGTGAGTTGACTTTAAGCGGTGCCACCCTTTCATCCTTGAAAGGTAAGACTCCTTTTTTTCAGGTCATGCGTTCGCTGTTTGCAACCAGGGATTTTTTTTTTCAGAAACCCCTTACAGCCATCCTCCTTCTCCTCCTCTCCCTCCTCCTCACGCTTTCCTTTCAACCCCTCTGACATCCTGGAAGCTCTTTTTGATGGTCCCTGCTTCTACTTGAATCTTACTTATTTCTCTATATACCTGTGGATGTTTAGTTATGTATATTTTTTACCAGTTCATCCCTTGCTGTGGCCTTCATGAGCACAGCCTTCTGTTTTCTTCTTTAAAAAGAAATCACTGCAGAGTGTAGAAGTCCCATCTTCCCTCAAGCGTGTCCCAGCGGTGTTGCCTTACAGATTTCAGCAGGGATCTGATGTATGTACGTGAAGGCGCTGAAATCTACAGTTGTACCGTAGCCTGATTAGATCACTTCTGAGTGAGGTTGGTGGCTGCCTTAAAAAGCAAGTGTACCAGGCTCTGTGAGAAATAAGAAGGTTTGGTGTATCCCACTTTGAGTCACTGCCAGGAATTATTGAGAAGCAGCTTCTGAAAGAACCTTGAAGACAAGGCAAGAGTGATGAGAGGAAAGGCGACCTGACCAGCACCAGACCCTGGAGGCCACACAGGAATCTTGGTGCCCATAGATTCTCTCACATACATTCATGACTAACTAAGTATGACTGCTGAGGCTGCGAGTGTAAAATTCATAAGAAAAGTTAACATTTCACTGAGTATGAACAGGAAGCTGGCAGCTCGGGAGATTCTGTGATACAAATCTTTAGATTTAGCAAGTCTTCCAGTCTCGGAGTAATTTTAAGATTGAAGAAGAATTATTGTGAAATTTACATCCTTGGACACAGGGCGATAATGGTTTGTGTAATTATATAGGCAATATTAGCAGACACATGCCCTGTTTTTTGTTTTTTTTTCCTCTGTGGCATTTGAGTCAATGGTGCCCCTATAACTTGCATAGTAAAAATAGCAATAATATATATATTTTTAAATTATATAAGGTTATTCATGTTTTAATCAATATTTTCCTTTTTTTTTATACTAGCAAGTGCTAGTATACACTGACCAGCTACAGCATCACCACTGACATGTGTTCTGCTGCAAAACGCTGGGTCCTGACGTTCATGTAAATGTTGCTTTGACACCTCCCACCAACCTTAACACTGCTACAGACCACAAAAACCCATGCCAGGCACTGGCATTCTGGAGGGCAGTTGCCTCCCTCAGCCGATCAGCTGCTCCACAACACTGAGAAAACATCTCATCATCAACTCAAGCAACACAACAGAGCCTTGCGTGACAATTTGGTCTTCAAACTCCCCAGATCTCAGTTCAATCAAGCAACTGCAGGATGTGCCAGAGCAAGCCAGATCATCAAAGACCCTATCTCACAACCCACAGAACTCAAATGCTCTCCTACCAACATCCCAGCACCAAGCAGACCCCCTGAGGTTTATGCCTCGAAGAGTCAGCACTGTCTTGGCAGCATCCCCGCACTATATTCGAGTTGTGGTTAGAATGCTGTGTGAGAGACATACATACAAATAAATACATACAAATGAAGGTTGCTAAACATAACAGTAGAAACCGTCCCAAACTGGGCAGTAATGACTAAGGCTTACCAGGAATATGAGATTCCCACTTTCACTGTCAGAGAATGCAATAAGCACTGGCATTATGTAGCTGCTTCTAATCCAAATGGCCAAATGGCTGCTGAGATATTATCAGTACAGCCATTAATAGAGTGCATCTGCTTTCCAAGTTTTTGTATTTTTGTCTCTGCCTAATCCAGTCACAGTTTGCACAGTATAGCTGTTCAAATTTCCATGTTTAATAATAGTTTTTAAAGCTGCATAGAGAAATCAGAAAATGTCTTGGTAATTTTTAATATACTTTAAGTTGCTAAATAAATGTTGGCCTAGAACATAATAAAAAAGAGATGTACCAAGAAGCAGCAACATTTTTTGACTGCTTAATCTTGAGGTGCCACAATTTATGAATAAAGTTGATACTCATTTACTGTCATTTTACTGCTTTCTATAGCTGTTGTGTAGAAGGCAAATATCTGCAGTGCCAGTGGAGGCATTTATAGCCAAAACAAACATGGTAAATGGTAAATGTAATGGTACTCATGGAGCACTCTCCTTCTCTAACTCAGCACTCAAAGCACATTTTGGCGGTACAGACACTTTCCACTTTTCCCTTTGGCGATGGCACTTTTCTTTACGTGATGTCTAAAGGGTGACATCACCGATGTTGGTTCTGGTTCATCTGTTGTGCCAAATGAAATGGCACACATGACACCAAAGAGGCTGCTGACGAGCAAGACAAGGGTTTCAGCATTTTGGCAACGAGCCCATGTCAACCTTAACGCCCTGAAGTGATATTACCAGAACGGAGATTTTTACAGCCTAGCAGCCCCAAATGCCATCAATCATATCTTCAGCCACATATGGTTTCTGACCAATGGACTAACAAAATTCAAAGTTCTGCAGCCTTTGATTTCTTTCTTTCTTTGCAACCTAACTTTCCATTTCTCTTAAAAAGCTGCAAGGTCCTTGTTAGGATAAAAAACCCTGAGGAGGTGCAGTGTGTGTGCACTAGTGAATATGGTTGACCACAATGGTTCATGTAAACACTCAAAAGTGACAGTGCGCAGACAAAGCTGAACCATGGAAATAAAGAAATGATGTGGTGGAAAGGATCCAACAGCTATAAACAGGCTAGACCACACCATTTAGTGCGTGGGCTTCAAATCCATCTCGAACCTTGCATTCCTCATCCTCTTATGCCTGTGGAAAAGTGGGGCAAAATCCTTATGCTGATATTTTTACCTGTTTTAATAAGACCTCTGATGGGCTGTAGTCCCTGTAGAAACTGTCAAACCTTTCTATGTCTGTTTACAAAGCCCACTTTTAACTATGGGGGGAAAAAATGTGACAGTCGACTTCATGTCCAAGAATAATAGTTTCTGCCCATTCATGTGCTGTCTGTGCAAGTGAAGCGCCATTTTTTTCAAAGAGCTATTACTAATGTTGCAGTGGGCCTATCAACTTTACAGTAACACAAAAAGTGAATAGAGTAAAACCTGTAAAATGGAAGTACAGGGTGGTATAAAGTGTGGAAAGATTCATGCTGTCATGAGTCCCCACTTAGGATGTGGCTTTGATTGACAATAAGGACAAAGTAGAGGCAGTCAAGATTTATAGCAGCTTGGGATTCTGAGCTGTTGAAGACATCTGGTTTGACCAATTTTTATGGGGCTTTGTGGAGCAGTGAAGAACTTTCTGTGAGGCTGGGGATAAAAGTCATGAAGGGCAAAGAAGAGTTACATTGTAGCCTTATCGTGTCTGTGTCGACTGTTAACAGCAGTGGAAAAAAATGCTGTATTAAATGCTACATTTGATGATAAAAGCCAGACCTCTGCTCAACAATTAAAGTATGGTGATTAATTGTAGGAAAATACAGAAAATTATTAGTTAGATGAGCCGATTGATAGCGATTTATTTTTTGTCCTTAAAATAAGCTACAACAGCAGTAGCAAAGAGACAAAATAAGTAGCCTTCTGTCTTAATTCTTCATGCAATCAATTCAGCAAGGTGCCAGAAACAGCCTCATAGATTTTAGTCCATACTGACAATATGTGATAGCATTACACAGCTGCCTCAGATTTGTTGGCTACACATCTATGCAAATCTCCCATTCTCCCACATCCCAAAGGTGATCTACTGGATTGAGATCTGGTGACTTTGGAGGCCATTTGACTACAGTGAATTCACTCTCTATCCATCCATCCATCCATCCACTTATCTAGTTCAGGGTCGCGGTTGGGCTGGAGCCTATCCCAGCTGTCATACCACAAGAGGTGGGATACATTCTGGGCGGGTTTCCAGTCTATTGACAGACAACCATTCACACTTACAGTACCAGTCAAAAGCTTGGGCAGGCTCACCAATCCATATGGGTGAGTGTGTCCAAGCTTTTGACTGGTACTGTGCATTCATACATACGGTAACTTGAGAATCACCAGTTAACCTAACATGCCTTTCTTTGGACTATGGGAGGAAGCCGGAGTACCTGGCTGTGTGGGTGAACATTCAAACTCCACACAGAAAGGTCCCAGTGGGGTCTTTCTCTGTGGTCTCTTTCAGAAGATTAGTAGAATCCAGGACCTTCTTGCTGTGAGGCAATGGTTAGCACCATTGTCTTGTCAATCACAAGGCAGCCTAACCCTAAGGTCGGGTGTAGCAGTGCAGCATGGGGAAAACAATTACTTAGAAATGCCCTACATAATAACTTGTTTTGTGAGCTGCAGTAGATTTTTCTCTGTGTACAGGTTGTGATCAGCTGACCTGTGCTGCCACTTTGATATTTCCTGCTCTTTGTGAAATTAGGCAACTGAATACAACATAATATAAGTAGATGTTTCATGAGCTATAAGGCTGATTTACTACCCCTAGACAATATATAGCATAAAAGGTAGGATCTAATCTGCATCATCACCTTAAATTTAAACTGATATCTGCTACCCTTGATGTAACTTAAAACCACAGCCTGCTCTGTAGCAGTCCAGCATAGTGCATCACTGCAAAATAACCAGTTTAACTGACACTAAACTGTCCCAAAGTCCGAGTACAGTATTTTCACCTTTGAATAGTGAGGACATTACATGTAAGATTTAAATTTCCAGTTTATAATATTTAATTTTCCTGGTAGTTCTTACTTTTGAAAATAATCTCTCATCTTCCTCATTTCTTTCTTACATCTTTCTACAACTATCATTTCTTTCTCTCACTCTGCCGGGAAACACAGCAACCGTACCTTCAGTCCACAGACACATTTTGTTACAAACTGCACAGAAACAGTTTGTATTTGCTGATATTTGTTGACCTTTTTGAAAAGTTGCATTTGAAATTACCTGCTGCTTAAAATAATAACTCCATTTCTGTTTGCTCCTCTTCTGTAGGGTAGCTACATGCTGAGTAGGCTACTGCAATCAAAACGTTATTTACATCTGCCCCATGAACAAAAAGAAGGAAAGGGGGATGAGTAGAGGGTGTAAACAGGGTGTGGGATGTCATTATTTTCTTATTACTGAGAAAGTATCTCCATGTCGTCACTGGAAGCAAAGCCAGGCTGAAGCACAGGAAAAAATGAAATATTAATACAGTATGCATTATCCTCCATCCATCCATTTCTTACGCTTATCCGAGGACTGGTCACAGGGGCAGCAGGCTAAGCAGAGAAGCCCAGACCTCCCTGGTTTGTTAGTCTGTATTGTCTGTATAATTTTTTTTACCTCCATTATTTAGATTCTATTTACTGTGCATATTTTAATCTGCTGGATGCCCTAATTTCCTTTGATCCATCCATCCATACCCCACTTCCAGCTGGTCCAGGGGGACCCCAAGGTGTTTCCAGGTCAGCCAAGACAGATAATCTCTCCAGTGTGTCCTGGGTCTGACCCGGGGTGTCCTCACAGTAGGACATGCCCAGAACACCTCACTCAAGAGGAGCCCAGGAGGCATCCTAGTCAGATGCCTGAACCACCTCAACTGGCTCCTTCTGATGTGGAGGAGCAGCGGCTCTACTTTGAGCCCCTCCCGAATGGCTCCACCCTTCACCACTCCTCCACCTGGGGCAGCAACTTGTCCTTGAACCAGAGTGGGCACTCCACCCTTTTCGGCTGAGGATCATGGCCTCAGAATTAGAGGTACTAATTCTCATGCCAGTCGCTTCACACTCGGCTGTGAACGGTTCCACTGCGAGTTGGACTCCACCACCTGATGAAGCCAACAGGACCGCATCATCTGCAAAAAGCAGAGATGAGATTCTGAGGCCACCAAGGCAGAAGCCTTCCACCACTTTAGCTAGCCGACACACTTTTTGTCCTTTACGTTTTCTGTCACTCATTTTCCTCTCCTTTCCGGTGTAGCCTCTAAAGCGCAACTTCCGCTAGCTCTTTCCAGTGTCCGAGCGAGGTTTGCAGGAGCCTCTCCCTCTACCGTGTGGGGGCGTCTGTTCTCCCCCTCCCGCCCTGTTTCTCCATTTTCCAAGAAAAAGACGCTCGCAATCAGGAGCCGGCTCATGCACTGACCGGAAATGCAAACGTTTCTCGGACGTGTTAAACCTAAAGTAACGTGCTTGATTTGAAAATGTAAGAAGAAAGTACAAATACTTGTGTAAAAATGTAGGGAGTAAAAGTAAAAAGTAGTCAGAAAAATAAATACTCAAGAAAGTACAGATACCGAAAAAATCTACTTAAGTACAGTAACGAAGTATTTGTACTTCGTTACTTCCCACCTCTGCTGGATGGGCAAACTTCCACACACACTCGAATATCCTCGAGAGGATGAAGAGCTGGTCCAGCGTTCTGCAACCAGGACAAAAACTGCATTGTTCCTCTTGAATCTGACGTTCGACTATCAAACGAACCCTCCTTTCCAGCACCCTGGCGTAGACCTTACTGGGGAGGCTGACTAGTGTGATAGTTGGAGCACACTCTCCAAATTCCCCACTTAAAGATGGAGACCACCACCCTGGTCTACCAGTCCTGTGGCACCGCCCCAGAACTTGCAGAGGCGTGTCAACCAAGACAGCCCTACAACATCCAGAGCCTTCAGGAACTCAGGGCGAATCTTGTCCACCCCAGGGGCCCTGCCACCAAGGAGTTGTTTAACCACCTCAATGACCTCACCCCCGGTGATGGGTGAGTCATCCCCCCCTCGTCCCCAGACTCTGCTTCCACTACAGAAGGTGTGTCAGCGGGATTAAGGAGTTCCTCAAAGTATTCCTTCCAGCACCTATGCATTAACCTGCCTATCAGCTTTAATTGCACACAAACTGAATGCCATTCCAGATCATTCCAACCGATTTTTAACCCCTGACCACAACCAGTAACTGTTGTGTTTTCAAATTTATCTGACTCGAAAATTAATATTTGCCACTGGCAACAAGCAAAAGCTTGTCAATCCAACAAACTTCCCACTATAGTTGCCCTAATATGTTTTTTCAAAACTGTAAAACAAGAATTTCTGAGTTACACATAAAAGAACTACAGAAGCTGTTTCCCTTGAGCAAATCCTGCAAATTATGGCAGCATGTATGTGCGCCTCCTTGTGATTGCATGTGAATGAGCTTTGTACTTGTCTGACCAAACTGATTGCTAGTAAAACCTAAACGCATGTACAAGTTTTAACCGGTTTTTACATGTATGAATGCAGAAACACAGTCTGGCGAGTAACTGGCTGGTGATCAGCCACAAGACATGCTTTAACACCTCATGAGTGTTTCCAGGCAGCAATTAGGGCTGAGTGTTTGTCTTCATTTGAGTTTAGGCAGTTAAATATGCCTTGGGGATGGCCACTTGACCCCATGAACTCTTTTATGCAGCCACAGAAAAATACTTCCTTTTTCATTAATTGCAACTCTAATGGAAGAACAGAGCTATGAGGTGTGTGAGGCAGCATCAGTTACCAATAAACAAGATTATATATTTTTTTTTTAAACAACTCATCTATGCATATATATCATCTATTTCACATACCAGTATATTTAAAGAGACTCATATCTCGAAAATTATCAGTGACCCTCCAATGACTCCCCTTCAGGGCATCCGCCATAACCTCTCCTCACCCGCATGTCACCCCACATGCCCATAGACATCCCGAAGCAATGGCCTCCATCAGCTTGGCCCTGTGCAAACTTTCAAGAGGCCCAGAATTGTCTTACTTATCAATAGGCAAGGTATATTGTTTCAGGGGGCTTCCTCTTTCCTGAACAGGACAGTCCCGCTGCTGGGGTCGCAGGGCGCTTTAACGTTGAAAGGTGTAATTGGCTAAATGAAAGAACCGGACCTTCCCTGCAACTTATCATGTCATCTGACAATGTGACCGCCTCAACAGCAGCGTGTTTTTCCACTTCAGTGCTGAAAGTGCTTATCGGACTTTGATTGATTTCTTCATTTGTTTGCTTTTGTGAAAGTGAAGCAGTGTACAGTTGCAGTTGTTGTTTCCTTGCTTTAAATACAGTGGAAACAAAGGTGAACATGCAGCTACACTTCACATTATAAATGCTCCTTCATGACTTAAACAAGCAATCACGTTTGACACTCTAAGGATATCACGTTTGAGCTTATCAGTGGGTTATGCTGAGTCGAGATTATAATTAAAGTAATCAAACTCCTTCCAAATTTACATCTGTAACATTATTTTGTGATTTTGCAACTGTAAATTTGTCATTTTAATTTTAAACACTTCGCTTGAAACCATTGCCAATCATTAGCTTAATTCTTCTTTTTTTTTTTTTTTTAAACTACTGTATGTAGCTGAACATAGGAAGGGATATTTTTTTCGCTGCTGGTATAGGCTTGGATTGAGACAGCCACGGGGCAAGGAAAGGGTGTTTGCTCAAGTGGAGCCAATTACTCAAAATAAATTGGGTCTTCCTCTCTACTTTCTTTTTGCCCCCCCACCCCTTCATCTCTCCGGTATGGGTTGTCATTTGAAAACCGGGTCAGATCCACAGTGAGCCCCTCCTTCCAAATAAACAGGCTAGTAATGGCTGTTTACCCAGAGTATAAGAGCCATTATGCACAAGGAAGTTAAACATCTCTGACAGGCAAAATGGCTGCAGACAAATCACTGTTGTCCTTACTCGAGGGATTGATTGGGAGAATTCTGATGTTTCCTTAACTGTTACCAGCAGCCATACATACTTGTGATGGTTTTGCAAAAGGCATACCAACTGAATGGTGTAAGGATTTGAGTAGTTTAAAAAAAAAAAAAACTTTTGTTTGTTTGCAATTACACTGCTGAGTGAACAAATGACCTTGCCACGGGCCTTCCAATTGGAAAGGACCCCTGTACTTTCCAGTCACCTCACAAAGCTGTGAAGGTCAGGAGTGCATAATGTGGAAATGCAGAGAATGTATAAAATCTAACGGCATTCATTAGAAATAAAAAATGAAAGGTGCCATATGTTAATTGGAATGACGGGTGTGTGTTATGTGAGTCAATAATCATGTAGTTTTAGTGATCAGGAATTTTTCTTGTCATAATGCACAGCATGAGAGAATGATGCTTTCAATGTGCTTTGTTTGAAGCTGAAGATGTTTCAGACTCTGAAGGCTTTGCAGTTTAATTTAATATGCTGCAGTTTATGGTGCTGTTCTAAATAGTGGAAGAGATCTGAAGTGCTTCTCCTTTTGGATGCAAGCTGTTGTGTGTGTGTGGGGGGGGGGGGGGGGTTTCTAAAGAGAAAAAAATAGAAAGAAAAAAAATGTAACCAGCGGGTCTCCCTCCATGTTGCAGGAGACCTTGTGAGCCAGTTGTGCTGTTTGCATGTCGTCACACATGGAGAGCTGAGGCGAGATTGAAGGGAAAGTTTAAGAAAAACAAAAACTGTCTCGATGTTATAGAAGGAACTGGTTATGTGACGCAACCTCAAACTATATTATTATAAGCGGTGTTATCTTATCCTGTATTTACATTCTGAAAATATATGCTTTAAAAAGTCAAGGCAGGTAAAGAGAACAATGCATTTGCGGGCATACATATGAGGAGATTGAACTGCATTAAATTACAGCCTGCTAACTGGACCAGAACATCACATAATGGGTGCCAACTGAGTAATTTAAGCTTTTAGACTGTGAAGGTCAGGAGAAAACTAACTCAATTTTGGGCCGGAGTTCTTTGTGGAAGTTGAAATGTACACATCAAAAAGTGTAATGCTAGTTCATTATGAAATGTGGTGTAACCAGTTATTAAATCAATGTTACGGTCGTAAATTAAATCCCTGTAACAGTCTTATTAAGAGCTATTTTATAAACAGAGAAAGTGTTTATTGAAGAAAATAAACAATGATTGGTTGCACCCCTTCTTTCTCACTTTTCCTTTATTGTTGTTCTGTTGATGTGGAGTATTACACAGATTGTGCCTAAGGCAGTCAAATAAAAAGGAACAATAACTTGTATTAACGGGCCAAAATGTAAAGAAATCTAGGAGAAATAGTTGTGAAAAACAAGATTATTTGTAAAGTAAATAAATATAAAGCTCATTGTATTATTTGATCATTCTGCAGCAAAACCAAACAATTCCATATTCCAAAAAAAAATACATATAAAGGAATATATTTTCTGAAATGACTAAAACTTTAAAGCAACTGCAACAAGATGGCTGGAGTTTCATAGTCTTATTTTCTGCAGATGGTTCAGGAAGCAAAGCTGACTCTGGGTATAAGAGTTTCTCCTCACAGATTTAAGCGATGAAAAAAAAAATGCACAATGGGCCTGAGGCACGTTGTTGTAATTGGATCACAACAGAACAATCTGCTGTTCCCAAGATGTCAGTCTAACTTCAAATGGGTGTTGCCCAAGCTTTGATTCAGCCCATCATCATGGCTCAAACAGAAGACAGTTGTAGTGGTGAACTATAAACCCTGGCAAAGCAGCCCAACAGGGATTTCTGTCTCATGGATTTCCAAATGAATGGCTGGCAGGATAATGCAGCATGCATCCGGTGGAAACAATATGGCACAATACCGCCTGTGTGTGTGTGTGTGTGTGTGTGTGTGTGTGTGTGTGTGTGTGTGTGTGTGTGTGTGTGTGTGTGTGTGTGT
>JAVDPK010000190.1:328341-349661 GCA_034780415.1 Cichlasoma orientale | reverse complement strand
GTGTGTGTGTGTGTGTGTGTGTGTGTGTGTGTGTGTGTGTGTGTGTGTGTGTGTGTGTGTGTGTGTGTGTTGGTAGGGAGGGAGGGAGTGTATTGGCTAATGTAGCTAAAATAATCTCAAAGCATAACTGGCTTAAAGTATGTTTACACTGATACAGTAATTAAGGTATCTCTCTGGTGATTACTTAGGCAGTCAGTTTAACAACTTCTCTTTCTGGTAAACTGTGCAGCCTGCAGCCCGAGACAAGCGAGTGTGTGAGGTAACTTCAATAAGAATTGCCAGTGTCCACATGCCGCAGGGAGACATAAATTGCAAGTAATGGACTCTGAGAGTGCTGAGATGTTTATCAGACTAAATGAACAGAACCTCACTAGAGGAATGTGGGGCTCTGTGACAACATGCCAGAAAGAGACCCGATTAGAAATGATGGCTGCCATAAATTGATGTATTAAAATTTTGAGCAGAGCTATGGCTGATCATTTGGAGCAATGATTTTCATTATGCTCCAAATGCATGTCAGTCAGGCATTCTTCTCTCATTCCTTCCCACTGCTCTCACTGACAAAGCAGATCCTCGTAAACACTCCATACACAGCACACTACAACAATAAGTTATTGTTTCCTATAATTAAAAAAAGAAAAGGGTAGAAGTGTACCATTTTCATGCTAATTCGCTACTGGCCATGTCCAGAGTAGAATTAAAGTGACCGCAAACATCCATCGCCTCCTTAACGAGACTTGGTGAGGAAACCATCACGGCTTGACTTAACCAAAACCCTTCACTGGCAAATCCATAAAGGGAAGGAAGAACAAGGAATTAGGGAGATTTTCTGTCTTTCCGACACACAAGCCAGATGCCAATTTATCGCTCTTCTCCTATTCTTTCTCTGTTTCTGTTTTCCTCCCTCTTTCTTCCTATTCAAGCTCTTATAATTTTCTCTCTCTCTCACTCTGCGTGATTGCATCCATATGCTCTCCAAGGATAGATGGGGTCAGCACCCTACTTACTCACACCACAGTGAGGCACTGACACTTGCGAGAAAGCTCTTGCACACACGCACAAAAATGCACGCAGACATTACAAGTGTGACTGTCTCCATGCAGCAGGCCCAGACCTGGGTAGAGGATGGGCTCTGGGATCCTCATGTCAATGTTTAATTCCACATCATAAACATGCAGAGTACACTTATCAGTGATCCCCCCCTCCTTCCCCCAGTACATTTAGGATTGGTCCCTGAAAGGCTCTGGCATCAATTAAGTGGCTCTCAGAAGAACTCTGCTTGATGGGGCCCAATGGATACTTCTGCCTTCAATCCCCTCTTTTGTTCAGGAAAGCCAGAAGAGGTTGTAAATCTGAACCTGAAGACAGTGCGCAAATTGCAGTCACACTTTCAAGAGAAGAGAACCAAGGCCAGGAGAGGAAGGAGGAATTATGTTGAGGTCCACCGGCAGCCCAAATCCTTTTCTCTTTCCATCTCAGAAAAACACAGTGCAGACGCACACGCAAATATGTGCAAACAACATATGTTGTTAACCACAAACTTGTGGCTGTCTGCCTTGTGCACAGAGCAACAAAGCAGATGAACACATGCACCTTCAACCAAACGTGCAAAAGCGCACAGACATGCACGCATATTTTGAGCCACCAATGAAACATCCTAAAATTTGGAGTAAACAAGAGGATCAGAAGGCTCACTATCCACTTACGTTTGTCTTTGCCTTCAGTCCTATGTCCCTCATAGGAATAAAGACATCCACTGTCCTCATCCACTGTCGCCGCTCTCACTTACCACACTCACGCACACAGACACACACACAGACACAAACTGAAGGACATCGATAAAATCTGCTATAATGAACCCCTCCCCTAGACCTTGCCAGTGACCTTTGGGAATCCGATTTACTCTGCCACATCTCTTATCATATCTCTCCTGTCACTCATAAATTATGGCAACAGAGCAATAGCTGATGGTACCACACAGAGCTCCACTGATGCTCTAAATATTCAGCCACCTAACCAACATCCTTCTGTCTACAGATGCAGGAAAGATACACATACACCATGGCATTAAAGCACCTGCATGAGCATGAGCTTCATTACTTTTGAAACAGCTAAACACAAATGTGCAGAAGCTTAAAGAAGGAGTACCAGTGTGATAGCCTTACCATAAACAGACTGTACACTTCACACAGATAAATGAGTGTGTTTTCATGCAGTGTTAATTTATATATATATATGTTATAAAGCTGCTTGCCTCACAACAAACATTTTTCACTGCCGTTTGTGTGGCCCTGCCATAATGGCTGTATTTCATAATCTATGCCAGTGATAGGGCCTTCAAAATATTCAGACTCGCTCACTGGCATGGCTCACTGGCACATCTCAGTGAAGCAGAGCCATCACTGAGGGGTGTCCAGGTGGTTGGCAGGTTGAGTTCTCACTAAAGAGTACAAAGGCCCTGGGTTCAGCTCCTTTTGTGTACCTCTTACTTGTTCACATGTAGTTCCAAGGTACTGCTACACCTCTGACTCCCACTGATTTAGAGATATTTGCAGTATTGAGATTTGGGTGAGAAAGAGTGAACCTCCAGCGTTTTACCCTTCCATCTTCATAGTGAAAAGAAGCTGCTGGCAACGCCATGTGTCACCGTGGTAACACAAATCTGTCTGCACTCGCCACAGGCTAACTGTAGAGTTAGCAGTGACATGACCAGCAGTGCGAGGGGGTAGTCATTTCGAATTAGGATAACACTCACAAAAACAAATCCACAAAAAAGGGAGTCTGTATTAAAGTTATCGGCTCCATTTGTGCTTTTTGTAACAGGTCAAATATTTTATGTGATTTGTTCCGTATCATTACTGAAAGTTCACATGTGTTGACAGTCATACTTCTATTAAGTCCATGCTGATGTGTGCAACAATTTAGACCTTCCAGTTAGTGTATTATAATCCTGTAACTGTAAATAGACTGTAGACTGCAATAAAGAGGACCATTCTGCAGGGAGGCACTGGAAGCAAGGAAAAAGGACATTAGCACAAGGCAACTTCACTCACTGAGCCTGATTAGCAAACAAACCAATGCCAGATTATGACAAATCAGAGATAAATTTGAAGAAAATTAATTAAAATAAAGTTAAGAATAAAAAGAATGAAATAACCATATTTAGCAGCACAAGTTTTGCAGGGTTGAGTATCAGGTGTGTTATCAAAGGTTTTTATGAGTTTTGTGGGGGGGACTCTGTGATGCATTTGTTTTGGCACCGTGTCTATGCTTACCAAGAGAAAGAAAAGTAAAGACCCCAGAAACTGTGACCACACAACATATTTTGGGGGGTTTTGCCATATATTAGATTTATTTTTTTTATTACCTCAAATATGTCCAAGATCATTATTTGCAGATGTATTCAGAATACATGTTCTTCCAGTGGCTTCTGCAAAACCAGGTGTTTTGGATACAAATGAGAAATAATCATCAGGGGAAGCAGTGGTCTGCACAAAGGGTCATGAGGTTAAACTTATTTCAATTAGAAGATATCCCTTGGTCTGCTACATCACCCTCAAAGCTGTGGTCACAAAATCACAGTGGGAGCTCTCAGATTAGCGCGCCACCCCGTTAATAAAAAAAAAAGATATATATTAAGAGGAGGAGGGCGTGTCCTCCTGTCTTAATCCTAAGAGAGAATAACCCCAGTCAAAGCCTTGACCTTGCGAACCGCAGACTTAAGAGAGAACTTTGATTTGTCAACGGTGACCACAACAAAGCTGGCCACACTGATTGCCAGGGTCAAGGATGCTGCTGTAGACATTTCATGTGGCTCATGTGACACTGAGGTCACCGTGGGTTTAAGATGTTTTCATGTGCTACGTGTGTCACTGCAATAACAGCAACCCATTAACCTCCTACTTTAGCTCCACTTTTAGAGATAATAACAAAATAATAATTCTGATGAAAGACATATAAAAATGCAGTTGCTCTGTTTATAATATGCTGATGAACTTGCAATTAAATTCTGTTTGACACTCCAAGGAACCGACAATTAAGGCAAAACTTTTTTTTGCGGGAAAAAGCGCCGATGTTTAAGGAAGCTTTCGGTTAATCTGTGCAGAAGCAAGGATTCTGCTGAGTGAGCTAATCTCCTTTATAATTCATCTTTATGAAAACATAAATGAACATTATAATTAAATCAACAGTAGTAGGAGCTGCCAAGAATAATTTAATCTCTGCGAAAACAAAAAAAACCCTAAAACAAAATCACATCTTCCTGCTCAATAATGAAGTATTAGTAGGAGACAGAAGACCTCAGACATGAAGTCGTCCTCAAAACAACAGTGAACATGTCTGTCCTGAATCTTTGCTATAATTCTGTTGTAGTCCAGTTGATGATAGACACTCACCAACAACTTTAGGTTCACCTGTTAAACTGCTTGTTAATGCAAATATCTAATCTGCCAATCACCTGGGAGCAATTCAGTGCACTCAGCACTTTTGGGCTGTGGTGGAACAAGAGATTGGCATCACTGATGTGCAGCCAACAAACCTGCAGGAACTGTGTGATGCTATCATGTCAACGTGGGCCAAAATCTCTTGCTGAAACATTCCACAAAGAACTATGGCAGTTCTGAAGGCGAAAGGGGGTCCAACCCAGTACTACCAAGGAGTACCCAATAAAGTATTCAGTGAGTTTATATGCTAACATAAATGTAACTAACCTATAAGAAGTGACGGAATGCCAACTGAATCCAAGCAAAATCCTTCTTATTTGTGATAAAACTTGACGTTATTGATTACTTTAAAATGAATATAGATAAAAGGATAATGTTTTTTTCTTCTTCTTACAAATGCTTAGTGCTTTGGAGAATAAACCATCAGTGATAATGTCGGTTGTGGTAAGCCAGGAAGCCGGTGCAACAAAAGCAAAAGCAGAACGAAAGTACAGTAAAGCTGAAATGCTCTGGGATAATTGGCGTTTTATTGCTGATTTCCTGTATTTACTGTCTAGCCCTTCAGTGCTTGTGGTGGCTTTATGGAGGTCTAATACTCCTTGGCTCTGGCTAGATGTTGTTTCAAGAGTTGGTTCATCAAGTTGAGTGGCAGGTGTCGGGTTGGTAACTCTGGGTGAGATGGAAAGTACACTTTTCTCATTTAATTTATAAAATATATATATATGTATTAACCTCTTATCAAAATGGTTAAATTGATAAATAAAGTTGAAACATCAACATTTTTATCGATCTATCTAGTTTTAAGAGTTGATAAAGTGAAACGAGAAGCACTCTTTCTGGTCCTCTTGGTCTTTCAAAACATCTGAGTGCAGTAGTAGTTACCACATGTGTGTGAGGCCCAGACCTTTCATACTGCAGAAAGTTGAAAGCACAGGCCAGAGTGCAGTTTTGTTTGTTGCTCCATCACCGACTTATGTTTCATTGGTGGTGACTTAAAAGCTCCAACATCCACCGTACAACATTAACAGCTGGAGGCCGAGATCAGCAGCTGAATGACATTTCTTTTATAATATACCAACAATACTATGAAATATTGGGCAGCAGGCTGTATGCTTCACACACAATTCTATAGAATAGAATCCAGAACCGTCATTGCTGCGTTTGTAATCTAAAAAAGGTCACAGGAAAATGTTATAGGTCAGAAATAAGTATAGTAGAATAAAACCAAATGAGGTCATATGCTGATGTGAGGTATCACAGATATAAACTGCAGCAGTGTTTAAATCAGGCTGTTGACAAGCAGCATTTCCGAGCACATCCTGCAGCCATTACAGTAAAATACTGAATCATAGAAGCTAAGAAATAACTGCCTGCCCCTGCCCAATGTGAACTTCCATCCTAAAGAGGACACACCCAAACACACATGGGCACACACACACACACACACACACACACGCACTCTTTCCAGCTATGCACAAGACTGATGGAAACCATAACATGGAGCTGAGGTCCTCTGGGGGATTGAGGAACGCCACACACCAGCACGGCTCCTGTTACCCTGTAACCCAAGACAGAAAAACTGGAGAGACAGAGAAATGCACAGAGCCAGGAAGACAGAGACAGAGAGGAAGACACAGGCTGTGTCCAGAGGTGGCTAGATGACGCCACACACCGGGATGAAGAGCTGGATCAAATATTTTACTGTCAACATTTAATAAAACCGACTCATCGTACCAGATGGACAGCTTTATTCCACAAGTGCCACGTGAAAGCTGCAAAGTTTATGAAATGCATTTATTTGAGTTTCAAGCAATTTATCAGCATTGCTCAAATCTATAGGATAAGTGAGGATTAAATCAATATCACCGATTAATATATTTTGCTTCATAACAGTAGAAGAAGCACTCAAGGAACTGTAGGTGCAATAGGAAGGTAGAGAGGACTCATATGCGTGAGCTGGCTCATGCAACCAGGGGATACAGCAGCAGCATAAACAAACAAAGAAAAGAATCGCACCGCAGAGACAGTCAGAGTCGTACTCGTCTCAGAAAGCACTGCAAGATATAAGCAAATTTTGCTCTTCACTGTCTATACTAAATAGTGTAGTAAGAATGGGGTTCTGTCTTTACTGATGCTTCACCTCTCTGCCAAGTTTTATAAAACTCTTGTTTTATGAAGCTTGATTTTCTTTTGTGTGTGTGTGTAACAAAACAAAAAAAAGTGATACTAGCAGTACCCCCAATTCATGATGTCACCCACTGGCCACTTTGTTAGGTTCACTTGTTGAATTTCTTGTTATTGCAGCTATCTAATGAGCCAATCCCATGGCAGCAACTCAATGTATTTACTGTAGGCATGTAGACATTGTCAAGATGACCTGCCAAAGTTCAAATTCACATCAGAATGGGGAAGTAAACTTAAGTGACTTTGAATGTGGCATGGTTGCTGGTGCCAGACGGGCTGGTCTGAGTATTCCAGAAACTGCTGATCTACTGGGATTTTCCCACACAACCAACTCCAGGGTTCACAGAGAACGGTCTGAAAGAGGGAAAATATCCAGTGAGTGGCAGTTCTCTGGGTGAACATGCCTTGTTGATGCCAGAGGTCAGAGAATGGCCAGACTGCTTTGAGCTGATAGGAAAGAAACAGTAACTCAAACCAAGGTATCCTGAACACACAACACATCAAAGTTTAAAGCAGATGGGCTACAGCAGCAGAAGACCACACCGGATGCCACTCCTGTCAGCTCAGAACAGGAAACTGAGGCTGCAGTTTGCACAGACTCATCAAAATTGTCTCATTTTTTTTTCAACCTTTTAGAACCAACTGAGAATCATTTAAACACCACTCGCTACCTGAGTATTGTTGCTGACTGTGTTCAGCAGTTTATTAGCTTGTGTGAAAACATTTTTTTTCCTTTTTTTTTTTTTCTTTCTGGTAGGTTAGAGCAGATGAAACTATCCTTTCTTAATAATGTTCCAAGTCTGCCAGGAAAGAGAAAATTAACAGAACTCAGAGAGGAAAAATTATATTCTCTGCTTTTATATGATCTCAGTTTAAGAAAAATGGAACATCAGGGGAGCCGCTTGGAGTGGCCGGGGTCAAAATAAAGATTTAAGGCACGTCTTCGTTAGGTGAAGTAAGACTCTGGGAATGTGAGAGAGGAAGATGGAGAGGGAGAAAAAGAGTCAAGGATGGGAAAAAGTTCATAAAAAAAGTAGATAAAATCACCTTCACCCTTTAATCAGCATGCAGGCCAAGAGTAAGAGAAAGCATCTTCCCCATTCTCTCCAGGGCTGAATAAATCCCATTTATTACTGCAACTTAGTACTTAGTTACATTATCTCACTGTTTGTTAATAGGTGGTCAAGAAGGACGGAGGATAAACACCAGAGGGAGCAGCAAAGAGCACATTGGGCCAACACTGGGTAATTGTGATTGACTATTCCTGTATTGCATAAACAACGCAGCAAAACAGAGCACTCTGTCCATGAACCTGGGGCATTTTTATCTTCCTAATGAAGTGAATCCTGTTAACCTTCGCATAACATTGGAAAAGGTTGGGTAAAAGTTAGCTAACGAGGAAGGCATAATGCAGACACCCAAGGACGGCAAACTACACTACAAGTTAGAAAATAGAATGTAAAATTGCTCTAACAAAGCATTTGTTTATGACACAGTTCCTTACCACTGGGGCCATTTTTGCAACAGTCAGTATGGTCATTAACATCCACACATCTTGCCCCATTATCCTTGTGCAAGACACCAAGGCCCCAAATCACTATGGGTTATTATGCAGCAGCTAAATGCCTGAAATATAAATGTCAGATTGATAAATTACTTCCATAGCTCCATTTTCCTTCACGTGGCATCATAAACTTGTAAACACCTCAAACCCGGGGAACAAAACTAATCCCAGACACCCCAACCCTGCACTCCCTCCCACTTTACACCAGAGACCGGTGTTGCCTTGTGACAACACCGCGATCCTGCTTCTGCTCGCCTGTGACTCAGAAGCATTGATGTGACACGGTTTTGATGGGGTACAACATTGTCAAGGAAGCTGAGGAAACACAGAAGCCCTGACTCCTGGGGTTTCCTGCAGGGAGCTAGCTTGGGGTCTGGGGCCTGTTTAAACTCCCTGGTCCTCGCTGTTTGAGCTGTCCAAAATGTTAGTATATAAACATAAAAGGGGGGGGGTATTCGTAGCCATGTGAGGTGAGTGTGCATGATGCACTACATTTCCATTAATTAAACCTCCAAATCGCAGTATTTTCTTTTCCCTACAGATAATTTTGCTCAGGATCTGTACTGTAAAAACCCACAAAACCTTTATTCAAAACTACTCTGGCACTATTTTTGCACATACATACTGCTATATTTTAAGCATATGGGCATTTTTGTTTTAATATAACAACTGTGATTGCTACATTGAACACATGGCTTCATCTTTACATATAGCCTTTGCAGTAGTGCCAGAAGTAGAGGGGCTTTGGCATTCTCAGTCCGGATTAACTTTCCATCTATATGAACAGAAGAATCAATTTGAAGCATCTGCCTGGCACCTTTACTTATTTCCCAGCAGCCTATAGAAATGGAAATCGTGCAGGCGGATTAAAGAAAAAGCACATTCCCGTTTGGCATGCCAGCATGAGCCCCTTTGACGAGGACATTTTTATTGTTATTATAGGTTGCTACGAGATAGATTGCGCTCTCATTTTGGGGGTCACAAATGTAATGCTCCTAATTTGGGTGGGAGATTGCATCCATGTAATTACTATAATCTTGTGCATCCCTGAGTTGTGTGGAGATGTTGCTTCATGAGCTTGTCATCCAGGAAAGCAGGAGGCGAATTATGTTGGTAGTGAAGACAAGAGTGCTCTCAGCACATTCAAGAGAGTAAAAAAAAAAAAAAAATCAAGCTGATAGGCTATCTGCCCAAGTAATTGTGTTACATGTGTATTGTTGCTGTGTGTTTGCAATTAATTCCAGCTAAGGACTGTAATTGTTATCAGCTGTATGTAACTGCATATGTGAATCATTTCAACCTTCCAATGCCAGCTATTTACTATATGGCAAAAAAAAAAAAAAAAAAACACGTGCAAATGTACTGCAGGCCTCATCAAGCACATTGCCAGACAATACATTCCACAGACCTACAGAGAGCCACTTATCTTCCTCTGATATTTTCTACAAAAATACACATCCCTGACATATTTTCACACTTCCAAACCAAATACAAAAACAGCTCGGCTGCACTCTACTCTGGGCCAGTGTGAATATCATTTGCATTTTAAGCATCAACTGATGCCTTTATCCAGAGCAGATAGCAGTAAGGGAGCAAGCAGGGGTTCACAGGATGCTTCAAAATGCAATACGGTCTTCTGGAATTTTGTAACATCAGCACGGTCTTAAAATGCAAATGTCATGCTAGGTTAACAAGAAGTGAAACATTTAAGTATGCGTTCATCCACAAAGCCAAGACCACATGGAAGAGACTGGAATCACAGGGTTGTCTGATCCTGAAGCAGGAAAGTAAGAGCGAGCGGTTCACGGGATAAATGTGCATATTCATCCAAACTCAGCTTAGTGCTGATTCAGTTTTTAAAGTCATGTTAAGACTTTTTGCCACTGGTCTGAGATTCTAACTGTAGATTTTCTGATATTTTTGTAACCTGTTTTGGGTTCACAAGCCCAAACAAAAAGGTGTGAGCTGAAAACGGCATGGCCAACATGGCTTTTAAAAACAGTACCTCTCAGTCTACAAATCCAACAATTATTTTTTTGCAGGGCAAATGGCATCCATGAGAGGATTTTTCTCAGCGTTAACATAGTTATCTACTTTGTCATTTCTAGTGTTGTTTTCAGTGTCAGCTTCGTGGGGGTGCTTCAACAAAATCTTCCTTCAAGTGAGCCAATTTAAATTAAGGCAGCATGAAAAGAAGTCAAGTGTTAATTTGCCCAGCTTGGGCCTCATAGTGGTTTAGTAGACAGCCAGAGAAATGATGGCCCTTTAAGAGCAAGACACAATTAATAGACTCAAACTTCAAAATCAGAGGTAAAATTTTCTTTGCATGTCGATCTAAAAGTTAGAGAAAGTTAGAGAGGTGGAGACTATGTCTGCGCATCTTTACTGAAATAAAAGTTGTCTTTAATTCACTGACAATTTGTGTACACTACCTCAAACATTTATATTTTTCATTTAGAAACCACACTGTCAGCTGCTCCCTTATTCCTCTTGTGTCACCACAGTGGGCAGCTTCACGTGTTTGATTTGGCAGATATTTATGCCGGATGTCCTTCCTGACGCAACCCCAAAGAGATCTGTGATCATATTTTTAGGACTAGAAGGGCACTCAGTAGCGCGCACAGCTCCCCCGCCCCAAATTGTCTATGTGCCAATACTATGCTGCAATAGATACCAGCCAATGTTGTCATACTCGAACATAAATTAGTAGATCACAAAGACTAGAAACTTACTTTATTGCCTTTAAAAACTGTAAAATAGGATTTTATGTTGTTTGAAAAACAAGATCTCCATGAACAGAATGGCATTTTGTTCAGTTTTTGCACCCTAATAGCATCCGCTTAAAAAAGTGTCACTGAGATATGAATTTCAATGATGACAGGTAGGGATTTTTTAAAATCCTTTAAAACTTTTGGTGACCTTGAGCTTTGAGCTTTGACCTTGAAAATTAAATGAGGTACTTAAATAAAGTAGGCACATTTCCACCAGCAGGAAGTCGAAGCTAATACAGTCAAAGGAAATCATTCATGCTCTCAACTGACCCAGCTGGAAAAAGTGTGCATGTTCTACGGGTCCAAAAAAAAAAGACTAAATAAAAAGCCCGATGAAAGATTGTGGAGGTCTTTCCTGCATACCCAGTGAGACATTAAATATCCATGGTTTATAGCATGTCAACAACTTAACTTATAAATACTACAACGTAAAATACACTGCACATGAACTCATCAAGCATCACATCATCAGCGGATTTGTGGATATATTATGCCGGCTGGACCGAATCAATATGCTTCTCTTGACTTATTCAGTCTAAGATGTCAGACTAAAGTAACCTTTCTCATGTCATTTTGACTTGTGAAACACAGATGTAATAACATGAATAATGGCTGCATTTTAATTAAATGTGGCACTGCCAGGGCCTTGTTACCGTACATGCCGGCTCACTGTCACCTCAGTGAAGCAGACCTTTTTTTTTTTGGTTTTTATAGCAGACATTTTGGCACGCCATAGCAGGAAATGCACAGGTGTGATTGATAACTGTATTCCATTTAGGTAAGCTAATCCTGGCATTCAGTTATTGTGCTTTCTGTCATGCTGTCATAGCTTTCTGGGACAATTAATGGGACTGAGCCAACTAAATCTGTCAGTCGCATTTCATGCTATGAAAAGTCCAAATGTCTGCCATGAAAGGGGTTTACTGAGCCATCCTTAATGTCATTAGACTCACCTGGAGTATTCCTGCACGACAAGTCAAAACCTTTTTTAACAATTCATTGCACACTTTCATAACTGAGATGTTTAAATATTTCATCATTACTTTTAATTTCATTCATTGTGTTTCATGGTACACCCACCAACTAAAGCCACCACACCGCTGTATTTTGCAGGGGAATTTGCACAAAAGACATTAAACAGGAAGGGGATAAATTGTCCAATGTATTGTAGCCTGGCACCGACGTATCCCTCTCCGAAGTACATGGATGTGTACTAATGCTGCAGTAGGTTACCACCCAAAGACCCAAAGAGCTGGTCAGAGTTTTGCCTGTGAGTAATTACTCTTCTCTATCAAGGGAAGCTCAGAGAACACATGCATCAGTCATTCACTGAGGAAGAAAAAAAATCTCAATGGCTCACAATGGCACCCAGGAGCAGTGTGCAATTAATTGATAAACGCCAGGACGCGATGTCCCCTCTGATAGTATGGAAAGGCTGCAAAAGAGCTCACTGGTGCGTGAATCAAAGACTGAAAATGCATTAACGGAAAGTTAGTGAAATGCCATTAACCTACCAAAGCCCTCAACTGATAGTGATGGGCTACAGAGTGAGTTTTAAATTGCACCAAGCCCATGAGATTATGGCAAAGTCTGTAAGTCTTCCATGAAAGGCTGCAAACCCATTTTGATTGCTTCTGACACAGGCTCATGAAGTTCCATCAGCAGACTTTGAATCTAAAAACCATCATTAGGGATGCGTGTTTTGGCCGAGTGATTATTGCATATACACATGTGCTGATTTAAGATCAGATTGAAATTTCAGGAAAAATATGCTTTCGTGGTTGGTTGTTTTGTAAATACTGCGCATATGCCAGCATGACTACATGTTTCCCATAACAACATTACTATTAGACTCTTCCCAAAGGGCACCATCAGCAAAAATGAGGGTTGAGTTCCTTTTCTATGTAGTGGAGAGCAAATCAAGAGACTTGGAAAAGTCTGGAGTTCTTCCTTAATGGGAGTCTGTTAGCGGGGCGCGCACAAAAATATATGTGAAAAAAAATGCACTTATCCTTTGAAAGATAATGACACATATACACACACGCACTAAGAGATACACACATTAATCCGCTACCTCATCTTACTATAGAGATTCCTCTGGCTTTGATTAATCCTGAGCGCCAGAGGATAGTTCCTGTGTTTGGGCCCGGCAGGCAGGTTGCCCACTCCACATCTGGAAGCTCTAGCCCTGCCATCACCATCACCATACACGTACAAGTACACTAAAATGCTGCCGCCCTCAAATCAATCAAAAGCTATCTTTCCCAAATTCTTCCGTATATTTTCTACCTCTGTTTTGTCATCTATAGCCAATTATTTCTGGAATTCAGTGTCTTTAGGTATCACTTTAAACTGTACTGAAAAAATTATATTCACAACTTCATTCTTAAGGCAATGACTCAACTTTACATTAAAGCTGAGTCATTTCTGTACACATTTATACATTCACAGAACTGTCTGGGTCAGTTTATAGTGAAAAAGACATATGGTATCACACATGATCATGTCCGGTTATAATACCTACGACATAAAAGCAGTGATAATGATGTAATAATGATATGGTTAGAGGCAGGCAGTTGGGCAAACAGTCCTATTTTCCAGGCGAGATTTGCATCACAGTCGTGTGACCATGGTGCCGTGGGCTCCAGTGTACTGACCATTTGAAGGAGGAATCTGGAGGCAGGCCATGATGGAAAACATGGCTAAATACACAGAACTGTTTGCAGGGAGCAGAGAAGAGTAAAGGAGCCGAGCACTATCCCAAAGAGGATTTAGCGATATGTTTTGTTGGTAATGAATCAACAACTTGAGACTAAAGTCTTACAGCCTGCATAAAGTCATCGAAGACATCTCAGAGGTTGCTCAAACGACAAACTTGTGGCTTTGCTGACAGACTTTGAGAACGTGGAAGCATCCTTACCCCACCACCAGGAGATGTTAATGTATGAAACACCAGTGGATGTTGAAGAAGTATGCAGAAACAGTGCTGTGTTGATTTTGGTGCAATGGCCCTAGCATGTTATTACACCTTCTGTATTCATTGCATGAAGCACTCTGGCCCAAAAAGCATTTTTCCACACATCACTGGAAAAGGAAAAGTTGGAAAATGCTGATTTTTTAAAATTTAAAAAAAAAAATTTTAGCGCTGCAGACCCTGCAGAAGACTTATTCGGTCCAATAACATTTAAAATGTCTAGAAGAGCCGTAGTTTAAGCTGAAATTTCTGGCAGAAATTTCTGTCTCTTATGGACTCGACTGCAGCGAATGCCAATGCATTTGCTCTAGGGGCCCAAATTTGCAGAAGCATTTGGAATATCTGGTCTTTCGTAGCGGAAGCTGGGAAATCTTTTTCAGTATTTACATCACTGAGCAACTGTCCTTTAGATAAATGAGGTATCATCATGTAATCCAGTATCCAATTTTCTTTTATACAACCAAGGTAAGAAACAAATGATACTTCAGCAAGCAGCTTTGATCTTTCAGAAGACCACTGCATTAGATTCACTGGCAAAATGAGATAGTATTCTGGAGCACCGTGAATCTGTAGGTAGGTAAATGATTGATGTAAAACCTTAGCACGTGCTGAAACACCATTCTACTCCTTCCCCACTTTTCCACTGAATTAACTGATACCATTTTTTGTGTGTGTGTGTGGGGTGGGGGTGGGGGGGTCAAGTTGGAGTTCTGTATCTGAAAATGCACACTGACATACAGCACAATTTAGACTGGCCGAACGCCCATCCAACCAATCACAGCCAATCCATCACAGTCAAAAGGGCAACATCTGTATCACTGTGATGTTGCATAGTGTTGTTATCCTAAACGTTTTCCTGCACAGCAAACAAATGTTATGCACAGATTTTTTATTTTATTTTATTTTATTTTATTTTTACAGTGAAATGAACTTTTCATTCCTTCAGCAAAAGTGCAAATATAATTTCCACAATACATGTTTTTTTTTCTAGCATATCAAGCGCTTTATTAAAGGGAGTTGTTAGTTTTGCTGTTGAAATGCAATGATAGATGCGGGTTGGCGTTTCTCCAAGCGTGACTTATCTGATCCCTTATGTAAATGAAAAATAAGCCAAGAAATTACTAAAAGATTGAAAAAGTATATAAATAACATAGACTGAAATTAAACCCTTAGTGGTGTCTGGTTATTTTTTTAGCTTTCATTTGAGATCTGAGCTGATATTAGCGAAACAGTGAAGGGGAATTGGGACTCGTTTTTTTTTTATAATTTTTTTTAATTTATTGTTAATTTTTTTTTTTTTAGCAGTTTCCTCTTTGCCTTAAAATGTGTTTACCTGCTTACAAGGAAGTGAAGGTATGCACACATCTACAATATCTTATTGAGTTATGAATTTGGTGCACACCTTTTAAACTTCCATCTTTCCCAAAAGCATCTTATGGCTAAATAATGATTTCACAGTTTAGTCCAAACGCACACTGACAACATTCATCCCTGTCCCTTTATTGGGAGTGTGTTTAGAGTGCTGTAGAGATGTGCGCCTACACAAAGAAGAGATCATAGCTTTAGTATTTAGACAAAGACACAAAGATGCCCTGGCATGCAGTTAGCATCGACGCACACGCATCAACTGCTGTCCATAGCTACTGTAACAATGCAATCCCCAATACAGCAATGCTTTATTGATGCATTATGTCTTGTACACACTATAAACAGATGCAAAACTCATGTTAGGCTGCCAGACCCTGTGAGTCCTCGTTTCCAAAGCTTAGACAATAACTTTCACTGAAAGCATTGTCTTTAATGCAATAAATCACTATGTAAACACAGCCAGTAGTGTCGTAGCAGCGTTTCAACACCACACTGTATTTATGAATTGGGTCTTTAAGGAGTTAACAGGATTCTGTCGGTGCTGTATGTATACAGTATGTGATGTGTTGGTGTGCCAGGAACAGGCTTACTAGCCCATTCTTCACACATGAAAGCCAAGCGAACTCAGTTGTGCTTTAGGGGATGAGTGCGTGTTCTGAATGAAACTACAGTAAAAATAAAGAAACGTATGCTAATGTTGCAGCTCTTGCATTTTAAAAACACAGACGAGCGCATTTGACTGATCATTAGTTTTGGGGCAGTGGTTCTCAAATGTTTTCTGGCGTGGCCAATTTCAGAAATCAAAAAAAAAAAAAAAAAGGTCCCTGCTTCATGTCCCGCAGTTTTATTAATCATTACCAATTTATAATGGATCCAAGTTGAATTTCAGTTAAAGGTCAGCACAAAAACATCTGTAAACTCTTGTTTGGCTATTTTCATTAGCTTACTTTCGCTTCATGTTTTTCATCTGGTTGTCTGCCCCATGTGAAAAGCATACCCCGCCCCATAATTTGAGAGCCACTAATATAGTGGTACAATTCTCTTCTTGTGCAAGAGGTCCTGGATTCAAATCTTGAATGAGCTCTTAAGAAACTGAGTTTATATGTCTACAGGCGTGGCTCCTGCAATCTGCATGTGGAAGTGTTTTTGGGGCAAAATGAAGAACCAAATTGCCCTTAATGCATCCATTGTTGTGTGAGTGCAGCACGTGCGTTAGATAAAGTACCGTGAAAATGGGAAAATGACTCCGAGTGGTCAATACAACTAGAAAAGTGCTATAAAAATTCCAACCCCATTTTACCACAGTGAAGTTGCAAACCAGATATTTTCCAGTTAAACATTTTCAAGTGCATAAATCCACAATCAAGTAAAATTCGCAGTAATTTGAGGATTTTATTAGAAGAGAGAGCAGCAATGGCGAGTGAATAAAATTGAAGCGGGCTGTTTAGGAATTCATCTTTTATGTGAAATGACTCACGGGGTCGTGTAAAACATGTTTTCATAGCGTGTACGTATCTTTTGTTTAAATATTCAGCCTCTTTAAATGTTCACGTGACACAGTGTGAGTATGACACATTGGCTCAGAGACCGGCCTGTTCTGGCTGCTCCACTTTGACCTTTTTTGTGAGCGAGGGAAACATGCCACCTTTCATTCCCAGACACTTCGTTAAGTCAACTTCCTTTCCCTTCTCAGACCCGTGTTATTGTAAAGTGTCACTTGGTGCTGTCAGAGACAGAAGAGTTCACTCCGTTACGGCGTATGTGGGTCTGTGCGTGCCGCCTTTGTGTGCGTGGGTCCCACATTGTGTCCATATATCTTTCAAACTGGTTTGTGATTAGCTGTGTGTGTAGGAGTGGAGTGCGTTTGTGTGGTCGCAGAGGGCATCTATCTGAGCGTTAGCTCTGACATACTACTGCCACTCAGTGGAGTCTCACCAAAATGCAACATGTATAATCTGAAGAGTGAGTGAGCAGCTGTTGCTTCCATAACCATGTGTACCATATTAAAAAAAAACTGTATCAAGCAATCTATGTGGATTAAATGGAAAATAAAACCGATCCAAACACGGATGAAGAGCAAGCTCCGCAATGGAAAACATTTTTCACGTTTGTTTTAAAATCTTTTTTGCTCAAAATGGATATTTAACCTTTATGTGTTCAATTTTAAGCAGTCAATGGTGACAGTATAAATATGCGAATCAATAATCCTGTAAAGGCAAACACACTTATTCTGGATGGGAAGATGCTTCAATCCTCTTTTATGTTGGCACGGTAAATATAAAGCAAAAAACCAGCACATGTAGCAAAGTTTCCTAAAACACTTCTGGAGGTCGTTAATCAACCCTTCATATCTTGGTTGTTTCCTTTGTTAGTGTTTGAGATCACTACTGATCTTTTCATCAAACTTTCAAAGCACATATGCAAAGTGTATATAGTGAATCCATTCCTTTACGACCTCTAACACCTTTACACTGCAGTATGTGTCACTATTATACAACTTCTTGCTGCATGCATTAACAATCCCTTTTAAGGCACTGGATATCTGGTTTCGTTACCACGGTGGAATTTTGATAACACTCCAATTATCTCAAAGAGCTTGAGCAATTATCAGAGTGTGACACCACTGAGGAAAATTTTAGAGAGATAATAAGTGTGCTAATTTAAACTACCACTGCAGAGGAAACTTTGCTTTGAACTTTGAACATGCTTTTCACCACAAGCCATCCACAGATTGATCCTGCGGTTTACTGGTGGTGAAGGTTATGAGAGGAGAAGGATTCACGGACAAATGAAGGTGATGACAAAAAGGGACGGGCGAGAGAGAAAGAGACGGAGACAGAAAGGCAACAATATAGTAAAAAGGATGACAATGTTGATAAAGTGAAATTGAAGATCAAGCCAACAGATGGAGGAGCAAAGAATGTGACCTGCCAAGTTGCTCGTGGCACTCCAGGCCCAGATAGACGGATACATACAGTCAGGAGATAAAAAGGGAGGGAGAGTGGGAATGACAGATGCATGGTGGGGAAAAGCCAGGGAGGGGGAAGTACGAGACAGCAAGATGAGAGAGAGAGAGCGAGAGAGAGAGAGGAAGTCAGACTAGCAGAAAGGGGAAATGAGCAGGAGATGAGTGTGCAAGCAAATGGGGAATATCTGCAAAATCAAAAATAAAAGAGCGCATGGAAAAAAAAAAGGGGGGAGATAGTGAAAACGAGCAAGGAATTAGGAGAGGGAGCTCACAAGTAGTGGCCAGTAATGTGGAAGAGGGAAGCAAGGAAGCAGGGGAGAGGCCACAGCTTGCCTTCCTCCGATTCAGATGTGGAACAATAGCTGCCTATCAGTCTGTCAGCACCTAGAGGCGCAGAGGGAGTGAGAAGTTAGGAGTGACACAGTGCTAGCATCAATGAGCTATTGTCTGTGCATGAGTCTCTGCTGAGCCAAATCTCGCTTGGTTTCCTATTAAAAAAGTTCTAACACTATGAGTAATGGCTTGAACTAAAGGACACCGTTCTCCCGCAAAGCCTGTGAACAGAGTGAATGCGAAGATGCAAGTAAACTGCGGACACGTGAACATCAATACGACCACGGCTCAAACACGCATAACACTATCTAACAGTTCAGAAAAGGTTTTACAGACGCAGACACTGACGTGCTCACGTGCACACAAAAAGACAATATTTATGAGTGCATTAAGCACGCGCATAAATATTGAACAATGATGTCCTCTAATGATTTCCATTACCTTCCTCCAAGCTCAGGCTCTGCTTCGATTTAAACTTTTACTGTTTCTTGACAACATGCATTAAACAACAGAGAGTGGAAAAGCACTGAAATAAACATCCAGGGATTCAAAGTAATTGTTGTGTGTGTGTGTTTTCATGTGTATCTGTGCTTCTTTTCTTTTTTTGCCCAAGAGGACAACAGTCATCTGGCTACCAATGTACTGCTAACAGATTCGACTGGACTTTACATTAAAAAAAAAAAAAATCATCTTGTCAGGAGCTGTTTGCAACACAGACACAAGTCCAGCATTGGAGCACTGACGTCTGTCTAAACACTGTATAGGATTTAGCCTTTTTATCCACATAGAAATACTAGGTTAAACTTGTAAAGCATTATGTTGATTATTGAGTCCTATTTACAGTATGACCGTCATGAAACAGGAAGCAGCACTGTACTCTGCTACACAATAAAATCGAAATCCCACGCATGAGTGCGGCCTCTTTTGTTAAAAGAGGCAAGTCTGACCCACTAATCTAGCCACGACTTACACTGGGAAGAGGCTTTTAATTTCTTGTAATTTGGCAGCAATACGAATGAGCATCAAATGCAGTGACTTTGGCCTTAATTCACCACAGTGCTACTGCTTTGCTTGTGTTTGAAGGACAAATGAAAATATCAGTGTGGCCTCACCAAGACCAAGGCCTCTTGTCTTTTGGCGCCTTTGCCATAACATACCGGATTTGGGCAGTAGTGAGCACTCATCGCATATGCATCCTTTTAAAGGACCCCCTGGCATCAAGCTGGGTAAGTGCCATTTTCAACATGCAGGTTTAATCTTGTACTAGCATAGCAAAGTAAAAAGTGAATGAAAAGGAGGCAATGAAAAAAAACCTGAAAGAAACAGAAGTGAAGCAAAAACGCAACGCTTCCAAAAGGGGCGCACACCGAGGTTCTCTCTGTAGCTTGTAATTTACTCTCCCTTACTCCACAGCCACCCCTCCAACATTTTAATACAGACTTTGTAGCTCTTTAAAAGAGGATCATTATCTGTGGGCATCCAATATCGCCACAGCCAAAGAGCACCTTGTAAGTATCTCTGTGACACAAAGGGCATCTGACAAAATTAGTTTTTGGCACCTTGGAATGAGAATATGTTTTTTACCTTAAGCGCTGCTTTTAACACATTTGCTCAGAATAGTAGAATTCTGTACTGCAGCCTTTATGCTTGTATTATAAGAGCTGCAAATAGTTTAGGAGGACCATGCTCCAATGTGAATAATATTTTAAAGCTTTTTTTTTCCTTCATGAAGAGAATGTACAAGATTTAAAATGGGTTTTGACAGCTGTAAAGTCTCATCCTTTAGGGAGTTAATGGTTAAATCAGTGTTACAGTCAAACCCTCAGATATATTATAGTTATTGGTTCCTTGGGAGGAATAATAAATCTTATTTATGACCCCTTTAAGCTATATTTGTTGCACTATCCCATATCAAACATTTCACCTTTTTTTTCACAATTTCATTCATTTATTTGCACAAAAGGCAGGTGAATGGTTGCTGTGGGGAATGTTATGATTGTATGTTTGCATTAGAATTCGGGTTTGCAAGATAAACTGACATTCAGGTAATTAAAGCAAACGTACAATATGCAGAGACTAAGGGCACAAGCTTCAAAGTAGCCCCTCTAATAGCTTCATCAGCAGGCTAATAAGTGCAAAATTCAAGTCATTTTGACAAGGTAATCATTGAGAACACCAGGCAAACGTATGACAAACCATCAGTTTATTTGACTTCAGCCCCGCTACATGTAAAAACATGGCTTTTCTGTGACCTACTGCTAATATGGTGCAGTTATTAGTTTGGCTTCAGCCCAGCTTTGCATGCACCCACTCAGCTCATTTCTACATGCTGATCTGCTTTCAGTGTGCTGCATTCAAAGGCAGGGTCAATGTGTTTCTGGTTAGGAAGGGAAACACGGAGAAAAGGAAGCAAGAGGACAGAGAGCCCGGTCGAAGTAAATGTTCTCCTAAATCAACATGGCGGAGCACGCTTTCCTCTATGATTTTGACATTCAGTACTTTAAACAGTGCAAAAATAAATATCTGCAAACAATAAAGGAGCACTTTGGGGTTTATCAGTCCTGTGAGTGAGTATGATAAGCTCAGTGGACAAAGTAGTCACTGACTGTTTATGTGATTATATATATACATGTATATGTGTGTATGAGTGCGTGAGTGTGTGAGTGTGTGTGTGTGGGGGGGGGGGGGGCTTCTGCAATGTTAATTTAAGGAAAAA
>JAVDPK010000190.1:315414-328241 GCA_034780415.1 Cichlasoma orientale | reverse complement strand
CCCCCCCCCCCCGCGGCAATGTGAATTTAAGGTAAAACAGTAAAGCATATGGGTATATTAGCATGTTTGTGTGGTATTCAGCCATGCATCTAAAGAGAGGCATGGTGGTGGGGGGGACGAGGAGGTACATGATTTGACAGCAGTTCCTTACAAGTCTTTTTAGGACTTGTATGCATAAATATATGGTAAAAGCCAGATGTAAGCAGCCAACCAGTTAACCAGCCATCCAACCAGAAACACGCAGTATCAAACAGTCCACAAACCTCATTTCCCCCTACATTTCCACTGCAGTCTCCCTTACAACTAACAGCAGCTTGCTTTGATTCCATATCAGCTTGTTATCTGCCCAGTTTTACAAGCAAATGGGAAATATTACAAGCACTCTTTGCTGGCTCAACATTGCTTATGCTCTTTGAAGTGCATGTTTTCTCCAAAAAATATCCTTCTCCTTAAATTGTTTAAGAGTCAAAAAAGAAAACTCTGCTGTTTATTCAACGGAAGGTAAAATGTAATCAATTCCTTTGACTGCAGATCCATGCCTCTCAAAAACACCTTGATGTCATGATGAAACAGTTTTGCCACATTATGCAGAAACAGATAAATGTCAAAATCTTTAATTGAACTGGTACATGAAAATATCGCAGAATTATTCCCTGTGTGACACTAAAACATTGCGTATGTCAGTGTTAGGAAACCTACTTTTAAACTTGAGTTGAAACTAGAGGCTATTCATCCATTCATACGCTCAATTTAATATCTTTTGTCAAAATATAAAAACGTTTTAGATCAGAAAGGACTATAAACTGTAAAATGATTTAAGCGTTCAAACTGTAGCAGTTTTACAATAAAAAAAAATACATCAAATTCAGATGAAGGTGGATTTACCAAGTAATTATAATAATATAATTTATCCTGGAAGTTTATGCATTTAAAAAAAAAAGATGAGGGGAAAAAAACAGAGCATTGCTTAGAAAAATGCAATCTGAACAGAAAAAAATGTTCTTATATGTTTCCTTAGGTCACTGGTGTAACATCAGCTTGCAGCTGACTTCCATATTTTCAGTTGGAGCAGATCATGCACACAAGTCAGTCAACCATTCTGCCCCTGCAGACTTTCCATCCCTACATTCTCTTCTATCTGACAGACCTGCCGTGCAGCCGGAAGGGTGGATGTGCGTTCAAGAGCAACGATGGTTTTCATGGTCACAGACCACTGCAAGGGACCCTATAAATGTCATTCTGCCTGGTGGGAGGAGGGGACGAGGATAGGGAGGCAAAAGTAGGATCACCCCTGCGATAATGTTTTCCACAGGCAGTGCACTGCAACCACCTGCAGGTTTAAATCAAATCCCACCATCTCTTATCCCAACAATGGTGTCTAAAGCGCAGTTTAAACTGTGAAAGCCTGGCGCTCAAACCCAACCCGCCTTCTCACAGCAGAATTACAGGCACATTTTGTAATTTGGGGATATGTGAAAGTGGAAAGAGGAAGGAGTGGTGGGGTTGCTTCACAGGCAAGGCTTCTCAGCAAGAGTACAGTTCCAAACCACGCTGGTGTTGCACAGCCATCTTGTGGACAGCCTGATCCTGGTTAGTGTTGTTCATAATTACAGCTAACATGAATCAAACTGAGCAGGAAAGTTCAGTAAGATAACCTGGCATCTGGCATAATTCTGGCTTTGGAAAAATTGGAAATTTCGTTTTGAAAAGTTTGAGGATAGCTCATGTTTCTGTCTCTGGAGATGTCTCGATGATGAGTGACACCATGGGTAAGAGGAACTCAAAACCAGTCTTTTTATTTGATATATGGCCACCTTGAGTTTTTCCTTTCTTTTTTTTTTTGCGTGATGAAAGCAGTTAGGGAAGTTGCATGCATTTGAACTGTGAAAATACTGGAAAATATGCAGAGATTTTAGGATGCTTCATCAACAGAAATGCTTTTTGAGATCAAACGTGTTACTTTGGCCGGCTTTCCCCAAGTCTACAGTATTCTGTGTGACACTGCACAGTGAGTTTTGAAATTGGCTGGTAGTGCTAGGAAAAAAAAAATGTCAGCCTGGCAAGAATCCAGATTTTGCAAGTGGGCTTCATTTCTCCATGTGCATATATGCATCTGCTGCTATCGCTCAGTGTGTTTTTATGTTTATTTATCTACCACTCAACATGCCACTGAGCGTTGAACCACAGCAATCATAATCAGAGGTGTTAATGGTTACTGATAATACCCAGTTACAGACAGTACACGGTTAGCGCGCTGCTCCTACACAAAAACAAACACAAACAGAAATGTGAGCATGCCAAGAACACACATACACACACTGGGTCTGGCAGAGCTAATCTAAACAGCAGGGCTTCTGACTAGGTTTCCACAGGCGATGTTGGTGTCTGTGGCCCGGTGCCCCGAGGGCATCAGCCTATCACTCTGCCTGCAGGGCCTGGCTGGACCGCCGCGCGTCAAGGGCACATGCTCCTCTCCACTATACCCAGCCATCACCTACTCTCTGCTGAATTATTGATGAGCTCCACTGCCCTGCCGAGCTCTCTGACATCTTCTGCAGTACAGAAGGATTCTACTGTAAGAGTGTGCAGCTAGACTGCATTAAAGTTTGGAAATTACAGCATTGGTTGTTTGTGTGTGCAGATTTTATGGATGTATAAATGCATTGGTAGATAGAAATATGGGGAATCTGAATGAATGCATGAGTGTTTTTTTGGCTTCTGCACTCTGCCCAGTAAGCCTGTTTAGTAAAACAGGGTGTGGTGTGAAATCACGCTGTGGGTCAGGGATGTAAAACGTTGCAACCGGCCTCCATTTCTAAAGCCACTCTTTTGAGGACTTGGAGAAAATCTCAGTTCCATATCAGCACAGAGGGAAGGCGGAAAGCTTCCGGAGGGATTTGAAAGGAAACAGGACTTTGTACTTAGGTCTGAATCCTGTGCTGAATGAAAACTAAGAAAAGCCGTATTTTGCTTTGTACAGGTATTGTACAGTTGCCTGAGAACGTGAACTTGTGAATGCAGTATACTGTGTGGAAAGATGACACGTTATGTGTCTGGGAGAAAGTTAGCTTCCAGCCAAAAACACTGCAACCTTGGGAGCCTTTAACTGGCAGGAATACCATAAACCCTCCTTTTAAAAAGCTATAAATCAATGTGAGTAGACTGTACTTTTCAAATAAACACCAGACTCAGGAGAAGAGGGCGGAGGTGCGGGGGTGCGGGGGTGGGGGTGCAAAAGAGGTCAGATTTTGGGCAGTCAAGCCCCGGCATTGGATTATTGCTGTTGTGACATCATGAGTTTAAAAATCTGCCACATAGTGATAGAGGTATATTTGAACTCCTACTGCAAATGAAGGGAGGAACAAATGACCGATGTTATCGTTTGGATCGGAGGACTTGTTGACAGTTTGTAGTAAGACTAAAACCTGGATTTTACACATTTTGTTTACTTCTGATCCAAAGTTTAGGGATCATTTTAAAATTAAGACATGCAGTTTTTTTTAACACTTTGCTGGAAACTGGTGGAATGTCTTCATCTGAACTGGAAGTCACAGGTTTCTGTCCTGAACTGACTGAGGTCTTGCTTATTGTGATTTTTTTAAAATATTGTGTTTAACATTTGGTTGATTTTGAATTAATAACGCCCTGAAATGCAACTTATCCAGGGTGTACCCGGCTTCTCAACCTATGAGAATCTGGGATAAGCTCCCGCATATGTATGTATGAATGGAGGGATGAATAACCATGTCACCCTTTCCACTAGGATTGGGCAGATCATTACCAATGCCCCTTTGCTGCTGTGGATGTCTACAGTGATCACATTGCTAGTTCAAAGAATTCATACAATAATATTTTATTGTGCCCATGTTTGATAAATTACTTGTTAAGTGTTTTGCCATAAAAACTGAAAAAAAAAGTTTTTTCTAGTTGCCCAATTAGTATAATAACACTGCAAATATTTTACACCAATTTATTTTATTTGGTGTCTGAGCGCCTCTTCATTTCTGACTCCTGTGTATGCTCCCACAGCTTGAAAAAGAATTACTATAACATTACCTTTATGCTCCACTTGTAACTACCTGTGTGAGGTAATTCGTAAACTATTCAGCTGCTGTATCCCCTCCTGAGCCCAACATGCACTCAGAATCTCTTAACAAGCCATATTACATAGAGATTTTCCTCTTGAAATGAGAGACAGCTTATCAGCAGGGGATCAGTTTAAGATTAGAAGTAAATGGGGAACAAAGGAGGGGGTATAACTCCAGATAATTAGAAAGCATATTTTAAAAGCTGAAGAAAAAGAGTAGGAATCACTAGGATTAAAAAATGACAAGGAATACAAGAGGGAAAAAAAAACAGAGCAAGTAGCAGGCATGAGGATAAACAGGATAAAAAGAATTTAAGTAAGAGGACTTGAGGCATGCTCGGTGGCATCATTGTTTTGCTTCTGACAGTCAGTGAGATTACGGTCAAATGAAGACAGCGGCTGCGATTATGTATTGCAATACACAAACATCTATACCCTGATTTGTAAGGAAGGTAGAGGATTGCTTCTGGGCAGCAAGCACGAGCTTGCATACTGCAGCTCCAAGCTCAGCTAATTCTGCCTGTCTCTGTGATTCCCAGTGCTGTTTGTGGGCAGGGAGCCTGGAGACTGAAGCTGTCAGGGCCTCGCATGAGACGCCAGGCTCTCTCTCCCCTGCACTCGCCCACCCGCAATTTCCCTGGCTCCCTTCCCCTGTCCTCTCCACCTCCACCACCACCACCACCACCACCCCTGCCGCTGCCTCAACCTCCCCTAGCCAGCAGGCCAGCACGGCTCCTCCAACCGCTGTTTTGACAAGTGCTTTAGACATAATGTCACAGGGAACCCCCAGCCTGCCAAAAATGCTAACTAACCATAACACTAATTAGTCAGCAGGAGAAATGGTAGCTTGAACAGTGAGCAGTGCTGGTAGCGGCCATTGCGGGTAGACTTGGACCCTATCCTGATTGACAGAGAGAAAACCAAGACCAAAAAGAGAGATGGGAGGGGAGGCAGACAGAGGGCCAGAGTGGAATTTCAAGGAGTCCATTTCCCCTGATCACGGACAGCAAGGTTGGAGCAGGGCTTTCAGGAGGTGGGTTGGGTTTCGCATGATCTGTCCCTGGTGTGTTCCCCGCCCACCTATCTCTGAAGCCATCAGTGTCAGTGGGGGTTGCGTCTCTCATAACTGTTTAATGGTTTCATCACCCGTGTCCCTAAGAAATTTTATAAGACAAACAAAGTCTTTTCTCTTGTTACTCAGAGGTTTCTGTAAGTGTTGAAGCAGGAAGATTTGTTGGCCAAAATCTTAGGCCTGCCAAAGAAGATGGATACAGTATCAAAATTATTTAATCGTTAGCGAACTTGATGAACGACCATTTAATCGTGCCAGTTGGAAGACTTTACGTCTTGCAGATGGTAAAGGTATTAGTGCAAAATGCAGCTTTGTGGAGCAGCCAGTTGCATTTAAGACAGTTATGTAATTTAATAACAATATAAATGTAATTCTGAAGTAAAATCAGTTATAGTTAGGGGGTACTCTTATTTGAAAATATAATTACGTTTATTATTCAAAATGTTAGTGACTTCAAAGGGGTTGTATAACATATTATTCTGCACAAAACCTAAAGAAAACTTTTAGAACATATTTCTAGTGAATGTGGGTCAGCAAATACATTTGAATTTTAGTGCAATAAGATGGCTTATACAGAGCTATCTCTACATTTGCATTCAATTGGCATACACTAATTTTGTAATAGGCAATGCACATTGCGCTAAGTGAGTCTGCCATACCTGGAACCGGCCATCTTCACCGTAGAAGTAGAATGGGAGGCAGAGCCTTCAGCTATCGGGTCCCTCTTGTGGCACCAGCTCTTAGTTTAGTACTGGGAGGCAGACACCCTCTCAAATTTTAAAACCAGGCATTAAACTTTTCTTTTGGATAAAGCTTATAGTTAAGGCTGGTGACTCTGAACCATCCTTTAGGTTTGCTGCTATAAGCTCAGGCTGGTGTGAGTGGGCATTTCTCCACTCCTCTCTTTTCACTCCTGATGCGTTTTATAACACTACTGCATGTCAATAACGTTTATCCTGTCTGCTGTCCACGTCGCCCTCTGTGATTTCCATTTTTAATTTTTCTTTCTCCTCACCTTTACGGGCAGATGGCTGCCCCTACCTGAGCATGGTTGTGCCAGAGGTCACCTCCTGTTAAAAATGAGCTCCACAGTCACCAAATTTGATTTTCTCTCTAATGTTGTAGGGCCTTTATCTTATAGTAAATGTGAAACCAGTAGAAACAGTTGATTTTTCAGCTTTATTGCCCAGTTAACATTAATTAAAAAATCATCGAGCAAATTAAATATCATTACATTGAAGGCATAATTTAAATAATAGCATTACTACACTTTGATTGGGTAACTAGTAATCTATGACTTGTAGCATTTCCAGCAAAAACTTGTAGTTTTTGCTGCTCTGGATGATAAAACAAGAAAAAAAGATTCCAGCGTGTTATAATCAATACATCTGCCCAAACTCCTAAATAACTTAAAGAAAGACAGCATTGTATTTTACTTGTTTATCTAAAACACATGAAGAGTCAAGGATTCAGGGAGAATGCCCTGCAGCTGCTTTCAGAACAATAAACACATGTTGTCAGCAGAGTAATGATAGTCTGATTGGCCCCTTACGCCCACATGAGGACAGAAGAGCGACCAACACTGTCTCTAAATGATGTCTCCAAGCTTTCAAAAAAAACAAAAAAACATGTGGCTTACCAACAGAATTTTCTCCCTCCAAAGTCATCTTCATGGGCACACTGAGTTATTTGCTTAGATTGGCCTAGTGCAGTCAGTGAGGGAATGGAGACAAGAGTCAAAGCAGTCAATGGACTCTGTAATATTTGTCTCATAATGGGCCAAAAATAAATCAGAATACATTTCGCTTCAGAAAAACTCTTGTTAAAATATACACGGGCGAGCGAGTTCCAGCAGTATAAAATACATTACGTTCAACAATCCACAAACTTTTGAAACAGTCATGCAAGCGAGAACCAGCAGAGATTGTGTGGTTTTCTTTAACACTCTATCCATCAGAGTCTGACTAAGAGAAAACGTGACGAAGTAGGGAATATGATGTTTAATGTTTAAAGCTATGGGAGGTTTGTGCTCGTGGTTTGGTTAAATATCATGCAACCACTACCGGACTTTATTGTTGATGGCACCAGACTGGTTTTCAGAATGAGCCACAGAGCCTTCCTGCTACTCATCCAATTGTCTCATCAGTGTCTCTTGCTGACTCTGATTTTGAACATCAGAACCTTAGCATAAACTTTCCCAATCACAAGTGCGACTCAGGCGCCGGATTCAATTATGAATGAAAGAGGAACAGCAAGTATGTAGTCTTAATTTTGGTTGGAAATGATAGAGGCAATGAACACTATGAGCAAAGTTAAACTGTACAACAATAAAGTAAAACTGGGTCATTAATAAGCTGTGATTACCCCTGTTTCACTTCACGTTTGTAGACACACACCATATTCATGCTTTTACATCTAATGTCCACTACAAAGAGTATTTTTGCCAACAGAAAACATTGATGTTGAACATGCTGAAAAGCACCGCAGGCAGAGCAGGCTTGTCTCCTGTGAATACTGCAGCTTTATTACTATGCAAAATATTTCCTTAATGCCTACCAGTGACTGGTTTGGGACTCCTTCAAATAAAGAGTGAGCAGCTGTCTTACAATTCAACATTTTCACAACTTTCTAGAACTTCTTTTTGAACTCCAAATGTCTCGCCCATAAGCAAAACATAAGTGTTGTGCAAGAGAAACTGCGGAGAGTCTATCTGACTTTACATTCTTATAGCAATGTCCTCACAAATCCTTAGCATTAGTAAATTGTACGCTACTGTGGCAAAATTGTATTTGTGTGGGCCAATCAGAAATCGTAGAAACTTTAAGTCCAATGTGAAACTGATTAACAAGTACTTGGTGTGCAGGTTTGTGTTATGTGTTGTCACCCTTTGTGTTACAGCGCAACCTAAACTTAGCTGGCTTTCCTGTTGTTTTATTGTTCTTTAGCAGTACAAGTGAAGGGGACTTCACCAAGGCCAGTATCCTGTTGCTGAAATTGTAGTGTTACTGGGTAAAAGTATTGCGCACACTATAATGTAACAATTTCTGCAGTATAGTCTCTGCTTGTTCTGGTTCAATTCAGGTTCAAATGTGTATTGTTGAATTGTTCTTAGAGCCCCTCTCCAGCTACCCTCAAGTTTTCTAGACATCACCTGACAGAAGTGAGTGCAAATGCCCAGTGCAGATGAATCGGACATTAGCCAGTCTTTCCACTAATTTTCTATAATTCGACATATACTGCCGGGAAACCTTCATAACTGTTATGAGGATTGCTGTTGCTTTCAGTCTTCAAAGAGTAAGAAAAAAAAAGAAAACTGTGTCTTTGGCCTTGTAAGGCCAGAAGAAATCTAGTCATTAAAGAAAATCACGCTTTGGCAGCTTACTATGCATTGGTCCTTTTCTGTTATTAAGATAAAATGTGGCCAAAGGTAAATGTACTACATTTGCAGTTGCATATTCCATATTTTTCCTTACAGTTCTTGGACCCAACTTGAACATTTGACTCAGAGACATTTATAGCAGAAAGAAAGTCAAGCGACTTTTTAATGTCCTCAATTTCCTCAGTTGTTCTTTTCGGGCCTTAAAATAGCTCAAAATTATCATTACATAACACTAGAAAATAATAATTTCATGCCAAATAAGCCTGCAATAACCTTTGATTTACTTGAACATCCTCCATGTCGTGTAGCTCTCTGTTGCCTATACCGTGGATCAGTCTCAGGTGATTTTTGGCCCTTTTGGCCCTCCAATACCCGTCTCCTGCTTCAGGAGACCCCTGGGCCACCAAGCCCAGAAAATCCACAAGTTGCCACGATGACAGGCGACACGCACTGATAACCCTATAAACACAACTCCTGTTAGCCACCTCAGTAATGGAGGTCTTGAATATGACCCATTAAGATTCTGTGTTTCCAACCTCCCCCAGGGAGGAGGATGTCTAGGATCTCTCTTGCATCCTAGACGTGTGTCTTAAAGACCCTATGGATAGGGTCCTCGGCCAGATGCTCCCAGTTTACCCTCACTACTCATTTGGTTTTTCCGGGTCTGTCCAACACAGCTCACAGCTCAGATCACAGGGGCATGAATCATTTTAATTAACCAGACAGTCACAGGACTCCAGGCCATTCACCCTGGCACCGCGCCTTGGAATATCCGGGCTTTTTGGATGCTAGCTTGGAGTACCTCACTATAGTTGAAGTAACTGACTCTGAAGATGCAGAAACAAATGGGTCAATAGTCAGCCAGGAGCCAACGGGTCCGCAGGTGGCTGTGATGGGAGGTTCATGCAATGGACTGTCTCCAGTCATCATCAAAAACAACTTTGTCTTAAAGCAGCTATCCTCCATGGCTCCAGCAGAAAAAGAAAGTACATATAAATGAAGTCCTCGGACGGAACAATACAGCCCCAGATAGTATTTCTACTCAGCCTATTTCTGAAATGTAAAACAATCACTTAGATTCAGAGCCGTTTCACCAGTATATAACGTGAAGTGAAGTGATAACTGTCATTATACTGGTGCTCAGCTCCTGGTGCTTCTATGTCTTATCTTTGATAGCTTGTATGATAAGATTGAGAGCAGAAGGTACTATTGTGCTGTCAGAATGAATGGCATTGTTAAGAGTAGCATTATCCTTATGCAGAAATGGGATGCAAGAATTTCAAGCACTTCCTGTCACTGACAAAGGATGAAGAGATACGAGATAAAAGCAGTGTGGGGCAAATATAATAAGCCTTGTTATAGAAGTAATGCAGCGTCAGCGTAATTTTACTTTACTGATACTGATGATTTATTTAGTATTAGCTATATGCAAATAAGCTGAAGATAATGGTTCATTTGACTTCACTGTGTCTGACTGGTACACTTGGGCTCCTTATAGCCACACACAAATTCAAATCTGCAGTAAATCTAAAGTAAATCTGCATGCTGAAACTCAAATTACATTATGGGAATGCAATAACCTATTGTGCTGCCAGAAAGTGACAGTGCTTCTTGCAAATTAATAAAAGGTTCTGTGCCATCAAATTTTATAATGGTGTACTGAAGAAGACTGCTTGCATTGGTCATGCCGATCATGTGCGCTCAATGTACTCTGCCTGCTGGGTTTGTCAAAGTCCTATGGCTTTGTTGTTAACTATGTTCTTATTTTGCATATTGAAAGGACTTTAAAAAATGATCAAATGATACATCAGGGTGCCAGAGACAGGTCTCAGATGTTGCGTGTCAAGATTAAGTCACTCCGCTGTCTCCTCCTAGGCTTTTGTCATAAATAAAAAAAAAACTGAGCTCTTTCTCTCTTGTGGTGAGCTGCTCTGTAGAAGTCACTGGAGTGGTGCAAACTGTCAGTTTGCATGACTACTGAAAAGGCTCTGACGTACCACTATTGCTAATTTAAAGCTCCCATAGGATAGAACAGCACTTGTTGTGTGGTCACATCTTCGGCTGTGCTCTTTCAGGACATGACAAAAAGCACAGTAGCATCATTTCTTGCTGGGAAACTACTTAATATGCTGTTTTGTCAGTAATTCACACAGAGTTAGAATAACATATTACAGCAAAATGCATACTGTAATCCAAATACATTTGCCTTGAATCTCTTGGACATGTAACTGGGCGTTTTCCCCACTATTTTTCTTTCTCTGAAGTGGTCTTTGGACTAGTTTTCACTAACTCTGGCTTTGTGGTAACAGTCTATTAACCCGTATAAAGGAAGGTTCTTATATATTGTCTGTATTAGGGTAGGTATTTGTGCTGCTATGAAAGCATATGTTAGGTTTCACATTACACTGTTAACTGGTAATTATGTATCAGGGATGTTGCTGGTGAAAAACTAAGCATTACACTAACAAAGCAAAGCTTATTAGTGGGAAAGGTTGTCAACACAACAAAGAACAACTTTATCATCAGCAAAGAAACAAGGAGCCACTAAAATCTGTGCTAAAGGTACTTCACTGGACAAGATTCAAGCATTATCTGACTTTATTTTTCAAAACAGTAAAAAAATAAAATATTTGGATTGAGTGTGGACCAGAAATTTAGAATCACACATATGTGTGAAATCCAGAATTCAGTGTATTTTTTTTCTAGATCATATTTCTAATATCAAGGCACACATTGGTCAAAAGCTTGAAATTATATCACCCTGTTCAGTCCCAGGAGTCAGATAATCAGTTATTTATCATGATTCCACTCTAAAGCATCAGATCATTCACAAGTACACACTGGACTCACTGTCCACAAGCAAATATTCTGCAACAGATGGATTTCATGTCACCTGGACTCAGACTGGACTTGAGCAGATGTGTCGCAGATGGAGATGTTGGGCTAAGAGAAGAGAGGCTGCTACTTCTGCAAACTTTTAATGATGTAAACAACTGTAGGCAGGGGCCGCAGTGGTGCAGTGGTTAGTGCTGTCACCTCACAACAAGGTGGTCCTGGACTGAGTGGGGCTGGCAGTTTGTGTGTTCTCCATGTGGCTGTGTGGGTTCCCTCCAGGTACTCCAGCTTCCACCCACAGTCCAAAAGACATGCTTGTTATGTAATGCTACAGTCACACTGGGGAAAACAGTGGTTGGACAACGTGTTCTGGCCATGTGCAATGAACTTGTGAGCTCATTGCCTTTGAAATGGTTGCTTTGAAGATGAGGACCAGGTCTGTGACCACTCACGGTCAGCTGCCATCTTCAAAGCAACTTTGGCACATCAAGATGGCAATAAAACATCGGTCTGCAATCATTTTGTAAATGAATGGGGTCAAGTTGGCAATTACACGCAATCGGTTTGTGATAACCAGCAAAAAAATCCCAATCTACATATAGAGAAATTCACATTACTTATTTACATTCAAAGTTCAGCGAGAATGTCATTGATTTGAAACAAAAATGCCTCCACAAGTAATTACTCTGTTTCTGCAGGACAGTTATTTAGCTGGTCACCACAACCAGTTGGTAACCACTTGAGTCAAGTCCTCTACTGCAAAAAGAAGCATCGCAGACAAGCTGTGCTCATCAGCACAAATTGACTCAGATTTTTTGCACTGTGTTGCCAATCTGTCTGCATTTATAAATTAGACAGCAATTTGAAAACCATTGTCAATCTGTCTGAAAGCAATTGCAATCAGTCTGATTTGGACTGCATTTTGTTTGGAGACATTTTGCTCGCAACCTGGCAATCTGTGCAATCGCTTTGCAAGTTGCTCCCCGCGGCTACTTGCAATCAGTTGCTGAATGGCAAAAACACATTAAATAAAATATAAAATTATGTTTTTCTTTAAAAATAACTGAAATTAAAATATTTCAAGCTGATGAAAATTTGCAAAATTTTCAGGTAAAAACCGTGATGTGAATTTCTGCGCTTCACAGTTGGAAAAACGCTGCCTAAACTGCGCAGTGTGTCCAGTTTCTCAGCAAAAAGCGCAGCTCCAAACACAGCGGTGGAGACCTGATCTGATTTTTTTTTTCGGCAATCACATGCATAATCATGCGGTCCTGTCCCAAAAGCTGCAGGGACTTACAGTAAGATGCTTCATTGTGTCGCAGAGAAAAGCCGACTCACACAGCCACCTTTCATCCAGGGACCCTGCTGAGACTTCATCCTTTACTTTTCATGAACTTGACAGATTTCCTCAGGTAGCTCATGGCACCTGTGTGATAAGGAACGTCACCAAATTC
>JAVDPK010000190.1:292928-310280 GCA_034780415.1 Cichlasoma orientale | reverse complement strand
ACGGGGCAGTGTATGTGTACTTTGGCCCTGTGTGGATTATACAAAATCCAAAATAAATTCAAAGTTGTGCAATCAATTTTTTTTAAATCATTAAAGATGTATGCTGTGCAATCATTCCACTGTGGAAAAAAAAAAACAGTTTAAAGAAATTATTCAAAGCCCAAAATTACCACGACATTCTCGTCCACGATGGGTGGATGTAAACTTCGGAGCAGGGGAGTATTGGTAATAAATAACTAAGCTCATTTCTTTAAGCATTGCATTAAGTAGATTTTGTTACTTTTACTTCTCTATTATTTTCTTTTCTGTGAATACCTCACTATATTTCCAATTGAAAATATACTAATATGCTACATTTATCTGACAGCTCTGGTTACTAGTGAATAGTTCTACCTTACTGCACTGGGAAAGTCGTTTTATTTACCCAAAAATGGGTTTACTAAATAAAGATTTTCAGACGTTTTGTGTGCCTGTAACACAGTGACAATCAGCTGCACTATGTCTACATCAACAGACTTATGACCTGCAGTATAAGATGCTTTATACCTACCTATTATCATTACCAGGTTTACTGTGAACTATAATGGGTAAATTCTTAGAAAAAAAAATCACTTTTTTTTTAAAATTAGTATTATTATTTTTTTTACTTTTGCCCTTGTTTGGATCAGATATGCATTTTCTACAATCTCGCATTTCACTTTGGCCACATTGTGTTTTGGGTCACTGCTCTTGGCACTTTCAGCTGAACATGTTTCTCAACTCGAGCTGTGCTGTGCATGATGTCAGCGTTAGACAGAAAAGAAGATTTAGCTGTGCTCCGAGGGAAATGTGTGCAGCCTCTAACAGGGTGTTTTTGTCCTAGCACACCTCACTCGCTCTTGGCTCTTAACACCCCACGCTACTTTTTTTTTATGCAAGAAGTTCCTCTTAATAGATGTTGAGCCTCTGCTCATGCCATCTAGCTTATGGCACCTTTTTTATGTATGTTTTCTGCAGCATGTTGGGAAATAGAACTTCTGGAAGTCAGAAGCAATCATTTCCCCCTTCTGTTAAAAGAACTGTTCAACATATTGCATTAATTGGATGCTTGTCAAGATTTAGATAGGTGGATATTGCTCTAAATGTGTTAAAAGTAAAGCTAAAGCAAGAGCACAATTAAGTTGACTGATCTTATAGAGTAAAAAAATCACCTATAAGAATCTCTAAAGCTCTCTAATGAAAATATATTTCATGTTTTTTAATTTAGTTATGTACAAGAATATTAGACCTTACAGTCTATCTGTAAATACTAATAACGCTTCTTTCCGCAGCTCCCTTATTCACAAGGGTTTGATTTGGAGGTTTTTAATGCCAGATGGCCTTCCTGATGCAACCCCAAAGGAATTTGCATCTCCTCCTGGGATCAAATCAGGAAGCTTTTGCTTGTCTGACAAATGTGTAAACCACTACACTATCGAGTTACATATCTGTAGATATTAATTAAGTCCACAGAGGAGGTACTGTTTTACTTTACAATGAAAACATGAATCTTAACCAACACAGATGAGCAGCAAGTATAATTCTTGAACTTTCCATTTTGGGAAATATGTTGCATGTCAAACCACCACAGACATCAGAACTAGCGGCACCCTAACACCTCATCAAAGGGCTTGCAAAGATAAGAATGTTTTTGTCTTTCTATAGATTTCTAAAGCTATTATGAAACCACATCTATGGAATCTAAATGATTACTTTCTCACCTAATTTGATCAAAACTAAGCAACGTGACATAAGCCTAAGAAAATTCAGTTTTGATTCTAGCTCACAAATCCAGCTATCAGTGCTGGTTGGTGCGATATGCATTTTGCAGAAAGAAAAGCGAACTCTCCCAGGGGGCCCCTGCCAGCTTCTCCAGGTTCGTTTGAGTCACCGCACCGGGCGCCTCACGTGCCGTGACTATCTCCACACCTCCAGGTTTGGGGATTTGAACCTGACTCCCTTTCAAGCAGCCGCAGTGACATAGGACATCATCCCGTGCTTCCGAGCGGCGTTCGCCCGTCCCTTAGGACAAACTGACCTATATTCAGCTGCTGTCCACATGGAACCCTTCTCCACTTCCGCCTTCAAAGTTCTCATCTGAATAATTCAACTACCACCCCAGTTTATTTGCATTGTTTTTAGCCAGGATGTGAATTTATTGGCACTATATAAATAAAACTGAATCGAAAACATCCTTTTCAGCATCAGCGACTGTAAAGTACACAGTGGGCACAAAGTTTAGACTTTAGGCTTCAAGAGACACTTCTGCAAGTATCAGAAAGTTTGAGGCTGGTCTAATCAGATAAACTGTAGGTCAATAATGTTATCAACAGGGTCTAAATGTTTGCCAGTGTGTAAGCAAAACTTGCTGTGCTGCAGCAAGAGTTGAATTTTTCATGAAAAATGCAACTGACAGGAGTGGTGTGTCCACTGTCTAGCTGTGGGGTATGCGGGGGTGTTTGAAACTATGTTTACGTGTCAGACATTGTGTACATTTTTATATTCTGAGTTCAGCTGTACATTTGCTGTGTGGGTAGATCAGGATTATAATACCATCATGTCAGACAGTGCCAAGAATGTGAATCACACGACAGAAAAAGTTACAAAAGTACAAAAAAGATCAAGATCAAGTACGATGTATATTTTAGCTTCCTGTGGCAAGTTTACTACATCAATTGAGTTGTTGTTCTTTCATAAAATAGTTTTATCTCTTAAAGTACATTCATGTGTCCAACCATACTGTGGGTCCCACAGTGGTCATGCTTTTTTCTTCCTGTTGTCATTGATGTCTGCTCTGTTCAGTGCTTGGATTTCCTGCTGTTCTCCCCACGTCCCACTTCTTATGTGTGCATATGGGAGATGTGCTCTCCCCACTTTATGCATGCACAAATGAGCATACAAGGATGGGGCGGATTCACTGCACAGCCTTGCTGCAAAATATGCAGAAAACAATTGTCTGACTGCAGCAGTCCCTTGTGAATGAAAGTGTCGATGAGCGACGGCTACAACTGAACTCAGTTCATTACTGACAAATAATGGATAGACAGATGATGAATAAAATTTGACATTTTCCTTGCAGCTTATTGGTCCATCAACTCATGTTTCTCTTTGTTTATTTTCAATTATCATAGAAGTGCATATTGTTACAGGAGTATATACTGTACTCCAGACCTACCCTGCATTGTAGTCAGTCAGTCCTATATTGTAGTCAGGTAGTAATTTTAATAGTAAAAAAAACTTTTTCCTCTTCCTCCTCACATACAGACACATATACACACACCTCTTTTACTTCTACAGTCACCGTGTGACTCAGTCATCTCAGTGAATCCAGTCCTGTCCAATTGATTAGCCATCCCTTTCCACGCACTTCCCCTAATGTTGGATCTTTGAGAGGCCGCTGTGCCTTCAACCTGTTCGGTGCAGATAGGCCACCATAACGATTTCTGCAGCAAATGTGACGTTCAAAACATCTACTAAAAGGCAACGTGATACTGTGTGAAAGTTGTAATGAATTCATGCCTAAGGCTTTCTTTTGCTGCCCCATTGGTGAGTTTTGTGGGTCTGACTGGGAACAGTTCATGACGGAAGACCCCGCACTCAGAAATGGATTCATGAGCCTGAAGTAGCCACTGAGCTAGCACAACAGCTTACTAATTGAGGCCACTGTCTCTTCTTGAGCCTCACTCCCACATGTGAGGTGCATCTCCCTTATTTTTGCATGATGAGTGGCTGGACGCCACTAGAAATATGCTTCTCTTAGAAAGCTGCCACACTTTTTAGGTGAAGCATCCCTTCCTTTGAATACAGATGAGAAGATAAAGGAAATAATTATCATTATTCACTAACCAGCTAGTTAGGGACCTTGCCAAATTGTCCACGTAACAGATGAGAAACAGAAGAGAAAGACCCATTAGCTTTCTGTCAACCCTAATGATTGTGGCCACTACGGATCATCCAGCCACAGATCTAATATGCATTACACAACAGTTTGTCAGGGGTCCATGAAGTGGATTAGTGCTAACAGGTCAGCTTGGCAGCAGAGACGGTTTGGCAAGGCAGCCAAGTGCTTTGTGTCAGATTAATCTATATTAAAGGTGGAAACTGTTGTTTTCAGTGAAACAAAGACACACAACCAAAGACAAAGCAAAGGGTTTTTTTTTTATTATTCATTCTAATGGAAGGAAGGACCATATGTGCACATGTACCTACCTCTAAAGCTGAGGAGCAGTAGCTCTATTTGGGAAGATTACAACTGTGGATCAAGCAGATTTTTGGTGTTCAGTTATCTTTACATGGTCTAAAATCTTAAAACCATCTGAGCAGTTGCTGAGACTGAATCAGAGCAATTCTATTCTATTTGTGATGTTTCTACTTTTCCTTTTAGTTAGAGCAGGTGATCTTGCTTTCCACCTGTTGACTTTGCTTTTGATGTTTTACCATCTTTTTTCACTGCAGAGCCTTTTGTTTAGAAAGAGCTTGGAGAATATGGATGCAACTAGTGAAAAATATTCATACCTGAAAACAGGGGTAGCATATTTCTTTGAAACAGTAAAAAAAAAAGTCTCTATATTGGTGATTTTTGGAGTGTAAATTTAATTTTCTATGCTGTATTTCATAAAAAGGTTCAGCATAGACCCAGTGCTCTGTTTTAAAATGCCAAGAGGATTTAATGGCACTGATAAGTGGGGTTGGTGTATTAAGCTAAGTCCTTTGAGTGTTGCCATTTCTGTTTCAACTATAATTTGTGGGACATGGAATTAAAGTATTACAAAGACAAAAAAGAGAACGGGAAGATGAGAAAGGGTAAGAAGGGACTCTGGCTTATGAAGGATACAGCACTAAGGTTCAGCTACATCCCTCTTTGGGCTCACTGTACTTGAACAACAGTGAACTACAGCGAAACAGACGGCGTACAAACGTGAACATGGGCAGATATTCACAGACGCACACTGTGACTTTTTCTGCATGACTGGAGGTACATATCACTAGCTGCAGCGGGGGCAGAGGGCAGATGGTGCCTTTGAGGTAGGAGGTTGAAATGTAGGAAGGTAGAGGAGGCGCGTGCGTGCGTGTGTGTGTGTGTGTGTGTGTGTGTGTGTGTGTGTGTGTGTGTGTGTGTGTGTGTGTGTGTGTGTGAGAGAGAGAGAGAGAAAGAGGGAGTGTGTGAATCCAGGCTCTGGCTGAGGTGTGGGCAGCACAGCAGCATGTGAAGGTGAAATACAAAATCAGTTTCATACAATTTCATATGCTGTGTTGTTATTGTGAATTTTTTCTCACAGCCATAATCTGACTTATTAAGGCTGACGGGGCTGGTATTAAGCTTAAGGCCACATCTTGTTACATGAACCATCGTTTCCTCATTGCATCTGCATCTAATGTGCTGCAGCTCTGCTTTACGTGCAGGGATGTAGACATTTCAAGCTTTTGAAGAGATCAGCATAAGTTCACAAGCTTTTGAATAAACAAAAATTTTACACGGTTACAACACAAGTCATAAACGCCTTCCACCACCATGGGGGTGTCAAAACAAAAGTAAAGTTTTCAAGTCCCCAAGAACTGATTCCTAAAGGAGGGATTAAGCAGCACATGGGATGATTGGGATGATGGCTCCATCTAGTGTTAAACAGGTTCATATCTATTCAATTTTATTTTATTTATATAGCACCAATTCAGAACAACAGTGATCTCAAGGCTCTTGACATTATAAGGTAAAGACCCTACAATGTTAGAAAGAAAATCCCAAATCAGAAGATCACTTATGAGCATCACATGTCAACTAGGGGAAAGAAGAACTCCCTTTTAACAGGAAGAGAACCAAGCTCCCTTGTTATTACATGACAAATGAAGCGAGCATAATATCTGAAGTCGATTCAAAGTGTTGAATTTGTATTACCTAGATTTTCAACATAATTTTAAACGTGAGGCCCAAAGCGATGTCAGTGGACGTGACGGAGGCCATCATTAGGCTGAAAAACCAAACCACACTCAAGAACAGGAAATCCAGATGAGATCTTGGACAGTTGAAACCAAAATGAACTTGTATCAGAATGATGGGAAGATGGAGAAAAACATCTCGTGATCTGAAGCATGCATTACCTGTCAAACATGATGGAGGCGGTGTTAAGACTCGTTCCTGTATGGCTGCCAGTGGAATCAGGTCACTAATGTTTGTTGATGATGTGAGAGCTGATAGAAGTAGCACGATGAACTGTGATGGTTTGAATTAGCTACACAAGAAAAAAACAGTCTCACTCAGGTACGCAGGTCATAACAGAACAGAAAATGATTTAATTCCTATTAACAGTTTCAACTGTGTATACGCTCCTAATTTGTATCTTCATGGATTTCCAGACATCTTTCTGTTTGGTTGTTCAACATGCGGCTCTTTGCTTACTGTATCAAAGTCTGACAAAAAAAATGTTGCCCACCTTTCGCCTAAACAAATTCCCCTTCAATTAAATCTGAAAGTGTGCACTTCAAACACATATTCATTGATTTCAAGTCCATTACTGTGATGCAAAGAGGCAAAACTACAAAAATGGTGTCTTTGTCTATAAGTCATGGACCTAATTGTAAATGCATGGGAAGTGAAATGAGATAAGTGGAAAACTAAGGGAAGAGGAAAGTTTTAAGCCTAATCTTTAAACGTAGCGAGGCGTGTGTCTCCCAAAGTCGCACTGGGATCTGGATCCACAGGAAAGGCCCCTGAGAGGGTGAAGGCTCTGCCTCCCGTTCTTCTTTAAGAACTACAAATAAGCCTATAATCTGAGAACAAAGTGCACTGATAGTATAATACCAAAACGTGTTTTAACATGGGGCCTGATCATTCAGAACTTTGTGAGGGGAAGGGTTTTAAATTCAATTCTGGATTTAACAGGGAACCAATGAAGAGAAGCTAATGTGGGAGAAATATCTCTTTATAGTCCCTGTCTGAACTCTTGCTGCGTTTGGATCAACTGAAGCCCTTTTGAGCAGGTTTTTGAACAGCCTGACACTTTTTCAGCATCACTTTGAGACAGGATGTTTTCACTTTTAGCAATATTTCATATGCAACAAGGCAGACCTATATTTTTGTTAAATGTGTATGCTGAAGGATTTATCCTGGTCAATACACAGCTCCAAGACTCCTCACAGTGTTAGTGGAAACCACAGTAAACCCACTGTTATTATTTTATCCAAACTGAGCACTTATCACATACAAAGTCTGAGAAACCAGATAAAAAGGGAGAGGAGGACAATAAACAACAAATCAAACTGTGTTATGTAGTTAGGGCGTGCAGGACTAAGATTGGGGCTTTCAAACGAAACATAACTCTGTGTAGGTCTTTGATTGATTACAAAACTAGAGTGAGTGATTGCTGCCACTCCTGTTCTTCAGCCTGTGCTTCGAGGGTTCTGAGAGTCAGATGGGCGGCTCATGGGTGTTGATTTATTTAAACGTATATATTCTTCCCACTGCAACCAGGTTTCTGTAAGACAAAATAAATAAACGTTTTGATCAGTTATCAAGTCCTTTATTAACATGGACTTAAAAGAGCCCTGAAGACCTAAAGTTTGGTAACCCGCATTTAATTGTTTTGCTCTTTGGCTATACTGAAAATGTGTTGCAGGCTTTCTTTGTGATTTTTTTTTATTTTTTATTATTTGCTCAATTTTTGCTGATTTTTTTTTTGTTGATGAACGTCTAGGTGGTTTTCTAGATACCAACTGGACATTCAGCAGTTGAGGGATGACATGTGGCTATAAATGCAATCATTGGTCAGATCAGGGGTCAGATTGGGTGAAGCATGTATAACGATACAGCTTCCTTTATGGAGGGAATGTCGCTAAGAAGCTACAGCCTCTCTCAAAGACTTTCAATCATCTTTATGATTGAAAGATCTCCTCCATGCTCACTGGATAATCAATTATTGCTTAAAAAATGCATGAATTATGAATTAATTTTTATTTAATTAATTCAGATAAAATGCACACCATCAGTGGGATCCAAATCAAAAATCTAGATGAAAAGACCTAGACCTAGATTTAAAAAAAAGTGCCATGCTACTAGACTAGCCAGATAAATCATTAATAATCAAAATAATTGTTAATAGCTTACTACTCAATCAATGACACCAACTCAATGACCTACTGAAGTTCAAACTGAGCATCAGAACCCACACAACCATCTCTAAGGTTTACAAAGAATGGTCTGAAAAAGAGAAAATATCCAGTGAGCAGCAGTTCTCTGTGTGAAAATGCCTCTTTGATGCCAGAGGTCAGAGGAGAATGGAAATGGAAAATGACTGCTTCAAGGTGATAGGAAGGCAACTCAACTCAAATAACTCAAATAACCACTTGTTACAACCGATACGGAGCATCTCTGAAAGCACAAAACATTGAACTTTGAAGCAGATGGGCTACAGCAGCAGAGGACTGCAACAGGTGCCACTCCTGTCAGCTAAGAACAGGAAACTGAGGCTACAGTTCACACAGGCTCATCAAAATTGGAAAATAGAAGACTGGAAAAACATTACCTGCTTTGATGAGGCTCGATTTCTGCCGCAACATTCAGATGGCAGGCTCAGAATTTAACATGAAAGCACGGATCCATCCTGAATTCAGGTTGCTGGTGGGTGTGTAGCCATGTGGGAGATTTTCTTAATACACTTTGGGCCCCTTAGTGCGCTCGGAGCATTATTTAAATACCACAGCCTACCTGAGCATCCCTTTTGCACCGTGGATATGCAGCCAACAAATCTGCAGCAGCTGTGTGATGCTAGCATGTTCAATATTTAACAAAATCTTCCAGCACCTTGTGGGATCTTTGCCACAAAGAATTACGGCAGCCCTGAAGGCAAAAGGAGTCCAGCTTGGTAGTCATAGAGTACCTAATAAAGTGGCCAATAAGTGTCACTGTATGAATCTTTTCTCTTCAAAGGAGAAACATGTTTTATACAATAAAACTCACAATAAAAGTTACAATGATAGTATATATGCTTTTGGTCATAGTGTCAGTGGTGTCAGTTATCCACATTAACAGTCAGTGTTTTATTACAGTAAAGCAATCCGGCTGCACTTATAATGACCACATGGGGGCAGTATTACACTAGAGTTTATCAGAAGCTGTAAGGATGGGAGAAAAATCACAGCAAACAGCAAAACAACTGAGGGCATTTTTTTAAAGCTACTAAAGGCATTATAATCATATTATCAGCATAAAAATCACACACAACTACCTGCTAGATCAGATGCTATGAATTATGAGTTCAAATTACTTCAAGAGAAATGTAAAGAGCCCTAATTTGGGAGAAAAAAAACCCCACAAAGTCAGTATTTAAAAATTATATTTCTTAAAATGTGATTTTTCTACATCTGATCTATTTGACTTTGTGTGGTGTAGAGCAAAGACTGGCCTCTCTCTCTCTCAAATTAGATGGCGGTCGAGTCAGTGCCATGAACTCTTTTGTGATCAGTGAAATAAAATGCAACGTGAAATGGCAGAGTGCTTTATTTTTAAATTGAGGTGCTTTGTCTTTCAAAAGTGCAGCAATTTCAGAGACGTGTTTTACAATCCAGATCAAGTCAATGATTTACCAGAGAACAGACAGTAAAAAAAAGGCCTCTGCAGACAGCCTCCTAGAATCGAATGTTCCAGTTGAGTCTTTTTCAGTAAATGACTGGTTGCACTTTGAACCTGTTTCTTGTTACATGGAAGCAGATCTTTTACAGAGTCATTTGACTGGACTTAGATAAGCTGCAACACATTCGCAAGCAGAAAACTGTGTAAAACAAGGTGTTAATGGAAACAGTAGAAAAGTAGAAAAAGTGCATATTTATTAACACTTGGTTCCAGTTAAAACACCAAACGTGTTTTGAAAAGTTGAATCTTTGACACACACAGTCACTGGAGAGGGAATATTAAAGGGCTGTTCCATACAAAATTGAACAAATCTGAAAAATTGCGTGGCTTCATTAAATGTTCTAAAGTTATTGCACAAAAAATTATAATCTGATTCTAAGGGTGTCAGCGGGAGGCACTGATTGACTTAGCATAGCAAAATGAGTTACTGAATAAGTGAGCACACGAGTTAATGTACACCTTGGACGTGAAATTTGCCCTTTTGCTTGTAAATCCGGGTGACACTTCTTTGGCATGGAACACCTGCTGCAGAGTAGACAGTGGAGCTTACTGAGCTGCTTCTTAAGCCCAGGTGCCATTACAACTGCACTAACTGGCAGCAGTAGCAGTGGCATATCAGAGGGAGAGAGATGAGAAATTCTGCAGCTTCAGTAGGTCAACAGATTGAGAGTGTGTTTGGTAAATTACGTAAGGGGGAATGAGGCATGTTGGTGTGTATTACATTAGTGTGCAGCGGCAGTTTCCTGCATGAACTAGCTCGCATTAATTGTTTTGTAATTGCACTTAGTGCTTACTACAGTCATGTGAAAAAGAAAGTTTCCACGGGACACTCTGCATTCCTGTGAAACACTAAGCGCATCCCACGCTTCAGCAGCTTATAGATCCACCTTTAGCAGCAATAACTCGAAGTAACTGTTTTCTGTATGACTTTATCAGTCTCTCGCATCGCTGTGGAGCCGTTTTGGCCCACTCTTCTTTACAGCGTTGCTTCAGCTCAGTAAGGTTTGCAGGCATTTATTTATGCACAGCTCCATAAAGGTGCACTTACCATCTTAATTGCTAGAGAAGCAGAAAGGGTGTACTTAGTTTTTCCTCAGGACTGCACAGAATGGGGCGATTATTGCTGATTATTGCATCTCAATCTACAGTACGTGTGCGTTGCATTTTTCAATCTGTGTGATTTGCGTGCGCTTATTCAGATCCGTGTGCGTCTGTAATTAGATTTGTAAAATGTGTGAGCAAATCTGTAAATCTATCCAGAGATTTGTCAGTGTGTAGAAGAATGTATTTACATATTTATAAATCTGATTATGCAATCACTCAGTCATTTGTTGTAAACCGTAAGATGAGAATTCAGGAACTTTAATTGTTTATTTTTGCATCTATTAAATATGAAGCATTGCAGTGTGGGAGTTTGTAAACACTTTTGATTTCTTTTCTATGCGTTTGCTAATAACTATCTTTGCTTTTACAGTACTTCCTTCATAGCCCTTATACAGTATCAAAAGATTTTTTTTGCATACACTTTGTGCACTTTCCCAGCCTAATTCGGACACTTCAGTATTCCTCCTTCTTGTGTCTGAATCGGAAGGTTAAAATGTGTATTGCTTTAACTTTGGAAACACAATCTACATTTTTAACTAGTGATCTTAAAATCAAATTAAATTATAACAAATTTTGGCCCAGCGGATTCACTCCACTGTTTCTCACTTGCTGTCACTGAACTGCGCGGCAGTCTGCAACCACACCTTCTCTACCTGCTCCTTTCCTAACTCCCAGAGTTGCTGGAGAATCTTAACACCCTTCCTGGTTGAAATCATTAGATACTCTGCGTTTTCTGGATGCAAGCTCACAGAGTAACGAGCTAAAACCAAAGACTGGCAAAAGCGGGACAACACCAGCAAATATAGGCAATCTTTCTCCGCCTCATTGAGAGGAAGAACACTTTCCCAGCCAGCAAGGACGGGTCCACCCACCTCAATGGGTTTAGGGTGCTCGGTCATCATGTACATGATAGTGATTGCGAGCTCATGGACGTAGTAGCCACAATTCATGTCTCCAAAGTCCAGAATTCCAGTTATCCTATAGCCTTCTTTCTCATCAGGCTGCACGAGGATATTGAGGTCATTGAAGTCTCCGTGGTTAATGCCTTTGAAAGGAAAATTAAAAAGTGCTGTTGCAGAATCAAAATGCACTACACGAGTGACACATTGACACCGACTGTATACAATCAGCCAATGAGAAGCCTATGAGCAAGTAGCACTGTGCATGCTGCACGAGCAGCTCTCTGGTCCACAAGTGTAAATATGTGATAAGGAGCTAAAAATAAAAAGGCCTTTATTGTTCACCTCTATGTTTTTATTACATTTAACTGACATCAAAGTGATGATTAAATAAAAAAAAATAATGTCACACATGAATGTAATGAGTAAATACTGTGCACTCACACTTGCGAAAACTAGAGCGGTTGGGATCCACAAAGATCTTGTACGCCTTGATCACAGACTTCACAACCTCCAGTAGAGGATCTCCATCTAACACGTAGAGGTAATCTTCCAGGAGGGCGACGTTTGACAGACTCCATACGAACTTCTCCCTTTTCAGAATGTTAAGATGAGGGTGTTCCATCTTAAAGTAAGCCAAAAATGCAAGACACATGTAATAGAAACTACCACTTCTTGTTTTACTATGCATAGCAAGGCTTAAAGTCACTTATTTTGAACAATTTCATGCAATCATCTTTGAAATCTGTTACAGCACTTTTCACTACAATTCAGTGATTTCTAAATCAGAGTGGATGCTTTTATAACAGATTTCACAGGATATGATACCTTTTGAAGGATTGTGTCCATTCTAGCTGCTGTTTTCCCTGTTTCATACAGCAGCTGGGGTGTTAAGGGAACCTTGGAGATGGTTGTACCAGGTAGATAAGTCAACAGTCTCACCAGGTACTTCTGACTACCATAACCACAATCTGCCAAAAGGACATGATTATTCTTAGGCTTCATTCAATTTGAACTTGTATGGCACAGCCCTGCTCAAGGGCACATTAATCACTAATATAGTGTGTGAGTAATAATATTACTAATTATTTGAACTTTATTGTGTAAGACTGCCCTTTTGCCTTGAGTCAGGATGTGTTACTCTACCTCCTGCGCAGGTCAGATTGCCTGAACCTTATCTTTACAGATTATCTGAAAATACAACCAGCCAAAGGTCAATTTCAACTACGTGGGACATTTGCACAGTTTCAAAGGTACAGTACTTATGGACATATGAAGTACTCCCGTATACTACTGTACTGTGCAAAAGTCTTGAGTCGCCCCCCCCTTTTTTTTAATATTTTGATTCAAGGAGTCAGGCTTTCTTAGCATTTTTTAAAGTGGTTTTGAAAATAGTTCTCCGGGCTTTCTGAAGATCTTTCAGAAGTTTTTATTTTGGCATCGGCTGCTTTCTCACTCATTTTTTGTTGGTTTGTCTGTTAAGCCACTTAACACTGACAAGATATGAACCATAGCTATGTCTACACGTAACGAACAAAGAAGAATCTATTTTAAATTGTATCTTTAGGCATGTTGTTACTAGCAGCCTGTTGCAATAACACATAATTTGCTCCCATTTGTTTGGTTAAGTATACAAAAAAAAATTGTCTGCCACTTTTTCCTTTTGTCCTTCACTCGTCCAGTTTCCTCAAAACTTTTTAAGGACTCTCAGGGAAGGGAACCGGGTAGAAAAGGCTGAAATTTTGGTTTAAATAATTCACATCAATATTTACAGAGGAGTTCAGGAGAGAGTGTTATAGTCCTGGGTGTATTCAATGCAGTTTAATAATTTCTTTCTGTATTCTGTTTTTTTATGAGAATGTGACCTCTCCACCTGTGAGTCTCTCCTCAGGTCTCCTCCTGCCTGGCTGAACTCTGGTTCTGGCAGCAGCTGACAGCAGCAGCGTTCTGGTCCTGTCCTCATCCTCCAAACGTCTGTGGCAATTCTGTATGTCTCCTCTATAAAGACCTTAGATTTGCTAGGCCTTGTGCCTGTTTAGCTGGTTTGTATATAGCACTCTTTGTAAATAGCTTAACTTTCTACTCATTATACACATCACTGAAGCAGAAAGGGCTGAACTGCCTTTTTCTTTTGTACAGTTTTTTTTTCTCTGTTTTTGCTTATTTAGGTTGGGCACATGTCTTTTGTTTGGTTTTGTTCCTTGAACTAGAGCTGCTTTTGTTTGTTGTTTAGCTCCTTGCTTCACGCTTGAGTAGTTTGCTCTCAATTACTGATGTATTGCTCTTGACCAAGTGTGTGTTACTTTGTGTTGCACTTCCTTACCCCTAGATCAGGGCGTAACAGACAGGCACAGCAGAGAGTGTCTATAGATTATAGATTATATGTCTATAAATTTGTTTCCATCAAATGCCAGGAGCTACTCAAACCTTCCCGGCCCTATGTCATTACTTTTTCACATAAAGATAGGTCAGCTTTTTATTCCCTGACCATAAAGAAGACTTTTAAGGGAATAGTATTTTATGTTCATTTTGTTTTCTTTGTCAGTTTTTTACTTTGATTACACAAACTTTATGTAGGAGCATTAATGGATAATAGCTAAAAAACATACTTTTAGCTCTATATGGCACTATTATCCCTTTGGCCTTCAGATCAATCTGTTGACCTTGAAGGAGAGGTCAGAGGTCAAATGTGACATGATATTTGACATCTCTATACAGTACTTTCTATATGTTGACAATACACACTGACCAATAAATGTTTTGACCAGTAAATCATTAAGTTGACCTTGAAGACCTCGGCGAATGTAAGCCAAATTTTAATGGATTGTTAACACAACCCCGCTCTACACCCGTACAACGTTTTTTGTGTTTACAGACAGTGACACACGCATGCATGCACACAAATGCTACCAAAAGCACAACCTCCTTGGCAGAGGCAATGATTGTGATTCACAAGTGAATTTTGACAGAGAAAATGCTTTGAAGCATTCGGACATCAGTCAGGAGGAATGTGAGATAAGCCTGACTGACTGAACACTGAGTGTTACGCTGCTGTGACACGAGCTTCACTGTGCATGGATGAAACTTTATGTCATGTCAGATGGCATCTCTCAGATCTAAACAATGTGGCTGGTCATATACCTATTTCTTCCAGACTCATTAGCTCTCCTGAGGCGGTGGGCAGAGCTGTTTGAGCAGGAATTCCATTCTGCTGGAGGAAGGACATGGCATATGTCTGCATCTCAATCAGGAAGGCATTCTTGCTGTCCTCTGAGTTCATTATCTTTAGGATATACTCGCCACCCTCACTGGGTGCCACATAGAAGTTCTGGTCATCGTAACTGGGCAGCGACTGAATGACTGATGCAGTCTTCCTGTAGAGCCGCTTCACGATCTCAGATGCCTGAGACTGGCTCAAGTCGGGCTTGGCATGTTTCTGTGCCATTATAGCTGAAGGAAAAGAACATAAACATTAGAGAAAAGGTTGCAGCAATTTATAAAACCAAAGCATAATTGTTTTCTATGAAGTGCAACATAAGCTCTCATCTTAACATATTATAACAAACAAATCTACAAAAAGAATGAAAGAAATGTTTGCACATGGAGTCCATTCTCCATCCAGTCAACTACCTGTTTTCACCTACCTTTGCAACGCACAGGTGGGCGTTTGTCCAAGGTATCGTACCTAATTGATACTGTAACACTCAGTGTTTTGTTTGTTTTCAATATATGAAATCACTGCAGTGTTAAACATGTTACATCAGATCTTTTATGTGTTATGTAACAATGTTGTAAATTTCAGAGTCCTCATTATGAATGTTTGCCACTGAGCCAGACACGTTTTTCTGAGTTGTTACAACTCAGTCGAGCTTCAAAACACACAGCTACACAATTGCACTACACACATTTGCAAGCTTGACTGGGACTGGTGTGGAGGGCCGCACCAGTCCCTTCTGCTCACTTCTGCTCAGTATAAATTTTATCTCTTTATAAACTGCTGCTGGTAAGAGTAAAGAAGACTCCATATTTCTGAAGTTATGCAGTGCTTTGAAAAACTATTTGCCTCCTCCTTCCTGCCTGTCTTTCTTTTCTTCTTCTTCTTTTTTTTTTTTTTTTGCACATTTGTCAAACTTCCATGTTTCAGATCATCAAACACATTTTAATGACAAAGATATTTTAAGTAATACACAACGCTGTTTTAAAACGCATTTAATAATTTGATTCAAACTGTTTAGTTTGCTGCCGGAAGCACTGAAAATACAGCCACCCGGTTACAAGTCACCCAGCTTTTCAGTACATTCAGTACAATTTGATTTCAAGCGGGCCAAACCAGTAAACCCACTGCATAATCTGGAAACATTCACATTTTCTCATTTAATGAGCGACCCCTTTAAAAAAAGAAAAAAGATGAACCGCCTCGGATGTCTTCAGAAAAATAAGAGCAGTTTCAACAATATGTCTGTTTTTCCACCCACATTTATTAAGTCGACTGTCTTGTACATTACAATCAATTTACAATTTACAGATCAAAGCTGAGGGCACAAAACCATCACATGTAGTTTTTCTTGAGTAAACAATAGTCATCCGTGTCTTTATAATTTAAATGATTTGCCTACATCATAAAGTAATTAATGACTTCACTGGTATGTTCACACTTTGTAAAGCTTGGTCAAATTCTTCCCTGTGAAAGCTGAACTAAAACTTACTGTCACACACTGCTCCAACAAAAATTAAAGGAACACTTTGAGAACACATCAGATCTCAATGGAAAGAAATCGTGCTGGATATCTATACTGATACGGGCTGGGTAATGTGTTAGGAATGACAGGATGAAAGTTATCACCCTACAGAGGGCTGAATTCAGAGATGACCTCCTTCAAGGCATTTCTCAGATATTGCACATGAAAAAAAAACCTAACAAAAAACAAGTTGCCTCATTGTCGGCCCTCTAGTGTTGTTAATTTCATTAACACCAAAGCAGCTGAAACTGATTAACAACCCCCTCTGCTACTTAACTGACCACATCAGTATGTCTGTTACTAATTGTAGCACAACATTTGATTTGGGGCAGAGCTGCTGAAGTTAATCTTCAAACATCTCAGCAAGTCTGCTCTGTGAAGAGGACGACTGTGCGCACAAACTTGGATCCCGGGTCTGCAGTCAGCATGAGCTCCACTGGACTGAATTTCTGCTACTTGCAGTTCCTGTTGGAAAAAAAGTGTTAAGGTAAAAAAAAAAAAAAAAAAACTTCTGTCTGAATGTATGAAGTGGTGATACAATATTGTTTGTAAAGTTACTGCTGATTATGATAAACTTATTTAATGTGACAAAGGGCCCCTGGAGGAAAGCTTTTTATAATTTTCTTTGACCATTTTTGACCAATCACTTATGTAGCGGCGGCACTAAAGGCCATTTTCATAGCAGAAATTTTGGTATGGCACAGTTGGATACGAGATTGTGACGTTCTTTTAAATCACTTAAGCCTGTAAATTGACAAGATGCTGTTCATGTGAGTGGTTCTTGCAAATGGCCCACTGCGTTTGCCTCCGGTTACGCTGTGGAAAACTGCGTCAGGATTTGCAAGTTTTACAAGAAACTGTACCATACCCGACCTGATCACAGTGAGCCCTTCAACTTCTGTTGAAGCCACAGGTGCAGGAGAAGGGAGGAATATTGGCCTGACAGATGTGGTGGGTTCGCGAATAATCC
>JAVDPK010000190.1:277624-292828 GCA_034780415.1 Cichlasoma orientale | reverse complement strand
GGGGGTTCGCGAAAAATCCCCCCCCCCCCCCCCCCCCCGCGGAAACACATTGTCTGGGCTCAGAGGCAAGGTGGGCACTTTTTAAAAAAAAACTGGCATTAATGCTGTTGCAGCTATATGATGAGCCAGAGCTGTGCAGGCTCAAAACTTATTCAAATAATCTTCCAGTTTCCAGGCACATCACTCTGGCCTCTAGCTAGATGCTGATAGATGGTGATGTTAGTGATTTTTTTTTTTTTTTTAAGATAATGGCTTTAGTTAGCTCATTTCTGCCACTGGATATAAGAGGTGAACCATAAGCTGTTCCCAGTTACAGATAAAATTTTATTTTTTTACAAAGCTCCAGTACTAGCTACTTATGACAGCTACTGAAAAAAAACATAAACATGTACTTACAGTAAACATGTGGTAAATCCACTGTGATTTGTCCATCTCTGGTCCATCATGTACTATGCCTGAGAAAAAGCCTGAGCCCGTGAGCCTTAACTCGGGGCTAACGAAAGCCTTGGCTTACAAACAACTCTTCACACTCATTTGGATCTGTCAGAAGTGTATTGTATCAAATTTCAAGTTAAGAAAACAGCCACTTTAAAAGCTCGGTGATTGTAACTGATGTATTTTCAGTGCTTCTGGCAGAAATTTAAGACTTTTTAGCCATTATGCATGCTTGCATGTTTACAAATGTGATTACACACAGATTCTGAATACACATTTATAGGTTCCTGTACTCATTCACAAATTTGGCACAGACCTACAGATTTGTAAAACTGTAAACAGATCAAAACACACACGCACACACAGACCTGAATATGCACACAGACTTCAATATGCACACACACAAATCTCCACACAGATCAAATGCACACACGTGGACTGAGATACACACACACGCGCACCCACACACATCATTTTGCTACAATAATAAGCCATTTCTAAGGAAGGTTAGGAGAGAGATACAACAGTGAGTCTACAGCCATCTGTAATACACAGTGGAGGCTCTGTCATGTTTTGCGGCTGCATTTCAGCCAGTGGTGTTGGGGATCTTGTCAAAATTGATGAAAATATGAATGCAGAAAAGTACATTCAGGTTTTGATCAATCATGAAGTACCATGTGCCTGATTGGCAGCAGCTTCATTTTTTAGCATGACAATGCAGTACAGCGGACATAGATGGCCTCTTTTACATCTCTTTCATAGCATTTGTCTTCCTGGTCTGGGAAGCCTTCAGTTGGCACATCAACTCAGTGGATAAAAACATGAAGTTCATCAGAGAGGATACCGTAGATAATAGCTTACTGTTCCTGGACTGTGGTGTGCTCACTGAAGAAGATGGAAGCTTTAACACTGAAGTTTACCAGAAGCCCACAAACACACAGACCAGTACCTACTCTTTGACTCCCACCACCCACTGGAACACAAACTTGGGGTGATCAGGACCCTGCAACACTGAGCAGAAAACATTCCCTCTAAGGCAGAAGGGGAAAGAAAAGGAAAACTCACATATAAAGAAAGCTCTTAAAACATGGTTATCCCAACTGGCTCTTCATCAAATCAGTGAAGATGCACAAGGAAGGAAGAAGGTCAGACACCAACTAGGGAGAAAGAGAATGACAAATGGAACAACATTGTCATCCCTTATGTAGCAGATGTGTCAAAGAAACTCAGGAGAATTTTCTCCAAGCATGACATCCCAGTGTGCTTCAGACCCAGCCACACACTAAGACAAAAACTGGTTTGAAAGAGGAGAAAAAGAGGCCACCTATGTCACTGTGAACGACCATCATGGAACAGAGGTGGTGGCATACGACACTAGCGGTCACTAGAGCTGCTCGATTATGGAAAAAATCATAATCATGATTATTTTGGTCAGTATTGAAATGACAGTTATTTATCACGATTACTCACTGACTTTTTAAACACTGCACTTAAAGAACAGTGAATAATTTGAAATCTTGTGCATTTCTACAATTTCTTAAAAAATACTAAATTGAAAATAAAATACAGAATGTCTAAATAAAATATGAAAATATAAATACAATATAAAAAATATGTAAATAAATTGCAAAATAAATAAATACTTTATAAAAGAAAAATAATAAATAAAAAGATATATAATTAGAAAGGTATTGCCAGTTATCATGACTAATAATACCCGGAAGAAATTGGACCAAGTTATTTAGACCAAATAAATTTGCTCAGATTTTAGTGCCACAACATACTGACATGGCATATACATGAGGATTAGGGCCACTAAAAAAAAAAAAAAAAGGGCAGCCAGAATTCTAAGATTAATGTCAGAATTCTGAGATTAAAGTCAGAATTCTGAGATTAAAGCCGTTTTTGTTCGTTTTTTTTTAGTGGGCCTAATCCTCTTCCGTAGGCATACCTGTACATGTATTCACAAGGTTTGGTATTAACATGTTGGTAGGAACCTCAGTCCAATCGGTTTCCGGGGGGCGGGGCATCAGGGTCCGGTGCGGTGCTAATTACACCCGCGGAGCGAGTAATGGTAGGTACATCGCCCTACCGTCCCTTGCTAATCATGTCCCGTGATTGGTAGGGAGGTGCGGACAGGTTACGGCGTATATAATTAACACATAATTACAACGTCGCTGGCCACTTTTTGTCGATTACATTGTTTTTGTGATCGTTTGGAGCCAAAATCAAAACTGAAATCAAATTTCGATTAATTGCACAGCCATAGCTGTCACCCACCTATAATGCAGCGCTTCCCAGGTGGCTCAACCCCCACTCATACTACTTCAGGTGACCTCAATAGATCACATGATAGGATGGGTCAAGGTCACCTTTTGGTTTTAGAACTGAAGAAGCCTTTTGGATGAGAGGTGAAACATCTTTAAAGAAGTCAAGCTGCTTTTTTCAAGCTCTTAAGACTACATGACCTGGATGACTGAGAACCTACACAAATTTTTTTGCTAGGATGCTTCGTTTAATCTACAGTTTTAAACCCAAGCAGCCCCCAGTTTTATAAACAAAAACACTACCACAGCAGCAGCTAATTAAACTTTAAGCCTTTAAAACACATTCAATTTTCAATTTGACTGTGTTTTAGGTTTGCAATGTTGCCTTAGTCTTTACAGAAGAAAATATCCAAACTAAGCGTCAAGGTACGCTGAGTGGTAAGCAGAAAATGGACTCAAATGCAGGACTCACAAGACAGTACTAGAACTTAAATGTAGTTATATTGCAGAATCACACAGGATAAATATAGTGCAGATACACTGGACTGGACCAGAGACAGAAATACTCTGAGGAGACTAAGAGGAAACCAGAAAACCACATGGGAATACGCAGAGCTGAGGAACACACAGTGAGGGAGGAAGCCGCCGCCAACAACACGACAAAGAACAGAGGACTCAAACGATATACATGACATAATCAAGACACACTAGGGACCACACCTGAAGCTAATCACTGAAGACAGGACCAGGGATGCAAAACAAAACACAAGAGACTAGAGACTGTCAAAATAAGACAGGAAGTAACAAACATACAGCGCAGGACTAAGACGTGAACTTGACAAAATTAAATGGGCCAGACAGCCATGGGAACAGGACAGAGAGATGAGACAGACACGGGGGGGCACAGAGATGGAGTCAAAACCAGGCACAGAAAGACAAAGGAGACAGGAAACTCAGGAAACAGACACATTAATGAACATGAGAGACAAGACACCAAAGGGGGGGAACACTATACTGGGAAAGACACACAGAAAGAACTAAAGAACTACGAACTGAGAAAAATACATATACTTAAGAGGAAGATATACCAATAATATAAGCTCAAGAATCTCAAAATAACAAAATAAACAAAGCCAGAGTCCAAAACTCAAAACACTGGGCAACTAGCCCAGGACCATGACACTAAGTCTTTGAAACAATTAAAATAATTAAACTAATTTAGCATAAGCTTAAAAGTAAAAATAGAATAGAATAGCTTTATTGTCATTTTATGTCATATATAATGAAATTACAGTTGCTTCTCCCATTGTGTAGATAAGTATATAGTAATAGTATATAGAAGTATATAGAAATAGAATAAGACAAATAAAACACTTTGTTCACATCTGTTTAAGTTATATTTACACAGCTGAAGAATTATATTTACACAATTATGGATAAATATCACAGTCAATAAAAACACTTGAATATGAGTAAGGATGTACAGTAATAGTCAACTTTTTGACTGGTACTGTATTTGTATGAGTATGAATATGTGCTAGATATCATCAACAGCAGCAGCAGTTTGATAGCTGTTGCACAAAGTATAAATAAATAAATAAAAACTTAGCAAATGTTGCGTCAAGTCATACACGCCACATGCACACGCACGCACACGCACATACACAAAGTCTTGTTACCAGTTCATAACTTGCGGATATGCATTTCTATGCAATAAACAAATACATGTAAAACAAAGTAGGAAACATGTTGGCAGACCTACCTCAGGCTGCTGTATGCTGCCTTTAAGTTTAAAAAAAAAAAAGATCCTAGCGGTTTCCTAGCGGTACCACAGGCAGTCTTTCAGAACCAGCCAGCCGCAAGCGTCTCCTTCCTGCTCCTTTCAGAATAGAAGCGGCCCAAAAAAAAGGTCATCTTAAAGCATTTTAGTACCGTTTTTTGTAGCTAAAATCTTATCGTTGGTTTTACTAGTTGTGGAATAACCGGGTTTGTTTGTTTTAATAAAGAATGACTGGTTAAGGCTGTCAAAGTGATATCGGACATCAAAACGATACTTTCTACAGTTAGTGTGTCCGACAGAGAGAAAGAGAATTTAACAATTAATAAAATTATTTTAAAAAATTAATCTGTTTTTTAACTGGTACTGTATTTTAACGTGAGATTATTTCAGTTCAGTTATTTTAAATTGAAAACCTTTTTCGTCTCTGACGTCCCGTTCTTTTTTTTTTCTTTTCTTTTTTTTTTTTAGTTATAATGTTCCAGGCATTGGACAATTAGGATGACTGAACAAAGTTTGGTCTGTAGAAAGGTAAAGCTAAAATTAAGGAAAGTGTTTTTGTTGGTCCTGGAATCCATGAACTGATGCTTGATGATGAGTTCAAAAGAAAACTGAAGCCAACTGAATGGGAAGCATTGGTGCAGGTTCTCCAGAATTTTCTTGAGACTCACAGAGTGCCAGAACGTCACTGAAGATGCACTTTTTATATTCTCATCTTGATTTTTCCCACCAAATCTGATGGGAACATATTTGAGCACACTGACCTTATTTCAATTTACAGAAATATGCTTTCTGGTATTTTCTTCTAGTTTGTTGTTTCAGAATAAATACATTAACAATTTTGGTAGGAAATAGTTAAAATTCCAGACACTGTGGTGATATACAGTACCAGTCAGATGTGTCCAAACTTTTGGCTGGTACTGTAAAATGTAAGGAAATTTGTGTTTGGTTGAATTTTTTTTAGGGAAGCCTTTTTATTTCCCCTTAAACGGTGCAACATTTGTAAGGAAAATGCATTTGTGAGCAGCAGAGATGACTATGTAGGTTGTGCCCATGAAAAACCTGCCAACCAGCTTATTCTGCTATTGATTCATGTTTGGTGTGGTTTATTAGATTGGATGATTAAAGTCTGAAGAAACTAGACATATGGAGGTAGTCTCTGATAAACCATCATCTTGTAGGATAGGTTTCGGCCCCAGACTGTGGCGATATGGGATTGCCACCGGTTGCAGAATCTCATCTCGATATCTCTCTGCATTGATATTGCCTCCAGTGATGACAAGCCTGTCAGCACCTGGGGTACCAGAAGCTCAGCTGCCATGAGAACAGTACTTGTGTGACTGCATTGTGCCAAGTGTAAAGGGGGAGCAGGGGGGATTATGGTGTGGGGTTGTTTTTCAGGAGTTGGACTCAGCCCCTTAGTTCCAGTGAAAGGAACTTTTAATACTTCTACAAACAAGACATTTTGGACAATTTCATGCACCCAATTTATGAGAACAGTTCCTGTTCCTGCACCAGTGCACAAAGCAAGGTCCATGAAGACATGGATGAGGGAGTTTGGTGTGGAAGAACTTGACTGGCCTGCACAGAGTCCTGACTTCATCCCAGCAGAACACCTTTGGGATTAATTAGAGCAGAGACTGTGAGCCAGACCTTCTCATCCAACATCAGTGTCTGACCTCACGAATGCTCTTCTGGAAGAGTAATCAAAAATTCCCATAAACACACTCCTAAACCTTGTGGAAAGCCTTCCCAGAAAAGTTGAAGCTGTTATAGCTGCAGAGCGTGGGCTGACATCATATTAAACTCTCTGGATTAAGAATGGGTGTGAAAGCAGATGAGCGAATACTTCTGGCAATATAGTGTATGTAACAATGGAACGAATTTTAGAGGAATAAAGATACACTTCTGTCCCGGTTCTATGCACTCCACTCCACCTGCATCCTACTGTATGTGCTAGTATGGAGCACTTCCACCCATTTTGAGAACACATCAACAAACACCAAGCAACACTTTTTAACTTCGCATGGTACGACTTTAGTGAAATCTATTTGTAGATGATCAAAAGGTTTATCCAGCAGTTTAAATAGTTCACGTCGGCCTCATTATCCTGATGTTTCATGATGTTGTTCAAATTAAAAATGCATTATGCTCCATCTGTCATTCTGTGTATATTCATGATTTGGCCTTTGGCTTGTCCTGAAAAACACGTCCTTGTGATATACAGCAGCGGTATACTACATATGAATACAGGTTCGAATAGCTAGATAACTGGCCAACACTCCATCCAGAACTGGCAGTTCAACCTCTGCCAAAAATCCAACTTTCTCATACTAAAAACTGAATATTCTGTTTGTCAAACAGCAAACTAAAAAAACATGTTTTTATAAGAAAGCAGTAATTAAGAGATATAGAAATTAAAGTGTAATTGTTCGCAGACATTTTTGTTATTTCTAGAACTGAATGTCTAGATTTGTGGTTAGTGTTGTGTGATGAAAAGCCACTTGTCGTCAGCTGTTTAGCCTGGCTCATAACCTCTAGGCATCACAGCCAGCTGGCATGTCAAACAATGTCAAAAACTGGTGGATTTCACTGAAAGGACAAGCTATCATACTGTCATGGTTATAACACAATCTACGCTGGCACCACAGTGCCTAAAACAAGAATTCTGACAGTCCAGCTCAGCATGTCTATCTTTTCAGTCTCCCTGGAGGGACTTGCATGGAAAGCATGCAGAATTAAAAGGATAAAATCTTGGCACTGAGAGGTAAATCATGTTGACAGCAGGAGCACTTTTTTTATTTAAATGTTTTGGCCTAAATAAAACACCCCCGATTTGTAATGTTTAAAGAATCTCTGACTGTCTGTAATCTCCACTTTACACATTGCTGTTCTTTCTGTCATCTGGTGATTTTTTTTTAACCATTATTAAAAAAAATAGACAAAGATCTTTTTTTGTTTGTTTTATTTTATTGTTTTTTTGTTATTTATTTTTTTCAGACCATGCTGAGGGCCAGCAAAAGGTAAGGGTGATCACTTAATATGCATCTGTCCTGTCAGGTGCAGGTAAACATCTGTTCAGTGAAGATTTGTCATTCATGAAAAACCAAAATGCCATGAGATACCTGTCTGCTACTAAATCATTCATTTTGCCTCCTGAAATGAGGAATATGAGTTCATTAAAATGCCTGGTAATGAAATTACTTTCCAAAGGCCAGCTGTTCACAGAATCAGGCACTGTAAAGCTGTGTGATTCAGCTGCCAGATAATAATGCTGCATTTCTCCAATAAATATAATTTCTAAATTCTTGGGTAAAGTATGGAACGTGGACTGGTTCTTATATAGTGCTTTTCTACTCTGAGAACTCCGAGCGCTTTATACAACATGCCACATTCACACAAGCACTCTTTTTCTATGCTTAAGTGTTTTCCACAGTATCTAACATTCACACTCCAATGGAGAGCAACTTGTGGCTCAGTATCTTCCCCAGGTATACTTTGGTATGCAGACTGGAGCAGCCAGGAATCAAACCACCACCCTTCCAATTGGTACAGAACCTGCTCTACGTCCTGAGCCACAGCCACTTCACACAAACACCTCTGCTGTCTGTAGCACAGAGGGCTGGAAAGATTTTAGTTGACATGACAGCATCACACGTACAGTAGACACTCTTATGGTGTGGTGGTTATCCTACTGGAAGTAGCCATCAGAAGAATGATCATAAATTACATTAGACAGGTAGGCTGTGGCGTTTTTAACCGCATTTTTTTAACCTCATTGTAGTCTGTTCGTGTCCTGTTCGATGGCTGATCCAAACCATACAGTGATGGATGTGCAGAGAACAACTGGATTATTGCAGTGTAGAAATGGATCGATAGGTCCTGAGCCAGGTTGAACTTCCTCAGTTGGTGCAGGAAGTGCATCCTCTGCTGGGCCTTTCAGATGATTGTGGAACCCAGAAACCTGAAGGTTTCCACAGCAAACACGGAGTAAAGTGAAGGGGGGACGGTGGAGACTACAGACATTAGGGAGACAGGTCTGTAGTCATTTAACCCAGTGACAGAAGATTTCTTGGAGACTGGGATGATTGCGGAGTGCAGATCACTGTGAAGATGGGGGCCAGCTGATCAGTGCAGACTTTGAGCCAGGACGGTGACACACCATCTGGACCTGGCGCTTACCTGGTCTTTTGCCTCCTAAAGAGTTGTCACATCTTCTTTACATGTCCTAACTTATTGCAACAACAGTAAAATCTTATTTTTCAAAGCAGCCACATTCCTGCTATTTGACCTGAATAAAATGGAACAATTTAAAGTGGCTGATGTAATTACCTGCTGCTTTAAAACTGGTTATTCAGCAATTTTACAGGAGCAATCTCACAGTTTACAAAAAGCAGAGGCAGATTAAAGACTTAATGTATTTGTATTTTACCTTGGAGCACTATGATGGAATTTCTATGAGCAGACACTCTCTCTGTTTTTAATATTAGGCTTAAAACTTTCCTTTTTGATAAAGCTTATAGTTGGGGTTGGCTCAGGTGACCCTGAACCCTCCCTTAGTTATGCTGCAATAGGCTTAGGCTCCTGGGGGGTTCCCATGATGCACTGAGCATTTCTTTTTCACTAATCTCTTTTCACTGTGTGTTTATAGACAGCTCTGCATTTAATCATTGATTATTATTAATCTCCGACTCTCTTCCACAGTGTGTCTTTTGTCATGTCTCCCTCCCCTCACACCCCAGCCAATCACAGCAGATGACTGCCCCTCCCTGAGCCTGGTTCTGCAGGAGCTTTCTTCCTGTTAAAAGGGACTTTTCCTTCCCACTGTCGCCAAGTGCTTGTTCGTGGGGGGTTGTTTTGATTGTTGGGTTTCCTCTGTAATTATTGTAGGGTCTTTACCTTACAATATAAAGCACCTTGAGACGACTGTTAGTTGTGATTTGGAGCTCTATAAATAAAATTTATTGAACTGAATATACAAAACACATAGGAACAATGCAATATCACCCGACCCCAAGTGTCTCTTCAGATTGTGTAAAAAAACAGACGTCATAAAAAAAAAATTCCTTTCATGCCGTCACTCTCTGAAGTCAAGACATTATATCTGTGTGGACTATACTTCCCCAGAGACTTGGTACCCTTTATCATCATGCTTGGGAAAGACATAATTCATCGTCACCAATGACTCGTGACCCAGATGATGGTATTTAACAATGAAATATTTCTTACCTTTTAATGACGACTCAGCAAAGAAAATATTCCTTCACAGACCCTTCCTTTTCATTGAGACATTTGACCCTACAAAATTCACTCTGTACAACTGTTAGTTTTAAAACAGCTTAAAACAGAATGAATAGAAGTAACTGCTGTGATGTTAAGTCTAATACATCAGTGTAATCAGTCTAGTATTGCAGAGATATTTACTGAAGTTAGTATGCTTTGTTGTGTCATTATGACAGACCACCAGGAATCACCATGTAGGTTGGTTGTTGGATAATTTTAAGGTAACTTAGGAGAAACCACACCTGCATCCTGGTTCAGGTAAAAATAACCTTGTAAAATGTCAAGTTACCACTCTGTCCTGTACAAAATGACTGTAGGAAAATTGTTACCCCAGCTGCATCAAAAGTTCTGGAAAAGGTCGTTTTTAATGTTTTAGAGATTAACATTTTGAAAAAAACATTTGCTGTATCACAATATCTCACAAATAACAAGAACACAATTTATGTTGGAAAATATTACATTTTCTGTATCATCACCCTAAATGCTTAATCCTGTGTAATTATAAATCATAATTCATGTATGAATCAGTGAATTGATAAAATAAACATTCAAAGATACAAATTATGAATACATACACATTCACATTCATGAATAGTATATATATAAATAATTAGAGAGAGAGCGAGCAAGAGACAGACAGAGAGAGACAGAGAGAGAGCCTGTGCTCTTATTTTGAAAATTCAGTCACAGCTCACCAGTTAGCACCTCCCTTCCTGTGGCCTGGTCAGTCTGGAAAAAGCTGGAAATTATACTCCCCCTCACCAGAAGCTGCAGCTGGCTGAGAAATAGGTCACGTCCTGTTACACTGCTGGTTTACTGGGGCTGCACAGCAGTACCTGGAGTAGGCTGCTGTAGTGTGCTGCAGTTAGTTCAAGATAATGGCATTTAATTTCTTTCAAGTAATGAGAAACTCTTTGTAGACACAGCTGACATCTCTACCGTTATTTATTGTCACAAAATGTATTTGTGTAATTTAAGAGGTTGTGGCTGGCCCGCTTTATCTCCCATTAAGTCAAACATTAGGTGTATAACATGCTTGGGAAAAGCAGCCACTGAACACACAGGATTTTAACACACTGAAAGACTTTGCACAAAGACTGCCCTTAGTTTTCCTTATCACAACCCATATGTAAACAAAACACAACTCAGTGCAATACACTCCTTGACTGCAACCCTCACTCCCTTTGATCTTCAGGGTGAAGAGGCCTGATTATCATGGTGTACATGCTATGAAACCTGGTTGTGTGGATAGGTCAGAACTGCTCAAATTAACTCAGAAATTACTTCATCTTCGCTTGTACACTGAATGCTGCAGGCAGTCCCTGCACTGGGGGTATATTTCATCACTATGATCAACTCCCTCAATGTATTCACCACAGTGAATGCAGACTGGCTCGTGGCCACAGGCACAGTGTGCAAAAAAAAAGCCAACCTAGCATCAGTCATTGTTGGGGATGACTGACAAGCATCATACATGTTATAGTGTGTTTTCACAGATAACAGGCTGTAGACTACATTATGCTGTGTTTTTGTGCCTGACTAGGACCGCTGAAATAATGAATTTTCTTCTGAATCATGAAATGTTTTGGCAGGAGCAATTTAGATATGCAGGCGCTGGACAGTAATCTAATACTTTGATTCCCATGGCTTTAGAGGGTGATCACGGTGGGAGCTCACTGTGGTCTTGATTAAATGCTTGGTGCATGCACAAATAATATGAAAGTTTAGGGGAGCATACATTTCACCTCCACCCAACAGTACTGAACTTTCAACAATGTCCCTAGTTGCACAGTGTGCTGAAGAAGTTAAAAGGCTGGTACATTTAAGTATTGATTATACTCCAGGACAGATCTAGACACATGTGTGGATTACTCATCTCTCTCACACACACACACACACACACACACACACAGAGAGAGAGAGAGAGCCTTGAAGTTAAAATTAATTTTGCACTAGAAAGGCAGCGAGTATGTCAGATGGTAGCAATGATTGTTTTAGTGTGGCAAAAAAAAATTTTTTTAAATAAAATGTGCATGCTTTTACACTTTTGATGGCACAGTGGGGTCAGCCACAGTCCAGCTGTTTTTGGAAAATGTTCTACCTCAGACACCTCAAAAAATTATAACTGTTCATTGACAGTCTGATCCAGGGGGACATTTTCCCTGTGTCGCACTGTGAATGTCAAAAACAAATAAATCAAAAGAAGCATGCTCTCGGTCATGTTTGTCTCCTGTTGTGTCGTCTTTGGGGATGCTGCAGACTCTTTCGCTAAAGACTGCTGAGTGTCGTCTGATTCGTAGGGAAACATGAAAATGTGTCTGTTTGACACGAAAGTTGATATTTGTTCTCTGTGCAGGTCTGAAGTCCATAATGAAATAGCATATAGAGTGTGTAACCAGGCAACATGGGACTTTCAGAGACGTGGACAAAATTGTTGGCACCTTTCCGTTAAAGAAAGAAAGCCCCACAAAGATCACTGAAATAAATAAATTTTAAAAAATTTAATGAAAATTGACTAATGAAAATCAGACATTGCTTTTGAATTGTGGCTCAACATGATTATTTTAAAAAACAATCTAATTAAACTGGCCTGGACAAAAATGATGGAACCCTTAATATAATATTTTGTTGCACAACCTTTTGAGGAAATCGCCGCAATCAAGTGATTTCTGTAACTCTCAGGGTTGTTTTTAGCTGTGTTTGGGTCATTATCCTGTTGGAGGACCCATGACCTGTGACTGAGACAGAGCTTTTTGACAATGGGCAGCACATTTTCACCCCAGAATGTCTTTATAGTCTTGAGATTTCATTGTACCCTACACAGGTTCAAGGCACCCTGTGCCAGATGCAGCAAAGCAGCCCCAGAATATAACCAAGCCTCCTCCATGTTTCATGGTAGGTACAGTGTTCTTTTCTTTGTATGCTTCATTTTTGTGTCTGTGAACACAGAGCTGATGTGACTTGCCAAAAAGCTCCAGTTTTGTCTCATCTGTCCAAAGGACATTCTCCCAAAAGCTTTTTGGCTTGTCAATATGCATTTGACAAATTCCAGTCTCGCTGTTTTATGATATACAGTAGCAGTCAAAAGTTTGGACACACTTACCCACTTATATGAATGGGTAAGTGTGACCAAACTTTTGACTGGTACTGTACTTTCAACCGTGGCGTCCTCCTTCGTTGTCTTCCACTGAGTCCACGTTGGCTCAAACAGCGATGGACGGTCCGATCTGACACTGCTCTAACTTGACCTTGAAGTTCACGTCTAATCTCTCTGGAATTTGTTCTGGGCTCTTTGGTTCGATAAGATAAGGTTTATTTGTCACATGCACAGTTATACACAGTACAACACACAGTGAAATGTATTTTGTACCTGCAGCTGATAGTAAATGGTAAAAATATATAAATAGTGTTAGTCCTCAGGCAGTGGTAACGCCAGCCTGATGGGAGCAGGGAGAGGAGAGGGTGTGTGGGGTGGCTGGGCTGTTTAAGGATCTTCTTAGCCTTTAACCGGCACTGCTTGGTGTAAATGTCCTGCAGGTTGGAGAGGGTGGTTCTGATGGCCCGTTCAGCTGAATGAACCACCCTTTTAAGGGTCCTGTTTGGTGCAGTTTCCCATCCAGGTGGTGATGCTGTCTCATTGTTGTGGGAGATTAGTCCCACATCAGCAAACCTTATGATGACACTGGAGTCTGGCATGGCCTTGCAGTCATGGGTGTACAGCAAGTACAGCAGAGGGCTGAGCACACAGCCCTGGGGGGATCTGCTGTTGAAGGTGAGGGGGATGAAGTATAGTGACCCGCTTGTACCACTTGTGGTCTGCTGGTCAGGAAGTTGTAAACCCACCTGCACAGGGAGGCATCCAGGCCCAGGTCTAACAGCTTGGAGCTGTAGTGTACAAACAGTACTCTCACATAGTTCCCCTTACTGGTGTCCACATGGGAAAGGGTCTTGTGGAGAAGGAAGGTTGTGGTGCTGTCTGTGGATCTGTCCAGCAATGTGGATCTGTATGCAAACTGTGGGTCAAGAATGGTGGGCAGTGAGGAGGTGATTAACGTCTTGATGAGTCTCTCACCACAGAGGTGAGCGCTACGGGCTATGAGCTATGGGCCATTCGTATTATCCATCTCTTCAATTTGTCATCTATTTTCCTGTTGCGGCCACATCCAGAGAGGTTGGCTACAGTCCCGTGGACCTTAAACTTCTGAATAATATGTGCAACTGCAGTCACAGGAACATCAAGCTAAGGTCCTATAGCCTTTACCTTTAACATGCTTGTCAATAATTGTCTTTCTCATCTCCTGAGACAACTCTGTCTTTAGCTTTCTGTGGTTCATGCTCAGTGTGGTACACACCATGATACCAAACACCAAAGTGGCTACTTTCCACCCTTTAAATAGGCAGACTGACTGATTACACGTTAGAAAACACCTGTGATGCTAAGTACAGGACACACCTTAGTTTAACATGTCTTTTCCAGCAGTACCATCATATTTGTCAGTTTCATTAGTTTGTTTTTAAAATAATTCTTTTGAACCACAATTCAAAAGCAATCTCTGGTTTTCACATTTCAAATTATTTCAGGGACTATTGTGGGGTTTTTCTTTCTTTAATGGAAGGGTACCAACATTTTTGTCCATGTCTGAATGTTTGACTTGCTGGAAGTGATACTAAGCAGTGTCAGAAGACAACAAATTCAGATAAAACTGGTAAGATTTGAGCCTTTTTATGGGTGGATTTACGTATACAGTAAAGGGTTCCATGCTTCCACTGCTGTCGGCTGAATAATAATCAATAAAACAGTGTGTGAAAAATTTAAGAGTAATAAAACCAAGGATGAGGAATACAGCACCTAGTTAACTTTTCAAATACTGTGCAGCGTAGTAGAAGACAACCTGTAGAGTCACAAGATGAATGACCTTAAAAAATGCTTCTACACACCAGCTTTTTAGTAATAAGATACGTCCACCGAGCTCCCCGTAGAGGAGCTGAATAAAAAAAACCAAATTTCCGACTGACTGCAGCTCTGTAGGAGCCGATGCCTCTTCCTTCACAGACACGTAACCAAAGCCATGCCCAACTCTCAGCAAGGTTTAAAGAAAACTACCATCTACATGTGGTCCAAGGGAATTGTGTGGAAGTATATTTTACAGTCTACAGAATTAAGACTGAAAGCTGAATTTCTGATTGATGTCTGAGTGTGAAGCGAAGGGAGCGCAGCTCGTATTACTACTTTAATATCATCATAGTCGATTCTTCAGAGTGTTTGCACTGCAAAGAACTATACGTGCGGTTTTAAATGCCTGCCTGTGTTTTGAACATTCATGTCTGAGAGTCTGCTGTGCAGGAAGGATGACAGAAAAAAGGGAGCACACGTGTGTGTGTGTGTGTGTGTGTGTGTGTGTGTGTGTGTGTGTGTGTGTGTGTGTGTGTGTGTGTGTGTGT
>JAVDPK010000190.1:242745-272182 GCA_034780415.1 Cichlasoma orientale | reverse complement strand
GAATAAACGCGACTCACCGAGTCTCAAAGAGAGAAGTTTTCGGCTCGTCTTTTTGCCTAAAGCTCGCTTCCTCACACTTCTAATAGCTAATGTAGCGTAATGTGGGCTCATCAGAGTTTTTGAAGCTAATCAAGCCGAGGAATTATTTGTGTAAAATAATTTATTTATTGTTTCTGTACAAACGTGTGAGCAATGATTAATTGCTAGTTTTGCTAGTTCATTTATTTATATTTTGCTTGGAAAATAGCAAAATATAAGGAATATATAGGTGCAGTGATTTATTAGAACACATGCAAACACACATGGAAATACAGACAATAAGACAAAAACAGAGTTTCTACAATTGCAATGATCTTGAAAGTCAGTATTTGGTGTGGCCACCTTTATTCTTCAACACAGCCTGAACTCTCTTAGGCAGCTTTCTTGTAGTTTCTTAAAGTAGTCTTCAGTAATAGTTCTCCGGGCTTCTTAAAAGCTCTTCTTTGGATGTTGGCTGCCTTTCGTTTTGTTCTCTGTCGAAATGATCCCACACTGCTTCACTAACGTTGAAGCGCGGGCTCTGGGGAGGCCAATGCATGACTGATGGTGTTCCACTGTGTGTTTTTCTATCCAGGTATGCTTTTGCACTGGCAGTGTGTTTGCGATCACTGTCATGCTGAAAAATGAAGCTGTTGCCAGTCAGAAAAGAAAGCCTGCAGAGTTATTGCTCAAGACCACTTAAGAAAATTGTAAGCAAAACATGAAGAAATGAGAGGTTCTGTATAACACTTTCTTTATCTGCTGTAACATCCTGGATTCAGAGTGAGGCAGGAAATACTCTTTGTTTATTTATTATCATGCCGTTCCTGATTCTTTCCTCCGTTTTGATACTCACTATTGTTACACACTATTCACAGTTTTGTGTATTGTATTTTAAGGTGTTTCCAACTGGCTAATAACTGTTTTCTCTGCTTTTTTCCAGATTGTGAGCCTGAATACTTCAGCAGGATGTCAGCTTTCAACTGCTCTTTTGATCTAACGACTGAAAATGGAGAGTGGCTTTGTCCTAAAGGAGAAGAGTGTACCAATATTACTCATGGCATGAATGGGAGCCATATTGATTATGATCATACATGTCTGACAGAGGAAGGGTACCTAGAAAAGTACCTGGGTCCTCGTCGATCACCTGTGTTCCTCCCCATCTGCCTGATCTATCTGGTCATCTTCCTGGTGGGCGTTGTGGGGAATGTGCTGACTTGCACTGTCATTGCACGCAACAAAGTCATGTGGACTCCAACAAACTACTACTTGTTCAGCTTGGCAGTGTCAGACCTGTTAGTGCTACTGTTTGGCATGCCATTAGAGCTGTATGAGCTGTGGCAAAACTACCCCTTTCTCCTGGGAACAGGAGGCTGCTACTTTAAGACCTTCTTATTTGAGACAGTCTGCTTGGCGTCCATCCTAAACGTGACAGCACTGAGCGTAGAGCGTTACATTGCTGTGGTCCACCCACTGCGCGCAAAGTACGTTGTGACACGTACTCACGCTAAGAGAGTCATTCTCACCGTGTGGGGTGTATCGGTGCTGTGTGCTGTGCCCAATACGAGTCTGCATGGAATTGTCTTTCTGCACAGTCGTTCCACCGGTACTGCTGGAACCACAAATGCGGAGATTGCTGACTCAGCCATATGTATGTTGGTGAAACCACGCTGGATGTACAACCTGACCATCCAGGTGACCACCTTGCTATTTTTTATTCTGCCCATGCTCACAATCAGTGTTCTTTACATGCTCATTGGACTGCAGCTGAAGCGTGAAAAGATACACCAAGAGCTGGAGGCAAAATCTGGTTTTGGACAAGACAGCTTTTGTAACATCCGCACACAGCAGCAGAAGGCACGTCGCCGGCAGGTCACTAAAATGTTGTGTAAGTATACTGATCAGCTAGTGCTGTAACTTTTACCTCCTAGTTCACAGTCTTGTTATGTAAGCTTTGCAGACTTAACAGGCCTGTAAGCAAACCTGGGATGAGCTACTTTACTGTGGATAAGATAAGAAAGGATTTGTCACATGCACAGTTATACACAATACGTGCACAGTGAAATGTATTTTGTTTGGGGTTCAGAGTTGAGCAGTGGATAAAAATTCTTCTTCAACCTTTCAGTCCTCGGGCAGTGGTAACACCGGGATGTTGTATAAGGATCTTCATAGCACTTAACCTGCGCTGCTTGGTGTAAATGTCCTGCAGGTTGGAGATGGTGGCTCTGATGGTCCGTTCAGCTGGATGAACCACCCTTTTAAGGGCCATTAAGTCCTGTTTGGTGCTGTTTTCCATCCAGGTGGTGATGCTCCCACGCAAGATGCTCTCAATGTTGCAGGTGTAAAAGTTCCTGAGCACCTTGAGAGGAAGTCTCTCAGTCGCCTGAGGAGGTAGAGATGCTGTCTGGCCTTCTTCACAGTGGCTTTAATGTGATGAGTCCAGGACAGGTCCTGTGAGATGGTCACTTCCGGGTATTTAAAAGTGTCCACTCTTTCCACCTCAGCGCCACTGATGAGAAGTGGATGGTAGTCCCTCTGCTGGTTCCTACTGAAGTCCACGATCAGTTCCTTTGTTTTGCTGATGTTAAGCGGAAGGTGGTTCTCCCAGCAAAAGTACTCCAGGTGGGGGACTTCCCTCCTGTAGGCTGTCTCATCGTTGTGGGAGATTAGTCTCACAACAGTGGTGTCATCAGCAAATTTTATGATGACACTGGACTCTGACATGGTCTCGCAGTCATGGGTGTACAGCAAGTAGAGCGGGCGGCTGAGCACACAGCCCGGGGGGGATCTGTTGTTGAGGGTGAGGGTGGATGAGGTGAGGTGAGGTGAGGTGAGCCACTTGGACCACCTGTGTTCTGCTGGTCAGGAAGCTGTAGACCTACTTGCTGGTGTGATCCCATTCTCTTCTGCCATTCGTCCTTATAAGTCTGTAGTCTGACATAAATCAATAAAATAAGTAAGAACAATAAGAAAAGGTGAAATCAAGTGTGCGCGTAATATCAGGCAAATTATTATCCTCTATCAGAAATGCAGCTCTAACAGGGTTTGTCAAAGTCTTTCATGTGAGCTTAATGATGGCATTGCTCACATGTGCTTCTGCATCACTGAGGGGTGAAGGTGACAGTGAGACCTCTGGGGTTATCATCATTCTCATCTCAGGTCATATTTCTTCAACAAAGTGCAAAATACAGAAACAAGCTTTGTGACTTTTAAAAGGTCAGAGTAATCCTGGAAGATTTTCATCAATAAGCCTGAACGGCAAAGATCAAAGAAGCTCGGAGAAAGGTAGGCAGTTCATGCCCGACTGTCAAGAGAAGTCACTGGATGCTTTTGATGAAAGCACCAGAAACAGCTCCAGCTTTTAATAACCAGGAGGGACTTCGAGTCAGATTCTGTGAGAAAACTTGTTGAACTGCATAATTCTGAAAACCAATGAGCTTCATGTTTCGTCAAGCAAACAATGTTCTGGATAGTTCAAGCCAAATACAACAAACTCGGTCTTTCAGTTTATTTATTAATTTATTTTTCCTATTTTATTTTTCAATGTCAATCTTCTGTATCGCAACAGATCATAACATGACATTCATGCAGCACCACAAATGAATACCACACATCTCGTGCGTACAGTCAGACAAGCTTTGTCTCACAGTCAGCAGCATACAGCACGTGTGCATTTGTTCAACTGAAATACAAATTCAGGAAGGGTTCATGTCCATTCACTGTCTGTGCAAAAGGTGAGATCTACACACTGCACAGCAAAGTCGTCTATTGTCCAAGAAAGCCTTGGAATAGATTGTTGTCCTGAACACAGCAGCACTTAAAGAAATGTTTTCAGTGAATTCACTTAAGATTATATAAATGTTCTGTATAGAATTTAACTTCTGTAAATTTTAACACGTAAATGAGCATTATTGACCAGCTGCAAGCTACGCTGACAGATCTGACCTTTGAAAGGACGGTAACTGTTCCGCAAAAGAGCAACGGTTTAGTAAGGAGGCCCCATCTATTTTAAAAGCAGTCTTGATTTTAATTTCCTCTTTCATTACCAGTTCTCATATTGCTGTTTATTGTTTGCAGTTTTCGCCGGCATTCCTTTTAAATATATTATAATTCGAGGCTGTGACAAGTTCTGTAAATAAAAATTGATTCTCAACCATGGTGAACAAATTTTCCCCAGAAATGTAAATGTGTCAACATTCGCTCGTTAGGGACTTCTACCATAACACTGGTTAAGATCTTCCAATGAAATCTTGAACATTCACAGTAAATCTTATGTTAGGGTTTAATGCACAACATAACTGAAATCAGCAGCAAAATAACCCCAAAGGTCCAGCTCCTCATTGCATTTTTGTTCATTAGGCTGTTGTAATTTTCAGCTTCAATAATCCAATCAAGAACTCTGCCAGACAGAATAATATCTCAATTATATGGAATGCACACGTCCAAGCCACAATTAGAGAGATGAAAATGTGGGCTGACATTTTGAAAAAATACTATCATTTTGTTTTAATTCTGCTTTTTGTTTGTGGTGATTCAAGTCATAACTGTTTGTTTTTTTTATTCTGTCGGGCAATTAGAAAATCAGGGAAAGGTTTAAAGATGAACACCGGCACCTAAATCACAGCTCAAATATTCATATATTGGATCACACAGAATTTAATTAAGCATGAGAAAACATGCTGGAAACATTAATGGCGTGAATACTGCACCATATATTGGCAAGATGCACATATATATCTGTTAAGATTCTCTCCACACACTCTCATCGTGTCATTTTCTCTCCTGTTGTTTTTCAGTTGTCTTGGTAGTTGTTTTTGGAATCTGCTGGGCCCCATTTCACACTGACCGGCTAATGTGGAGTGTCATCAGCGACTGGACCGACACCCACTTGGAAATCTTCCAGTATGTGCACATCACCTCCGGAGTGTTTTTCTACCTCAGCTCAGCAGTCAACCCAATCTTGTATAACCTCATGTCAACACGCTTTAGAGAAATGTTCAAGGAGGTCATGTGCCACCGGCCACATCCCATCACTCCGAGAAAACACTCGCTCAGTGTCACCCGGGTGACTCTTCGCAGCACCCTGAGTGATGCGCCGCTCAGCAATGGAGCTGCCGTTGTTGAGGCAGAAGATGAAGAAGTGAGAATGAAATATGAAATCAATTTTTCTTCTTAAAGAAAACCACTTTGTTGTGTTATGTTATGGGGACACGTGGTGTGAAGAGCGGCTGGCTTGTTCTGAGTCAGTGCATCCATCAGCTGTCATCAACATCCACTCTGCACAGCTGCACCAGCAAAATATCTAAAATAGTCTTAAGTGGAAGAGTTGCAGAAAAAATGTGCACTCTTCTGCTGAAGCTGTCAGATTTCTGTCTGTTTGGAAACTTAACCCATAACTCAGCAAATTGAACTTGTTTTAAAGACGGGAGGCTGATGTGAATCAAGCTATGAAATATGTTTCATGAATGTACACTAGAATGTCACCATCCGCATATAAAGTGCTCAATATAGGTTGATACCATACATTCCAGACTGTGGTTGCTTAGGTAAAACTTTAATGTATTTACTATCTATATCTACTATTAGATATTATCTATATCTGTATCTACTCTTCTGCTCTGCCATTGGCAGGTGTTTCAGTTGCTTGCCTCAAAGTTGAGAAAAGTTTAACTCAGGACCCGCCCACTTCGCATCGCCAGCTGTTATTTCTCCCGTCATTGCGTGAAGTCCTTAAGTGTTATTGTAATGGTTCCCGGTCACCACGTCACTTCTAGTTGTTTCCTGTGTGTTTCCTGTGCCCCCTTTAGAGCGAAGGACATGTGTAATATCCAGAGTATATTTAAATTAAAACACGCTTTTAAATGATGCCATTCCTGTTTAAATTATGTAGTTATAAGTTGAGAACACGCATTCTCAACTTGCATTACAAGAGAGAAACATGGCACTCGAGTAGTCCTGAAATCTATGGGAGGATTCCTAACGGCAAAAATTTATCACATTTGACGGTGTCTCTGCGAGCAGTTGTTATTTCACAGTGGGATATGGTGGGCCTTCAAAATAACTCCCCAAATGTAGACATTACCAAGTGAACCGTTGAATGTGAAAGTCAGAAAGAAGCCATATTTTTGTGTAGAGTAGAATAAATGTGTTTAAAAAAAAAGTTTAGAAAATACCATTTTGAATGTAAACTACTCATTACTCTTGATGTAACAGGCACTCTACACTATATGTATATCGAATTATTGGTTCTTTCTATATCACAAACTACCTTGATCAGCATACATAAAATGTGAACGCGTACTGCTTATATTGGTGTTTGTATGCTTTGTGTACTCTTTATAGTTTAAATCTAAGTGTTTTTTGCTTACTGTTGTCATTCAAAGTCTCAAAAATGTAATGTAAACTTTAAATGGCACTTTTTGAGTGGAGTTTAACATTATGTTGAATACAAAACATGCATAACATTGGTTGTAAACTGTAAAAAAAAAAAAATACACATTTAAAATGATTTTTACCATGAGTCTAGCCTTTATTTATTTATTTTTGTATCATGAACCAAATGTTACTTTCAAAAGTACCTTTGATATGGCAGTGATGGCAAAGCTTGACTATTGTAGCTTAGCTTATCTAGCATGGGAGGCTAAAATAAACCTAAATACGTCCCCCTCTCATCAACCTGTTAAAACACACCTGCACACTTTCCTGCCTTTCTTGTTATTACTTATGTGACCCCCAACGACAGCGAATAGGTGAGTGTTGATACGCTGACACACTTCACGTCACTGTCCTTGTTTCAGCCTCACCACCCCTGAAACAAACAAACATAAAAACAAAATCATTTTCTCTTCCCTGCTCCGTGAAGTTTTATCTCCTTACTTCAACTTGCCTCATTTCCTGCAGTCGCCCGAGTGTAATAAAAACACTTTCTTGTGGTCAAGAAAGTTGTAGGATCCACAATCCTGACAAAGACAATGGCTAAAACAACATTGCCCGGAGAGACGTGGTACTGGCGATTGTTTCTTTAGGGGAGATATAACAGATGAAGGGGTGGAAGTTCTTACATGTTTTTCAAGTCAGTGTGTGCTGGTACAGTACGTGCCACATGGCAGTCTCAGGGAAATTAGTAGCTTAGTCAAGCATTTAACCTTTTAATCCCCCCCAAAAAAAAGCTGTTGCAAACACTTTATGTGTCAGAAAAACACACCACACAACAAAGCACCCAGAGGGCTATATTTCACATTTTTTCAAATGTCTACATTAAAAGTAAAAGCTGCATTCCAGATTTCAGCTTGTTAGCATCATTATTTGATCACAGAGGACTCTTTTAGCAAGTGCTGCAGGCTCCTGGGATGCTGAGTGTTTTGCTGTTTTGCAAAACACCGCATGCATAGCTGGCAGCAGTGTGGGGTTGCTTTGACATTTTGGCAGGCTTTGCTTTGGCTTTTACTACTTAAAGTTGAGACAAATTTTTAGAATGAAGACTTAAAAAGTCCAGAATTCAAAAGATCAGTAGTAGTGAGAAGTGGAGCACATCCCAGCTACCATAGGGTGAGAAGAGGGTACACCCTGGACAGGTCGCCAGCCTGTCGCAGGGCTAACACAGAGAGACAGACAACCATTCGCACTCGCATTCACACCTATGGGCAATTACCAGTTAACCTAACCCCACTAACTGCATGTCTTTGGACCGTACCCGGAGAGAACCCACGCAGAACAACGACATAGTGATTAGTTTGTTTTTCTTATGGGCAAGTAAGCCCACTGCAAATTAGTTTTCAGGCTGCTGCAGCATAACAGGAAAAGTAATGAAAGTAAAAAAAATCAAAAGGCAGAACCAATGACAATAAACATGCTCAACACTTTTCATGACAACACTAAAGCAGAGCGAACAAACAGCAGCAGGAAACAAATTTCACAGTCCACCTCCTAAAATTAAATCCTTCTGTTTACATCTATTCATCATAGCTCAGAAGGAAAACTATCACAGGGAATGTTTACAAGAAATCTTATCGCAGACAGGATTATTTAGGAAATGGAAAATATAAGCAGTCAAATGTTTTATCATACAGGAGGACTGTGGATCAGTGTAAGCAATCGGGACAAGAGCTTCTAACGACTAATACAAAGAGCAGGAATTATTTAATTGAGATATACCTGAAAAACTGTAAACCTGTTCACTAAAAATCAAGGGATGCAGATTTGTTTACAGTATGTGTCATCATCGCTCAAACTGTGTTTTTCAACCTGGATTTTTAGTGACATCCCAAAAGACTGGCATTTTTCCTTCAAGCTCCTGCCTGTTATTTTGCCGCAATAACTGGATGACATGACAACATAATATCAAACATCATCTATATCTGGCTTTGTTTTGAAAGCTATTTGTGCTCAGGGCCAGAAGTCCACTGAAGGGATTTCACACAAGTGACGGGTATTTACAGGTATTAACCAGCGGGTGCCTCTTTCTTAAAATTGGAAGGGCACTGGTAATGGATTTTTAAAAGTAATCATCAGTAGCTTTAGCTGTTGTTAATCTAATATCTGATCTTCAGGCAGAATGTAATAAGTAAACAACTGTTTCTACTGAGGGCTTTACTAGACCACAGGCATTATCAGCATAATCGTTACCAGCAGGTACCATCAGCCACAAGATGCTCTGGAACATCTGCAATTTTGTGCCCCCTTAATTTGTCAAGGCTTCGCTGTAAACAAAACACTGTGTGGCAGGTCAGGCCACTTTCTGAAGTAATTCTTGTGTGATAGCAGGGAGGGAGGGTAAGGGTGAGAATAGCAAGAGAGGTTTTTCCGATAGATAAACGAACTCAGCTGTGTGGACCAGGTGTGAGGCATGGAATAATAAAATATTTATTAAGCATTAAGACTGATGCTATCGAAGAAAGGATTTCTCATTTAGAAGTTTCTGTTTCTGTGGGGAGTTTGCATGTTCTCCCTGTTCTCCCTCCAGGTAATCCAGATTCCTCCCACAGTCCGAAATGTGCTTATTAGGTTAACTAGGCCGTGGGTGAGAATGTGAGCGTGAATGGTTGTCAGTCCAGGTTGTACTCTTGCCCTTTGACAGCTGGGCTAGGCTCTAGCCCCCTATGTGCCCCTGAATTTGATAAGCAATTTAAAAAATGGGCAGGTGGGAGTTTTGCCTCCATCTATCATCTATCATTGGAAAAAAGTTAAATATATATTCTGTAAGGAGGCTCCACACGGGACTAATTGTGTCTTCAAGTCCACAGTCTTTTTATTTTTTTCTGGTCTTCAGGCATAAATGTACCCACTGTTGCTTTCTTGAATATTCATGTGCTGGTTTGCACACTACATTTGCACTTGGTTGATGAGTGTGTCTCTCAGTGAATAGTTGGTGCATTCACCTGTTCCCTTTACTTAATGTTGAGCATCATGGGAGACAAGGTGAGATCAGCAGTGATAATTTTTACTAACTGCAGTTTGTCAGTGGACTGAGCCTTTTTTTTTTCCTTTGCAGTAGGACATGAAAATTCCACCTTAAAAGGAACTGCTAGCGCAGCGTGCTGATTAAAAAAAAAAAAAAAAAAAGGAGAAAGTGGACAATCTCAGATTCTATTGTGTTAATGTCATAGGTTTTTTGCTGTGTTTTGTCTCCTGCATCTTATTGCCTTTTCATTTTTACTGGCCAGCAGTCAGCCACATTACCTCTCTTCCTAATGTTCTATTAGCCCGTAGGTCTTATCACCATCATCATTACCAATATTGGCCGCAAAATACCTGGAACAATTGCAATTTTCAAATGCACCTTCTTCCTGAAAGGATTCAATTACACTACCTATACAAATCTAACTTGTTGGAGATTCAGGCAAAGGTCACCTCTAGAGGTAAATCTCCAGTCCTTATGTATAAATATCTATAGTTTCAATATGATCATTTACATTAACGTTACTCATACAACAAATGCCTCAGGACCACCTTTACAAATAAAGGAGCTAAAGTCTAGTGGTGCTGAAACTAGTTTTGTGGAAGAAAATCAGAGAAAAGAGGTTAAGAAGTTGACAGAGGCATGCATGTTGAAGCACACACTAAACAAAAAAAAAAATAAAAGCCTAATGATAAGCCTAAGCCTAATGTGAACATGATAATGGATGGACATCAAATGCTCTCTGGAAATAACAACCACTTCAATCCCATTTCTTTGGCAGCAAAAACCTGCCTGACAATGTATTAATTAAGAAGATGGCATCTTTGCATAGCTAGGATGTTAGATTCCTTATAATTGCTGTACTATTCATCTTTTCAGCATTCATGATTGGGTAAATCCATGTTTGTTACTGGTTTTGCTGACACTTTACACTTTTTCCTCTGAATGTGTGTTTCTTAGCCTTTGTTTCCATGATCATACTAAAGTTAGAATTAACCCTAAATGAGGAAAATGAGTGAGGGAATAGTAAAAAAAAAGCTTCTTGGCGAGAATTACATACGTGTATCGGGTTCCAAAAATTCTAAACAATTAAACAACTAAGACAAAAATTTAAATCCTTGGACATAGTTACAAGGTGTTACAGACTACAGAGTCCAACACCACTAAACAGTTACATTTCTCTGTGAGCTTATCTTGGTGAGTGAATCTTCATGAGTCTGATGTACAGTGAATATTTGGTGTTCAGTCATCCCAAAGCTTGGCTGCATGGCTATTAAATGTCACAGATAAATTGAGTACCAGGAATTTTACCTTGATGAGTCGATGTAGGTACCACAGACTAGAGGTAGTAATAATTTAACCACAGCAGGGGTGAAGCTGCAGTCTTGCTATGCTTAATGTTCACCTCAAAGACATAACCTTGACAAAACACACAGGACTCCTTGCAGCTGTTTAATATTTCTCAACATAGGAGTGGACTTTACTCCCTGGGATGAAACTGCCAAAAGGTAATTACTCTAAAAGCCTGGACATGTAACTGCATAAAGACCCTTCGTGTCAAAGGAAAACTGAAAAAAACAAAAGATTATTGCCTTTCACTGGAGTAAAGATGTTTTTCAAAGAAAGATATGTACTCTAAAATAATGCTATTTACTTACTTTTAGTTATCTAATAACAAACATCAAAGTTTTTGGATATTTCTAATACCTTTGAATTAGATATTTGCTTGATTTTTTTAACTATTTATTAGTATACAATTTATTAGTATATCTTCTCTCTCTCTTTCTCGACAGTATAAACACTGTACTGTGTAACAGTCTTGAGCCACTCCTTCATCTCTTTATATCTTTCTAGGAAAGTGAGAATTAGATGCAGAGATTTATTGAAACTGGGAATACAGTATAAAAGGCAAACGCTGAGTTTGCACAATTTTGATGAGCTTAAGAATCATTATTTAATGTGACCACCTTTATTCTTCAACACAGCCTGAACTCTCTTAGACAGCTTTCTTATAATTTCTTTAAACAGTCTTCAGGAATAGTTCTCCAGACTTCTCGAAGGAGATTCAAAGCTTTTCTTTGGATGCTTGCTGTCTTTTGTTGCGTTCTCTGTCAAAATCATCCCACACTGCTTCAATAATGTTGAGGTCCAAATTCTGTCTGTCTATGACTGATAGTGTCCTTTGGGTGTTTTTCTATCCAGGTATGCTTTTACTGCATTGATTGTCATGTTGAAAAATAAAGCCACTGCCAATCAGACGCTTTCCAGATGGTGGATCAAAATTTGATGGTATTTTTCTGCTTTTACAATTCTACTAAGGCAGGTTTTTATTAAAATATTGATTGCGTCCCTTGATAAACCAGGAAACAAGTCTGTTTTGTTTTTCTTTTTTTTAAAAGTTGCACCTCCATTTTACTGCAGTGCGTCTGTGTGTGTGTCCTACAGGTTGAAAATTTAGGTTTTACAGCTCACCTCACATGTAGGTAATCAGTACTTGTGAGTCAAAGAGCTGCTGATCCAAACAATTTATACCAGCCAAGTTTGAAGTACACTAAATGAACAGTTCTTAAAGGACAGAAAAAGTGGCATACAGATATTCAGTCATTTCAGTCATGTTTGTCAAGCAGGAGGTTTTGTGTCTCTGTAAACAACTTTGAGTCTTCATTTGTATCTGTTAGCGATGGTGTTTCACTCTTGTTCTGATCATAAATGCTCCCTCTTGGGCATATCACTGAGACACGCAATGTGTCGTTTAAGTTTTTTTATGCTGATGACACCCAGCTATACCTGCAATTTATACCCAGCTAAATTTATTCAAAACTGAAATTCTTGTTATTGCATCTCGGCTTGTGGTAGAACAGATTTTACCATCAGCTGCTTCTCTGCTGGAAATTTTTAGCAAGTTGCAAAAATATTGTGGATCTGGTTTGATAGCAAACAAAATTTTGAGCTCCACATCACAAAACCAACACAGCCATGTTTTTATCATCTTAGAAATATTCCAAAAATCTGATCTATTTAACTTTTAAAGACATGGTGAATATTTTTATATGCTTTCATTTATTCGTGCCTAGATTACTGCAACAGCCTTTTTAACTGTCTTAGCAAAGAAGAATGACCGCAGACTATACAGAACTCACCTGTCATGCTTTGAACTAGTACAAATAGATCACATCTCACAATTTCACAGTGGCTCCCAGTATGTCTTAGAATTTAGATTTTATTGACTTTTAAGGCTGTTCTTTTGAGGCCCTTCATGGCCTTGCTCCTAGCTACATCTCTGACCTCTTACCATCATCTGCATCAGCATGTACCTGGAGATCCTCAGGCAGGGATCTTCTGTCTTTTCCAAGGGCCCAGCTGAAGAGTAAAGGGGACCTCTCTGGCTCATGCTACACGAGGAAATCAAATCACCACAGTGAATCACTCCCTTTAAGTTGTGTTTTAAAACATACTTTTATAAGGAGGCTTTCAACAATTTAGACTTATAAAATGTTTAGACTTTTCTTTTTATTTCCTACATTTGTCACTTTTATTTCATTCTGTTGCACTTGAATGTACCATTGATTTTGAAAAGTGGTATATATAAATAGATATAAATAAAGCCATTATTATTATAAGCTGCACCTTGTGCACTTTATATTTAAATTATATGACAAGGGCAAAAAAGCTAAAAGTATTTTATAATCGACATGCAGCCTGCAGTTACCTGTTAAAGTAAAGTCATTACTTTTTTCCACTCAGTTGATCTCATAAAAAACAAGCACGGTATTGAAAGCCACTGCAAAAAATGCTATCAATTTAAAGTTTTCTATTAAAGCTGTCCAGCCTTAAAAGGAAATTAAAAAGTGAATTATACCATCAGTTTACATGTTAAATACAGAATGAATAATGATGTTAATAAACTTGAAAAGCTGACTGATTGATATCTGAATATTTCACATATTGGATGTGCATGGCAGATTTAGCTTTCTTTACAGTAAGCTCACGAGACGCAGCGCATGCCCAAACACTCAGTCTTAAACAGTGCATTTCTTTTTCTAATAAATATTTCATTCTGATTCTATTGAACATGCTTCCAAAAACAAACAGTATTTCAGAGGAAGCATGCTTTATCTTCTTGCCCCTGGCGAGGTGACTAATGAGGGCACTTTTCTGAAGGATGTAGCTTGAATGCCTCAGAAGCTTGCAAAGACCTCAAATTACGTATTTTAGCTATGTCAGGTTTTCACCTTCCTCTCAATGAAAATGTGTGAAAATCACTGAAAATGAAATCTCAGCAGGATGTGAGGTCAACTTGAATGAGCCATCAAAGGAAACACAATTGTTCTATTATTCTATGGACCTTCCACAGTCCATTTAAAGCACCACCTGTCTGCCTAAAAAGTCTGCTTCACTGCTGCTGGTTTTTCTTTAACGCTCTTTTTTTGTTTTTACTATAAATTTCCAAACAAGGCTGGAACATATCCCACATGCCATAGGCCAAGAGGTAGGGCACACCCTGTACAGATCACCAGTCTGTCTCAGGCCAATTAGATTTACCAATTAAGCTAACACGCATATCTTTGGGCTGTGGGAGGAACTCCAAGTACCCAGAAAGAGCCCACACAGGCACAGGGAAACCATGCAAACTTCACACATATGGGCCCCCAGCCTGCCAGTGGATTTGAACCCAGCACTTTCTTGCTATGAAGTGACAGTGCTAAACACCACCACTGTGCTGACTCTTCCAAACATTCTAAATGTTTATTCTGAATGGTACCTGGTGTGGTCTGCTTCTGCCGTAGCCCATCTGCTCCAAAGTTTGACATGTTGGGGGTTCAGAGATCCTGTTCTGAATACCTTGATTGTAACAAGTGGGTATTTTCACCCAGAGAACTGCTGCTCACTGGATATTTTCTCCTTTTCAGACCATTCACTCTAAACCCTAGAGATGGTTGTGTGGGAAAAGCCCAGTACACTCAGACAAGACTGTCTGATACCAAAAACCATGCCACATTCAAAGTCTCTTAAATCACCTTTCTTCCCCAGTCTGATGCTCACTTTAACCTGCTGAGAGTACATCAGCAGGTCTTGACCATGTTTACATGCTCCACTGAGTTTCTGCCATGTGATTGGCTGATTAGATAATTGATATATTATTAAGCAGCTGAGCAGGTGCCCCTAATGAAGTAGTTGGTGAGTGTGTATACAGACTATAATATATATCTAACAGTATATTCACTAAAATGCACACAGGCTCTTTCAAATGCAATGATTGCTTAAATGGCACAATATGCCACATTAGGACATTTTAATAGATATCACTGAAATTCTATTGTAAATAAAAGCTGGAAATCAAGTCATTAGCTGTTTCAACACATCAAAATGGGTGAAAACCTAATGCTGGGACAGATCTGGGTACTGGTTCTTGTCAAACACAAGAGGAGACTGACATCAGGCACATTCTCACTACTGGAAATCCTCTGTTTGATTTAGCCAAGGCGTGACACTTGGATAGAGCATGCAGGAGGCAGGACATGACACCTGCCAGCTGTGAATTTTCTGAATATATTATCTGCTACTCTCCCATATGGGATCAGTCAGATATTAAACAGACTTTGTACTCGTGCGCTGGTGCTGCAAAGACTGCTCAAACATATTCATCCACACACGCAGCTCTTCCAGGTGATGTCTAGAAAAGTTCAAGGCTCCTGTGCATGTGTGAAAACGACTATAGGCAGCTATCCTCAGAGGGAGAGGTGAAGACAAGGAAAACAAGGCCTGATGAATTCATCGCCACAACTCAAACAAAGTCCATCAGTAGAATGTAAAATGCAAACGCACAACCTTAAACACAACCACTTAAACCCTTCTGGGAGCGCGCAAACAAAAGATGAACTCTTGGCTGAGATTATCGTGTCAATAGGAACAACATTAATCTCACACAGCTGACACAAGCCTATATCTTGTTTGAGTTCATAAATGAAAACAAGGTGGACACACAGTCTATTACAAGCTCATTTGAATCCCTCTTTTGTACTGTAAAGATGCCATTATAATCTAAGACAGCAGTTAGGACATGAGAATGGCACACTGAGAGCTAAGAAGCCATAATATTGTCTGGTGCATCAGGGCCAAAAAAAGAGATAATTTGTTGAATCATGAAAAGGGCTAATTTTTCTGTCCTTCTTTCAAGATTTCAATGTCAAGTGGACAAGTTGGGTCCCTGATTGCAGGCTGTGACTGATGTCAAAATGCCTACATGAGGGATACTGAAACCACCCCTGCTCAGGCTCAGAATACATAATAATATTGATGCATTTTATTGACTTTTATTGACTTGACAGATACACGTAAAGATAGACTAAAAACTAAGACTATACGAGTACAGTGAAATACAAATTTTACCCCTAAAGAAATCAAGCCGTGGCACCACTGGAACGTGACAGAGAACATTAAGGGGAAAAAGTCTTGTGACAAGGTTGCTAGAAAAACAAGGCACTAAGTGCAATAGTGAGCTTCCTTGTAACCTTCATACCCACAAGCAAAGCCTAATGCATTAGTGTTACAACATTACTCAGTAGTGGGGCATGATCATTTTGTTGTATACTGTTTGTTTACTCAAACTACAGTGCTGTGCAAAAGTCTTGAGACACCCCACATTTCTTTGTTTTACGTCCAAGGATCCAAACTTTCTTCTATTTTTTAAGTGGCCTTGAGCAATTGTTCTCAGGGCTTTCTGGAGGTTGTTTAGATTTAGCTTTCTTTACAGTAAGCTCACGAGACGCAGCGCATGCCCAAACACTTAGCTGATCTTGTCTGAAAAGATCTCTTCGGTTGTGGAATGTAATAAATTTGTTCACACAGGGGATGCCTCTTGAACAGCAGTAGCCTTTCAGCCATATGTCATATACTGTATTGCTTTTCCTATGCTGTCAAACTAGCAGGTCAAACTAGCAGGTCTCACTTGATGTAGCAATGATTCAAGAAAGAATGGATGTCAAGAGGTCATTCTCAAGGAAGGGAAACAGGGCGAAAAGGCTGAGGTATGCCAAATTACCGGGACTGTAGCATCATGCTGCTAACCAGCACTCACCTGCACTGTGAAACGATGGTCTGATGAGACTGAAGAGGTACTATTGTTGAGTGCTTTGTGATTATCATGGGGAGGACACTGATGGGCTGGTGAATTGCATAACGGACTATAATAATTTTTGTGGAGATAATGCCATACCCACCAAAACTGTACGCCATTTCATGAAACCAGAAATAGTGGATTACTTCTGACAGGAAATAAGGAGGAACAGAAGAGTGCTCAGACAGAGATGAGGAGAGTGATCAGGGAGGGGAAAAACAGCTACAGATGGAGGATGGAAAACCAGCTGCAGGTTTGAGTCATCATCCACCCCCTCCCATGCCTTCCCCCCTTGCTGCAACTACAGCCACCATCACATGGGCCACTTGGGGAATGCCCTACCCCCACCTCGTCTCCTCTTCACACTTCAACAACATTCCCAGTCTGCTGCCCCTCCCCTCAACCATGACCTCCAGTACATAGTCGTCCTGCTCCAACATACATCCCACATAAATCAGAGGAAATGTGAACTCAGGAGGATGAAAGCAAGGAGGACAACAGGTCCAGATGGCACAAGCTACAGGCTTCTGTGCAGACCAACTTTGCAATATAGATCAGTATATCTTTAGCTTGAGCGTGCCACAGCTTTGGAAAACATCTTGTGTGGTACCAGTTCCAAAGACGCTACCGACTAGGGACCTCAAAAGCTACAGTTTGGTGGCTCTGACTACACACCTCATGAAGACCCTGGAGAGGCTGATCTTTTGGACTGCAGGGGGAGTTCCTGAAGACCTTTTATCTCTGTGGTGGCATCAGCCATCTTTTATGGTGTGGTCTACTGGGGCAGCAGTATCGCTGCTGAAGACAGAAAGAAACTGAACAGGTTGATCAAGAAGGCCAAATCTATTCTGGGATACCCTCTTGACCAAAGGTACTGAACAACAGGAGAACGGTGGCTAAGCTGTCATCAACATTAGAGAACAACTCCCACCCCATCTATTAATGCACACGTGTATATGCATATGCACACACTGGGGTCTGATATATTTCAGTGCATAATAGTTTTCAATCAGACAATGTGCAATCCTCTATACTTAATTTAACCACTGCATTATGCAATGTTCCATTCATTTTACTGCTACTAGTCATCTGAAAATATCTAACTGTATCTTTTGTATCATATGTACATGCACATATATTAACTTTCTACCTTGTAGTGTACGTTTTATTATTGTAGGGTCTTTACCTACAATACAAAGTGCCTTCAGGTGATTGTTGTGATTTGGTGCTATACAAATAAAACTGAATTGAATTAAAGTTTTTCTTCTATTGCTGTATAGTATTATTGTTATAGTTTTTTATTTTTCTATTTATTTTATTCCTGCTCTATCTTTTTTTTTTTTTTTTTCGCTGCTGTAATAATGGGAATTTCCCAACTGTGGGACTAATAAAGGCTCATCTCTTATCTTAAGGATAAGAACAACAACTGGACTGAAAATCAGTGGCTACAGGTCTTATGGTGTGATAAATCCAAATTTGAATTTTTTCGTTCAAATCATCATCAATATGTACGGAGGAGGTCAGGAGAAAGGTGCAATACTGAGTATGTGCAGTCAAAAACAGTGGAGGCAAACACAGGGAGCGGCCCGGACCTCAACATTACTGAAGCAGTGTGGGATCATTTTGACAGAGAATGAAACAAAAGGCGGCCAACATCCAAAGACGAGTTTTGAATGTCCTTCAAGAAGCCTGGAGAACTATTCCTGAAGACTACTTAAAGAAATTACAAGAAAGCTGCCTAAGAGAGTTCAGGCTGTGTGGAATAACTTTCAAGCTTGTAAGAATTGTATAAACTCTGTTTTTGCCTAACATGCTGTATTCCCATGTATGTTTGTACGTTTCAATAAATCGCTGCACCTGTTTCCCATTTTCTTAGCAAAATATAAAGAGATGAAGGGGTGGCTCAAGACTTTTGTGCAGTAGTGCATCTACATGATTTTATGACAATGATTCTGACTCACGCTAAAAGCGTCTCTGAAAAAATGCCCCTAATCTTGATAACTGTTTCCCTAGATACCTCTCCGTAGCATTTCTAAGCTCACCAGTTTTCACAGGCTTGTCTCTGGCTACTGACAGATAATGGTAGAGATAATGGTTGCTGTAGAAACCAGACAATATTTCAATAAACTTGTAAGGTGAAGGAAAAATGCACCCATTCTCTTTGTCCTTCAAACAGCCATCTATAACAAAAAAGAGTAAATTGGTCATTGTGTTGCTCTCTGGGAGCGTAATGTTTAATAAATTGGCATCTAATCTTTCAATTCAAAGGCCATCACGGATGTCCGTACACATCAAAAAACGAAGCCTAACAAAACCACATCAAGGTTGTGTTCTGAGCTGCCTTTTGTTTGGTGAGTTTGTTTCTGTTCTGTTTAATAATGTCTGTCAGTCTACAGACAGAATAAAGTAAGTAAATAAAAAGTATACTCAGTTTAATTGAACTTGTGCTTACATTGCATTCACCAACTGGGGCTACCAACCATTCAAATTATGCAAGTTAAGGACAGATTATGGCCTGGAAGTCCCGAGGTCAAAATGGAGAATGGCCGAGCTAAGATCCTGTGGGACTTCTAGATATAGCCAGACAAACTGGTGATGGCGAACAAAGCAGACATAGTAGTGGTGGACAAGCAGAGGAAGAAAGCTGTAGTGATAGATACCAAGTGACAGTAACATCAAGAAGAAGGAACACGAGAAATGCCAAGGGCTGAGAGAAGAGCTAGAGAGGATGTGGAAGGTGAAGGTAACAGCGGTCGCGGTGGTAAACAGAACACTCGAAGCAGTGACCCCAAACTGGGAGAGTGGATCCAGCAGAGTCCAGGAATGGCATCAAAATCTCTGTCCAGAAGAGCGCAGTCTTAGGAACAGCTAAAATACTGCGCAGGACCCTCAAGCTCCCAGGCTTCTGGTAGAGGACCCGAGCTTGGAGGACAAAAAAAGCCACCCACACGGCGAGTGGGAAATAGACAGCACAAATCCCTGTCTGTCTGTCCTACTGCCCATGTATCCGTCCACAAAATTGTATACGTTTCAGGATGCACTCAGGTACATCTTAGGACCCTGAAGGTTCTTATCTGTATCACATATTATGATGTTATCATATTACCTAACAAGCACATACCAACAGGCTAAAATTACCCATTTTTAGCATTATTGCACTTATAACATCTTATAAAAGTATTGTATCGCTTTTACTTCACAGCAATAACATCTAATTTATAGCCACAAAATCTGACTATTATGATATAATATTATTTGAAGTCATCAAGTTACCTGACAACCACCTAACAATGAACTAATATCACATGTATATAGAAGGACAGGACACGGCATGCACTAGTATTAATAATGTTACCTGCTGTTTTGTGTAATTATCACTTTCTTCTGGTTTTTAAGAGGAAAGCTATTTTCCCTTGAATGCGTAATTATAAAAGCAGAGCTGATTAACCTTCACCTCCTGATTACAGACAAGAGGCACTTCAGATGAGAAAAAAATAACTATTGGTAGCATGCACACTTCAAGGTGCTGAATGCTTTTCAGTCCTTACACTGGATTTTCTTTAAGATCATGTGTAACGACCATAATGTAATTATATCAACTATTATAACTACATTAATCACAATGTAAACGCATAAAATTAATCACGGTCATTTATTGTGTTTTATTGGTACTATTTTAGCAGAGCAATGTTGTGGTTCTGTCAGAAAATAACCACAAATCATCAGTGACATCTTTATGTAAAACAGCTAAATTATTATTTAAATATAGAAAAGAGTGACATCCTAAAATGTAAGAACATGTAAAACAGAGATGCGACAGTAAACAAGAACAACAAGCAAAGGTAGAAATATGGTAACCACTTGACCGCGCTTCAAAGTTGCAAGACTCACATTAGCTGATTTATCAGCTTTTTTTCAGCCTGAGGTAATCTACTGAGTTTTATTAACACAGCAACTGCTGTACGTCAAAGAAAACCATTTTCACTGCAAACCTTACCTCGTGGATGAAGATAAACACTTCCTTCAGCAATGAATGGCTGCAGCCAATATTCTCCTATTCAGCAGCACAAAGCTTCCCATAACAGCTCCGTATCACAAAGCAAATAACAGCATGAGAGCATATATAATTAATATGGCCAGATAATGCATATACCAGTGCAGTGGCACTATCAGTTAGTTAAATGTGACACTGAACAAAAAAACTGAATGGCGCAACAAATGTGCAACAATAAGAAGACTATAAAGTGCTTGTAATGCATGAAAAAAAAATCAACAGGCTTGATAATAAAACTGCTGTAGTGTTCTCTTAGGACAAACACAAAAAGCTCACACAAACTGCAACCAATGATTATTTTCTCCTAATTATATTAACTACCAATCCCTAATAGCCAACTGGAACTTAAAATGACCACCGAATTGAGTGCATTCACGCAAATCCTGCAATCCAGTAATTACGGTTAATTTATAAATATAGCTACTGAGAGGGAGTTTGATTATCACTGTCAGCCATAAACGTTGCCATGCTAATTACAGGTTGCCAGATTAAACTATGTAGAAGACATGGCAGAGTATAAAAAGAAGACACAAATCAGAGTTGCACTAGGCGGTATTTTAAGACTTCCTATGGATATGTTCCCTCCTCTTTCAGACTTCTGTTTTTGCTCCCGTCACTCTCCCGGTTTGATTTGTTGATGCACTTAAATTGATCCTATTAAGTTTTTCTAAATGTAGACCTTATCAAATATCTCCAACAATCATCAGCCACTTTTAATAAGGTATGATAGAGCAGCACATTGATTAAATCACGGTGGGCTGACAAACATTTCAGTCAACTCCCCATTTTTTTCACACATTTTTCCTTAAGTGATTTGAGCCAAAGCCATTTTAGACTGTTTTCTGAGGGGCAGTTATTTAGGCGCATCTGATGGCCGTAAGCCGGAAAAGCAGTTAAGGCTCAAGAGAAAAGTGTTTACTCTGAAAAATCAAAAGACCTGCTTAATCACTACGCATGCTTTTGGGAATAGGCAAACTGTGGACTAAAAGTGGAAGGTTTAAATAACAGATTAAAACATAAATTGTGAGGAAGGCTGACATGTCTATTTACTTCTTAAATAACAGAAAATGTGTCTGTGGCATTTTACAAGATTATTTAATTAGCTATTAGAGTGAACTTCTTATTATACTTGGCATCATTTTTCACCAATAAGGGTGCATTTTCATTCAGCGCATTCTATTATAGATTTATTGTCATGTAAGCCTGTGTAATACAGGGAGCTTGACAGCAATCTGTCAACTTTTAAGCACACTGTAATTAATGCTTATGACTAAGTCAAAGGCACAGCTGAATTCTGTGATATTGCTTTAAAGCCTGAGGAACCCATTAGCAGAAGAAGACTGCTCACTCACACTGTGATGTCCACTAAGTGGTGGTTGGCAAAGATTATTTTAAACAAGAAATAATAAGCTATAGCGCTTATGGACTGCTGTTGTCAACAAATCCCATGCAAAGACAAAAAAAAATGCCCGTTAGTTCCTTTCTTCCCACTTTCCAACCTCCCCTCTCATCTCTAAGCCCTTCTTCCTACTGAGGATACAAATCTAACAATGGTTCACCAACAAAATTTAATACAATTAAGAAAGAAAGTCTTTTTTAAAAAGTCAAACTGGGGTAAATAATGCCTCTTGTCCTGTGCCAGCTGGGATAGGCTCCAGCCCAGAATAATCAAAATGCAAATCCTGAATTTCATCAGCTATGGTGCATAAAACTAAATGGGCAACATAATCTGCTAGTGAGTTTTTAGATGTTTAGATGCACTGAGTGAAGCATGTCATCCTTTTACTACATTCAAGCAGATCAGTCACAACAACCTCCATTTTTATCTAGTCTAAAACATAATTATACTGCTTCCAGAATAACAGACAGTTGAGAAAGCTAAGTATAATAGAGGGTATGGACAATGTGCCACAGTCACCGTCCCCTGAGAGGCAGACACCCAGCAGTTAGTATTTGTCATCGTGCATCCACATAAAAAAATACAATCAAAACAATTTCTTATAATGTAAAGTCTTGCTGTGCAACAAGCTGCACCAACAAAGACAAGTGATCTATACACACTGCTGAAAAATAACAGGAGCAATGTGAGGAAGCATGGTTTATGGTTTAGTGTAATGTTAACAAAGCTCACTGTTTTCAGAATGTATCAAAAGCTGAATATTTTTTACAGGTTTTATCATCAACATCCTCTTCAGAGACAGCCAGAAGTCCATCTGAAACTCATCAGATTCTGAATAATTTTTTATGTTTTAATCTTGGTCTGGTGAAAAAAAAAACTTGTTGAAGTTTCCTTTAAAGTAACCCTGACTATGAAGATATGTAAGGCTTCTTACAGTATATTAGTTTCATTATATAAAAAAAACACAAAAACAAAAACTGTAGATGACAGTTTTTATAACATACTAAAAATCTCATAACTCACCATTGTTGCTTACGTTCTGTCATCTGTTGTCAGAGGTAAGATTAATACGTATAGATCAAATTATCATTGTATTATGAAATGTATTCTACCGCTGGAAGCAGTCGTCTAAAGATGGATACACTGTGGTCATATAAAGGCAGGGTCATGGTCAGGAACAACACTCAGGTAGACTGTGATGTTTAAACGATGCTCAGTTGGTTCTAAGGGGCCCAAAGTTCATCCATCCATCCATCCATCCATCCATCCACCTTCTTCTGCTTATCCGGGGTTGGGTTGGTGGGGCAGCAAATCTCTCTCTCCCTGGCCACCTCCTCCAGCTACTCCGGGGGGACACTGAGGCGTTCCCAAGCCAGCCGAGAGATAAAATCTCTCCTGGGGCCCAAAGTGTGCCAAGAAAATATCCCCGACACCATTACGTGACCACCAGACTGAACCACTGATACAAGACAGAATGGATCCACTCTTTTATGCTGTATATGCCGAATTCTGACCCTACCATCCAGATGTGTCAGCAGACCAGGCAGCGGTTTTTTGTTTTCCAATCTTCTGTTGGTTAATTTTTGTGAGCCAGTGTGAATTGTAGCCTCAGTTTCCTGTTCTTAGCTGACAGGAGTGACACCCGGTGTGGTCGTCTGCTGCTGTAACTCATCTGCTTCAAGCTTGTGCGTTCAAAGATGCTCTTCTCCATATCTTGGTTATAATGGTTGCAACAAGTGGTTGAGTTGCTGTTGCCTTTGTACCAGTCACTTAAATCACCTTTCGTCCCCATTCTGTTTGTTTTGAACGTCAGCAGGTGGTCACGAGCGTGTCTACAGGCCTAAATGCATTGAGTTGCTGCCATGTCATTGACTAATTAGATATTTGTGTTAACGAGCATTTGAATAGGCACCTCACAAAGCCGCCGATGAATGCACGTTTTTTTTGTTTTGTTTTTTAAATCCAATTCGAATTAAATATATTTTGTATATTTCTTGCTTTTATTGTCTTTACCATTTGTTGTGTCAATTTTGACTCAATATGGTAAACTGGAGACAGAGCAATCAGTTTTCGTGGTCTCTCACAACCAGCAGCATTGGCTTGCTGATAAATATTTCATGCATTTTAAAGCATTTTTTTAGTCGGAGAGGATTTATAGCATATTAATGACCACATGTTGAAATAGTCTGGGTTCTTTTTATGCCCGTTAGAGTATAATATAATGTGAGGGGTAAAAATGTTGAATAAAATCAAAATGCATGACAATAACTGTGTAAATTTTTGCAATAAGCTTTACATTAGTTTTCAGCGAATGTTATTTTTGTGGATATAGATTTTCATCTTCAATATGAACAGAAATAAACTGGATTTTTGTATTAAAAACAAAAATATCAAGCCCCAAGTATGACCTCACATTTTGAAGATGTGTATGATTAGCAATACAGTGGCAGTGATTCGTTTCCATTATGACTTTCAATTGGCATTGAATAAGGAACTGTACTTGCAAGGGTGATTTTTATCACCGCTGCTTCATTAGAGAGAGCTGTTGGTGGACAGAATTGTTGCAGATAAACATAAACATCATTAAAAACCATCAGAGTAGTTATATTAATTACGCTGATGTCAGCTCTGTGAGTTCCATGAGGAGTCTGTTCTGTCTCATCAGCTGCGAGGCGATTCGCGTGAAAGGGATCTGTTAAAAAAGCAGAAGCTTTAACGAGCGAACAAGATGCAAATATATGCTCGATTTTATTCTTAGGATAAAGATTAATTTAACTGGGCCCTACTTCATGGCAGCTGTATGGCCGTCTCTTACAAAGTTTACAGGGCATAACAAGCATAAATACTGAGTGCTGCACAATGTAGACATACTCCAAATAGTTCATTTGAATCGCAGTAACACAAACAGCAGTTTGAACAACTTGGAATCAGCTCTGAGCACGAGAAGCTTTTAACGAGAAGGAATTTCCAGTTTTTCTCCTACTGCTGTGAGAGCCTTCACTTCACAGGACAAATGGTTCTCCTATAACATACTCAAACTTTTTAATTAAATAAACTGACAATCAATTAAAGACACACAAATTCAAAAAGTTTGAATAGTAAAAAAAAACTTTCAGTTTGAGACATTATGAGGAAATTAATCTTTTATTCTTCTTTTTTCCCCCTTGATTTAGTAGAGCAGTTATCAGGCTGGTATTTTATGGCTGATTCAGTAATGTGGGCTGTGGTCTTGCAGCAATTAATATCTGTTTGATAATTATAAATCCAAATTGGCATACATGTATTTAAATAATGTTTGAAAAGGAATTACCGTGATCAAATGAAGCTCATAATGGATTTGAAATTCTACAAGTTCACTCACAGTTCAGCTGTGCTTTACAATCAGAGAACTAGAATCTACTACAGCACATATACTAATCAAAGCATGAATCACTAACTGACTCAGCTACGCTCGATCGCTTCAGCTGCTCACTTTTATCTAATCTTTGTATGAAGTCACAAAAGCACACTTTTTTTTCCAGATGAGGATTTTCTGAAATCAGTTGAAGATGCCACAGTATATTTATCAAACCATCTGAAAGTGATCTCGAGGGTGATTTAACACAGGCTTCTCAATTTCATGGACAAATTAGGACAGAAGAGTTGGCAGTTCTTTATTAAATAACTGCTAACTGTCACAAATATGGTAGTTAAAGGGAACCTGTTGTGAGAAAAGAATATTTAGGAGGAAAAGCTAATATAAAAATGCTGTTTTGTTTTTGTTTTTTTAAACACAAAGAGCACGGAGCAACCCGAGATTCCCCAACTTCTAACAAGCTGTTAAAATCCAAACAACATTTGAACGCACATTTTGAAAGCTGTGTATGTGGATTGCAATCAACTAAAAATAATTTTGTTTTAAAATGTTTACAGACATTTTATTTAAAAGCCCTAACGCTACATCAAGCAAACTGAGAAGGACACATGTGACAGATAAATGTCTGGTAATCACTAGGACAAGTAAGACAAAGAATATAATGGCACTCACTGTGAAAGCCTCAGCGGACTAAAAGATCAATAAATTCATTTTAATACTCAAGTTATTAGAGATTAAATACATTTAAACTTCTTACATGAGAAAGAAGTTTAAATAGAAAATAGATTTATGTAAGCGGTGCCTCGCTGTCTTTCATTTCTGTCTGTAACTGCAGCTTTATATTAAATTAAATTCCCCTATTCTGTTCTTCTTTTTTTTGTGGTTCATTGTCTGTTTTATCCTCTTTGATCAAACAAAGCATGTGCTGTGGCATAAGGCATCATTCAAGCAGCAGCAGAACAATCTCCTTTGTTCTCTCCAGTTGAAGAAGAGATTGTGCCTGCACCACATGGCCAGCTGGTTCGCCTCACTACTACAGTTTGTCTCATCTTTGTCGTGTATGAAACCCACCACTGTTGTGTCCCTAAAGAGTTTGGCATGCAGTTGTGGGTCAGCAGGGTGAAAAGGTGCTTCTGATCTCCCACTCTTCTCTTGAAGAGCTGACCTGATGAGCAAACTGAAAGGAGTCCAGGGAGGAAGGATGGATTTAATGTGCTGCATGATTAGCCTTTCAAAGCACTTCATGATGATGGGGATCAGTGCAACAGTTCAGTAATTGCTGAAGCAGGATGGGGATGCCTTCTTTGGTACTGGTATTATGGTGTTAGCTTGAAGCATGTGGGGGACAGCTGCCTGGCTCAGAGAGATGTTGAAGATGTCTGTGAGAACATCTTTGAGCTCCTCTGCACAGTCTTTCAACAACCAGATATGTTGCCTGGACCAGCAGCCTTGCGAGTGAAGAGAAAGATCTTTTCACTGTGGATGGTGACAGGCAGCCAGCTTGGTTATTGAGTGAGGGTGGAGCCTTGTGTGCAGGTCTTGGTGGGCGTTTGTAGTTAATGATGGTCTAAATGCCTTTCCACAGACTCTTTGAGCCTCAATCCAGGTCACTCTTTGCCAGTCTTCTTTTAATGGAACCAAGATGACAGTAACTCCTCTATGTACATTTAATACCTGTAACCAGTGATGTCAGTAACACATCACTTAGTAACACGTTACTTTAATCTGACTACTTTTTCAAGGTAACAATACCATCACTGCCTGTTACCCGAGTTAAAGGACTATACTATTGATGTGTTAAGAGACCACCAATTTTAGAGCAGCATAAGCATCCCAACTGAGCTTATTCAACAGTTTACATATCATCACCCTCCTAAAATAATGGCCTGAGTCATTTTTAAACAAAAACGTTATTTTTGCCTAAATCAAAGGCTACAATTCTGGAGCATGCATGATTCTTTTTTACTGACTGTGTGAAAAGAAGAAAGAACAGTCTATTCTGGGTCAATACAGGTGGCATTTTGTGTGGATTGTTGCTAGGTGACCAGATACGTATAACTCGAAGTCATTAAATGTAACTAAAATTAAAGTATTCCATTTAGCTTTAAATGTCTGAGTAGACAGCATTATTATACCATCCATCCATTTTCTGCCACTTAAGCGATGAACAGACTAAAAAAAGCTTGAATGAAAAGTCTGAACACTTGACCCCTGCACTGAGGGCTTCCTGGGACTTTGTTATGCTGTACGGGATTTAATGGCGTGGCTTGTGAGTGCCTTGGGTTTCTGGAGTGGGGTTGGATGTTCTGGTGTGGGTGGTGGCCTGCTCCCCTGGGGCTTGTGGTTCAATGTGGCTTTGGCGTCTTCAGTGTGGGGGGTGCTGCAGGGCGCCTGGGGCCCTGGGGTTCTGCTGCCGGTCTGTGCAGGCGGCTGGCCTCTGGGGAAGGGCTGGCTTCCCATTGCCTCGGGTTCTCTGAGGTCCTTGCCCCTCGGCTGGGGGGCTTCATCAGGGACCGCCCTCTCCCATTTGCCGGGGTGGGTATGCGGTTGGCACTGGGATGTGTGGCCATGGGTCTCCAGTGCTCTTGATGGGTTGCGGACAGCCCGGGTGTCCTGGATCTTTCTCTATCCGTCTCGGGCTTCTGGTGGGCGGAGCTGTAGCTTTCCACCCTCGTTAGTAAGTACATTTCATGGCATGGAGACAGACATACACAGACACTCACGCTTACTCATGCAGGCACGGTATAGCAGGATTGTTGGCTTGTGCAGCCATGCTTTGTTTCTGTCTTTTGTTTTTTTTCCTTATAAATGTATTTTTCCAGGTATTGTTTGTTCTTTTTCTTCTTTCTTTTTTTAAAGTGCAGCAGTTGATGAACAACTGTGGTTTAAATACTCACTATCCTTCTTGTTTTTATATATTAAGAAGAAAACAAAATAAATAAATAAATATTCGCTATCCCCTTTTCCTATTTTTTCCTTTTTCTCCTTTTTTTTCTTTTTTTTCCGCTCTCTCCTCTCTCTCAGCCTGTCAACTCTGGCATCATAAAGACACCTGTATATGTATGAAAAATAACACAAATAAATAAAATTATAGGACAAACATTAACAAGAGGAGCCTATAGAGAATCTATAGAGCTCATCTTGAAAGAGTAAATATGTCTGGCACAACAGTGCATTCAGATTGCAAATCTGGTTGCAATATCTGCCAGGCTAAAAAAAAAGTTTTTTAAATGGCGTGGCTTGTTCACTGCAAATAAGTACAAATCAATACAAACTTGATCTGTGATCAGCTTTATCCCATTATAGAACAGGTTTATCCTGATGTGAGAAGTTGCTTCCAAACTGACAATGCCCCATCCAAAGAGCAGATGGCACCACATCTCAGTCCAATTGAACACCTACGGGTTTTGTTGAACGAACATGTTACATGCTTTTCACACGAAGAACAACACCTTCAATTCAATTCATTTCCACAAAGAAGCCAGGGGGCTGTAAGTGTAGGCAGAGCATCAGTACAGCTGCCAGGCAAGAGACTTGTCACTTGGGGACACAAGTATTGAACATGCCTACCTGTCATCAAGAGAAAAAATTGTTTTCTTTAGACGTGGCTCCATGGCATATTCTTTTTTAAGCTAAAAGCTAAAGAATCTAATTTAGACGTGTCATGGTTACTTGTGACCCAACAGCTAATGACAGGATAATCTTTCATTTCAAAATCAAGCTATAAAGTGTTGGAACCAGCTCGAAGCAAATAAAGACAACACTGACATAACAATCATTAGTAATAAGAGGTTCATAAATTACAGGGTAGCTTTTCAGGCATGCTGTCTACACAACATATTGCTTCTGCAGCTTTATACAGTCTGTTTGTCTTTTATTTACATGAAAGGATGAGAAGAATAGTGCAGGATACAGAGCTGTTATTACTTCACTTCAGAAAGTGCCATTAAATAATCACCATAATCAAAACACCAAAGGAGCAAACATCTTTGAAAGAAAGCCTAACCCCAACTCCCCAACACATGGATGGATGGATGGATGGATGGATGGATGGATGGATGGATGGATGGATGGATGGATGGATGGATGGATGGATG
>JAVDPK010000190.1:200215-217797 GCA_034780415.1 Cichlasoma orientale | reverse complement strand
CCTTCTAATGTATAATGTCTAATGTATTTATTTAATTGTTTATTATTTGGTTGATCCACTATTTATTAATTAATTTCAAGAAGTTTACATTTAAACATTTGGCCATTTTCCATTTCATTTCTTTGGGTAAAGTATAAAACCCCAACACCACTCAGACTAATGTTAATGTTAATGTTTTTAGTGCTGCCCGCCGAAAGTCAGGCCTTCTAAGGTTCTAGTCATCTTCATCTCTCTGCTCATGCATGGTAAGTACAGCTTCTATAATGTAGTAATACACATTTATATACATCTCTCATGTTATTGATTCCTTGAATCTCCTGTTGAAGTTTTATGAGGTGATTTTCACACACTTCTCATTCAAGTTGGTTAACGATCCAGAAAACTAAATACACTGCTCAAAAAAATTAAAGGAACACTTCAAAAACACACTTATTGGGGGGAAAAAATCATGTTGGATATCTATACTGATATGGACTGGGTAATGTGTTAGGAATGAAGGGATGCCACATTGTTTGATGGAAATAAAAATTATCAACCTACAGAGGGCTGAATTCAGAGACACCCCAAAAATCAAAGCGAAAAAATGATGCTGCAGGCTAGTCCATTATGCTGAAATTTCATTGCAGCGACTCAAAATGGTACTCAGTAGTTTATATGGCCTCTACATGTTTGCATCACTGAGCTCCTGGACAGTTGGAGGTGCAACCTAGCGGCGTTGGATGAACTCTAACATAATGTCCCAGAGGTGTGCTATTTGATTTAGGTTAGGCGAGCGTGGGGGACACTATCAATTCCTTCATCCTGCAGGAATCACCTGCATACTCTCGCCACATGAGGCCGGGCATTGTTGTACACCAGGAGGAACCCAGGACTCACTGCACCAGCGTAGGGTCTGACAATGGGTCCAAGCATTTCATCCTGATACCTAATGGCAGGCAGGGTGCTGCTGCTTAGCCTGTAGACGTCTGTGCGTCCCTCCATGCTCTCATCTGTGAAAAGCACAGGGCACCAGTGGTGGACCTGCCAATTCTGGTTTTCTATTGCAAATGCCAATTGGAGTCCATGGTGCCGGGCAGTGAGCACAGGGCCCACTAGATGACATTGGGCCACCCTCATGAAGTCTGTTCCTGATTGTTTGGTCAGAGACAGCGGCCTGCTGAAGGTTATTATGTAGGGTTCTAGTAGTGCTGATCCTGTTCCTCCTTGCATGAAGGAACAGATGCCCAATCCTGTTGATGGGTTAAGAACCTTCTACGGCCCTGTCCAGCTGTCTTAGAGTAACTGCCTGTCTCCCGGAATCTCCTCCATGCTGTTGAGACTGTTAGACTAAGGAGTCTGGGAGACAAAGACAACTTTCTGGAAGTGACAGTTAATAATGTGCCATCCTGGAAGAGTTGGACTACCTGTGTAACCTCTGTAGGGTCCAGGTATCGCCTCATGCAATCAGTGGTGACTCTGACCCCAGCCAAATGCAAAACTAGTGAAAAAATAGTCAGAAAGATGAGGAGGGCTCCATAACTATGCATTTTATGCCAAGCACTTTGAGGAATTTAGCTTTTTTATTTTATAATCCAGGTTCTTCGCACTTGACTTGTTTACTTTGTCAGCATAACTCACACTGACATTTAACTTAGCTAGTCCTCCAAGTATTATGAAATAATGTCATCCACCAACTGTGTAGTTTCATTCCTGTCTACATTTTATACGTTTTTACTGATGGGTTAAAAACAGATACTCCAAATCTCCTCAGTTAAAAGTCGAGTTTAGATCCTTAGCCTCACTTGTATATTCAAACGTACATTTTCAGAAATCTTGTCATACAACCTGTGATAACCTTTATGTAAATAGTTTTATTGCAATATTAATCAGCAGTTGTTATTGTACTTCCAAACCGTACTCATACATTTAGGTTTAGGATTAGGGCTTTCCATTTCAGATTTGGTTTGGTAAAGTTTTAATTGTGAGCATTCATGCAGTTAGAGAAAAACAAACATATTTGCTGTTAGATGGTGAAGCTGACATGAAGTCACCTTTACAAATCACAAGGACTTGTTTCTTTCTTCCTTTGCAGCTCAGTGCAGCTCCGCCATGCTGCACTGCTCTAACCCAGATACAGCTTCACTGCTGGAGGCTCTTAATCCAGTCTTCAGCCTGAGCCCCATTCGGCCTGTGGTGGATATAACAACCATCACTAATGTCAGCATTTACCTAACCGTGTTTGCCATTTTGGGAGTGGTAAATAACCCCTTTTATTAACTTAAAAACAAATCAGTATTAGATCATACGTACAGTATACCTGCCTGCTGTTCTGCATGCTGTACAGCAGTGGTTCCCAAAGTGTGGGCTGCGAAGGTACTGCAGGGGGGCCGCAGTAATAACAGAAATTTAGTTTGAAATTATTAACAAGTATGCATAGTTACATATTTATATAAATGTATTTATTTATATAAAAAGTGAACAAAAATGATTTTTCTGGTTCTTAAGGGGGCCGCAGCACTCTTGACTTTGGGAACCACTGCTGTACAGAATAAAGAGCATAAGATGGTCAAAAGCAATTTTTCCATGAAAGAAAATGTCTTTTAAGAATGGATGCAAATTAATCTCGGTTCTTTTTCAGGACGAGAAAGAGCAACTCCTCACAACATTTCTGTGGGAAGGTTTTGTAAGTAGTTTCTTCACAGTAAACTTTCAAGCAATGATAAATCTGTTGATCTCTCTCCTTTGCTTGAGAATCAGAAAAAGACATGATTTTTTTTTTTTAGATCACGTTTAGTTTTGTGCTTGAAATCTTTTCTGTACAGCAAAGGCTGTTTAGTTTTTGGGGAGTCTCTTCAAATGGAAACAGCTGAAGTTTAATATGGTAACTGTACGGTTTTTATAGTGTATCTGTTATGTTGTGTGCACGTTTGTATCAGCATGATTTGTGTTGCAGAACTGGGGAAACGAATTTACCAAGTGGGACCCAGAAGAGTGCGGTGCTGGACTGATTTCAGTTCCGAGAGCAAATCTCTGGGTGCCAGATATTGTAATCAATGAATTGTAAGTCCCATCTTCAACAATTCACAGATTAAAATCAGTTTATTTTTATATGTATATGATCTTGAGAACTAGTCCTGAAGTATTATTAGCCAAAAGGGGTTACTAAGTAGTAAAGAATGGAAAATGAAGAAGCTGCATGTGGGTGCAAAGGTATGGTTTCCGTGCATGCTGCTGTCAGAAAAGAGTTGGGATGTGACTCCATCTGACTTCATTGAAAATAAAACATGATAATAGGGGGATGACCTGGTAACATTGTTATCCACTAGAAGAAGGGTGTAATCCTTTTCATCTGCCTCCTGTAATATTTAGCACACAATGAAGAAACTGTCATGTACTGCTGTGGCAGGCAGGGCAGAGAGGACCCCAATGCAGGACTCAAGGCGAGAGCTAAATTTATACTTCAGCTTTATTTGTTTGCACGAAAGTGACAACAAGGCTGGTCGAGAGCCAGCTGTACCTGTAACACAGAGAACTTAACACTGAGCAGTCATACTTAATATTAGGCTGCAATCTAATTAGGCTGCAATCTAATTGTCTCAAGTCTATGCTCTGCTATCATCTGCAGATACCTGGTTATTATGACTGGTGAAAATCAGCATAGGTTACAGTCACTTTAAGCCCTCTCTCTCCATACATTTTCTATCTCGACCATGTCGATATCTGACTTCAGTTCATTTTGAAGATCAAGGTGGTTTTGTTTGAAGCAATTAATAAGGAGAATATAAGCATTCAGTTGCTTTCATCTTCTTGCAGCATGGATGAAAACACGGCTCCGTCTGTCCCATATACCTACCTGTTTTCTAACGGCATTGTGAGTGATTCGCAGCCTGTCAGAGCCATCACTTCCTGCAGGCTTGACATCTATTTGTTTCCATTTGACGTCCAGAACTGCACTTTAACTTTCAACTCATACAATCTCAAGAGTAAGTAAGTCCATGAGGATCTGTTGCATTGAGTGGTTTAGTTTTGAATGCAGTTAAGATATTTTATTGAAATTGATATGAATGGCTTTATCTAACAACACCTTTGACTGTTTTCCTTGCAGGTAATGCTCTGCAGCTTTACCTGCCACAAACTGCAGAGAAGATTTTTGAATACTCTAAATCAGTGATGGCAACTATGGGTGAATGGGTATTAACTGGAATTGCAGCAAATAAATACACACTACCGTCTACTGCGATGGGCTTTTATGATGAAATTTGCTTCAGTGTAAGAAGCTGCATAACACTGTAAAAATGTAATGTTATCGTACCATTTAGTTATTCATAATATAGGAAAACAGGAGACGTGGAGGACTGCAAAGCCTTTTACAAAGTAATCAGAAACAGGAGGTTTTTTCTTCATTACCAGATATTTAACTCTATTGTTTGCATATGTGATAGGAAGCACATTTAATTCAACTATAGCTAAAAGAAAGAAAGGGCAATGAGCAAAGACTGCATTTAAGATTGATTTAAAGAGCAGTGCTGCTTAGTGTTTCCTTCACATAAATGATTACAACAGTTTACATAATTACATAATAAAAAGATGATTCATCATAGAAAATAAACTGCCTGCAGAAACCATGTCTCCTTTCTAGGTTGTACAAACATGATATGATTCCTCAATAATTTTGATTCTAATTAAATCCTTTCAGCAGTGAACAGATTGGCAATCTTTGTGTCGGAGGTTTAAACTGGAGAAACAATTTCACAAGTTATATCTGTAAATGTTAATGGTCTGACTGTGTATGAGGTACTGCATAATCAAAGCAACAGAGAAATATGTGAGATCTGTCCACCCTGCCGCAGCTTTCACTGCGCCGCCAGCCAATGATGTACGTGGTGAACCTCCTGCTCCCTAGCTGCTTCCTCATCTCTGTGGACCTCTTCAGCTTCATCTTGCCTCCCGGCGATGTTGACCGGTCCATATTTAAGATGACGCTCATCCTGGGCTATACTGTCTTCCTGGTCATAATGAATGACCTGCTGCCTGTCACTGGAAACGGCATACCCCTCATAAGTAAGTTTACTTTACCTTGATTCAGTTTACAGAAAGCAATTACTAATTATTTCTGCTAAGGCGGTTCTACAAGTTACTGAACCAAGGGATGTACTTAGTTTTTCACAAACCTGTCCAGCACAAAATGTACTACACAGTCAAACACTGGTGATCATCAGTGCTAAAAGAGCTAAAAGACAGGAGAATATTGACATTGCATTCACTGTAAATGGTGATTTCAGTAATCTGCTCAATAATTAATAGGCCATCTTAAAAGGTACCATGTGTGGATCTTACATCTTTACATGTGGTCTCGACTCCCCTGAGTAGACCAAAAATCTGTATCATCCTTTTCATTTTTGAATCTGCTTGGATTTAACTAGTATTTGTCTGTATAATATTATCATTAACTACTGTTCTACCATTATTATTATTATTATTATCCCAGATGTTTTCCTGTCTCTTTGCCTGACTTTGATGGTGACCAGTCTACTCGAAACCATCATCGTTACAAACCTCCTAAGCGGCTCCTCTCACTATTCTCGAGCTCCTCGTTGGATCAGGGTGTTTGTTCTTCAAATCCTGGGTCGACTAGTGTTCCTTCCTCCAAAACCCAGAGACAAAGAGGACACGGTGATCCAAAATCCGGCCACACGAGGTAGGAAACAAGATCAGGAAGACTTTCTTAAAAGTTCTTAAAAAATTTGTCAGAGCTGCCATAAACTTCTCCCATGTCTCCCCTGCAAGAAATGACGGTCTCCTCTCCGGTGACAGAGGAAAGCGAGACTCTGGAGCAGAAGGGGTCACTGGGTGAGGACGAGGCCGTGCAGGAGCTGAGGAGCCTGAGCAGGGACCTCCAGGCCATCCGCCTTCAGGCAGAGCAGCACTGGAAAAAAAGTCGGAGCACAGAGGAATGGATCCAGATAGGCTTCGTAATAGACCGGCTGCTATTCATGGTTTACATCATCTTCATAACAGTCAGCTTCATTACCATCGTCATCATCTGGGTACAGTCATACAATGCAGCCTAATTTAACTTTCTAGCTTGTCTGTTTTTTAAACCCTTTGCATCCATTTTTTGTTTTAAAATAATATTTAACATCACACCCACGCATTGAAATGTTCTACCTTTACTATCATTCAATGCATGCTTTGCTGGCTGTATTATTATTTATCACCAAAAAAAAAAAAAAAAAAAAAAAAACAGTTTTCCACCAGACCAGACATTTTTTATAGCCTTCAACAAGTTTTTGGCATAGTTCTGGTTGGATATTTGACCACTTTTTTGGCAGACACAGAAGCTTAGTGTTAGCCTGCTTTATCCATTCTAAAACCAGCTTTGATGTGTGTTTGGGATCATTGTCCTGTTGGAACACGCAAATGTGTCCAAGTTGCAACTGTCTACCTGTTGATTTGAAGTAAAGTTGAGGAATTTGGAGGTAGTCCTCCTCCTTCATTATTCCATTCACTTTGTGCAGTGCACCACTACCACTGGCAGCAAAACAGCCCCAGAGCACCACCATGGCTGACAGTTGGTGCAGTGCTCTTAGGTTTGAAAGCCTCATCTTTACTCCTCCAAACATACCTCTTGTCAAATAACTCAATTTTTTCAGCACCACTTATTAAAAGACTTAAATGAGTCTGTGTGTGTGTGTATATATATTTGAGTCTGTATGTATATTTTCGAGTGGATTTGAGAAAATCCTAAATAAATTCAAACTTGTGAACCCAATTGTTGTTTTTTTATAGTCATTAAAGATGCATGCTGTACAATCACTCCACCCTGGAAAAAAGTTACCATGACATTCATGCCCACGATGAGTGGATGTAAACTTCTGACCACAGCTGTATAACAACATTAACAAATGCAAAATGCTTAACAAATTGTTTGGAAATGGCCCAATGACAGACATCTTTCATAGATCTCACTAAAGCACAAATCTCACAGAGCTGACACACTGGAATATCCCTCAACTATTGTATATCATACAACAAATCAGGATTTTTTCATGGTGGAAGGGGTCTAAACAGAAAGGAAAGTTGCAGCAGAAAAATGTAATAACTTAGAAAACCTCTGAATGGAAGCAGTCAGGAGTCATCCTCATCAGCTGCGTCCTCGTCGCAGGCACCCTGACCTCCTTGTTAAATCAGATCATTTGAATTCTGGTTAAAATGTATGTTTATGATGACATCTGCATTTTAAGAAGCTATGCGTCAGACTCAGAGTCTGCCACAGGTTTTGAAAACAGCATAAAACCAAAAAGAAATGCATGGCTCGTGAGCACAGTGCATAGCAAAGGCGAATGGAACAGACTGTTGCTCCCACAGGTGGAGGTGCTGAAAAATAAAATGGGTGAATGGTTACCGAAGGTGTGAAAAACAAGTTCTGTGCCACCCTAAGTGTTTTTATGAGCCAGTGTATGTACCACAGACTTCTATTTTGTATTTTTGTAAAACTATAAAATGTAATAAAAATGTTAAATTCAGGCCTCTGTGACCGTTTGCATTATAAAACATATTAAAGGGTCCTGACAGTTTAACAGCGACACGTTGTGTTGTTCTCTGCAGTGAAAAATGGTCTTTGTGTGACTGTGTGCGGATCAAATGTGTATGAAAGACTATAAAAGATGGATGATTTAAACAATGGGGTTTAAAAGCTTAGTCTTTATTTTAGGTTTAAAACTGTAGTTCTGCTTGAAAATAGGCATGTGCTGGTTGTGGTAAGGTGAGGGGAAGTCTCCAGAGTATTAAGGTTCATCATTACAATGTTCCTTTAAGCAACAAAAACACATACGTGTGTGCGTCTGTTACCGAGAGGAGCTTTTCCTTGCACATTATTAAGAGGTGGTGGAGGAGACTATTTAGTCCATCAGTGGCTTTCAGCATGAGGCCGTCTCAGCGGAGAATCGCCTTCATCGCAGGCTTACTCTCAATGTTGGGTAACAGTAACAGGCTTTTATTCCCTACTTTCTTGTTCACACTTTATTTACTAAACCACAGCAGGTTTTCCTCCACAGCTAATGTTATTTGTAATAATAATGATAAGCATCATTGTATTACTTTAGTAATTATTAATGTAAAGGTTTTAATCTGTCACTTTCTGCTTTACTCTGCAAAGAAACTCATTTTTCTTTTAGCTTATTTCACTGTTCACTCTGTGCTGGATTCAAAATAAAGTCATCTTTCAGCTAAATCAAGCACATCTCATAAACATATTCAAGTACTCCAAGGATGTTCATTTTTTTACCGTTACAAATGTTTCTGGCTTATTTCATATTCTTGTTGGTAACCTTTGTTGTGCATTATAGCTTTAATTTCTCCCAGTAATCGATCACAGGAAATGTTTGAAACAAGGTTTTTTTTTTTAAATAAACTTTCTCTCTGCTCAGTGTCTGTGTGTTGCAGTAAAGTATATTGTAAAGAGGGTCACAGTGGCCCAACCTACGAGTCCATGCAGGCGGTCTTTGACCTGCAAGCCTTCCGGCCAGCCGTAAACCTCAGCAACCCCACCGTAGCCAACATCTCCTTCACCCTGTATGCTGTCCTCGGTGTGGTGAGTTTCCTAATTAGCACTTTAAGGAATACAGATTTAATCATTCTTAAGGAACCTCTCCTGTACCCTGCAGAAAGGATATCAGGCAAATTAAGTGCACTTTCACATATCATTATCATACCTGCTGTTATATCATGTTTCATGCTGATTTAGCTCTAACCTTTGAGTTGAAGTAGATTTGCTCGTGTTTGCTGTATTTCAGAACGAGAAAACACAGATACTCACTACTTTCTTGTGGCTGAGACTGGTAAGTGGTCTATAAATGTAATGTAATCTGATCCAGGAGTATATGAGCAAACATGGACACCGTAAACAGCTGCTCACATACTTAAATGTTAAGTTGCAGATTTAATAATGTATTATTTCTGTGGCAGTACTGGCGCCATGAGTTCCTGGTTTGGGAGCCTGACGAGTGCGATGGTGTCACCAAGATTTCTCTCCCTGTAAAGGAGCTCTGGTCTCCGGACATCATTGTGTATGAGTTGTAAGTGCTTCAAGCAAATAAATGTGTTTTTTTATGTATATGATAACATTCATGCTTTGCACTAGTTAAGCAAAATGAGTACAACACCAAAACCATCTCTCTATCCTGTCATTGTTTTTCTTCAATATTATACTACGTCCTGATTCCCTCACCTCTGCCAACCCTCTCAGTGTGGATGACGACGTCTCCCAGGCGTGTCCTTACGTCTACGTTAACCACACAGGTCACGTCCGCTGGGATAGGATGCTGCGGCTCGTCTCATCCTGCAACCTGGAGATCTTCAGTTTTCCTTTTGATGTGCAGAACTGCACATTTACGTTTGGCTCCTACATGCACACTAGTAAGAAAGGGTTTCTTTCAGCTTTAATTCAAGGGGTTAAACAAAAGTTTTGTGTTTAGGGATTACAGCCAATTTCATACATATTCTCATACATGTAACTAAACCGCATTGACTGGCAAAGATTCTGAGATGCCACTGAAGTTAAAGCTGCTCAAAATGTCATAAAATTCAGTAGGAATTTAATCCAGAGGCACTGATCATCAATAGCATCTGGAATCATGAGAAGCTATCAGTCATTCTCCCCCTTCTGGATAAAGTATTAAGTGATCAGCTCATCCACAGCAGTCATTGAGGCATTACACTGATTTCCATCTCTAGAAAACTGTTTACATGGCTCCTCCTTGACCATGCTATTTCAACAGATAACTTATCAGCTTTTCATCTGATCGCTGAGAAGTCAAGAGAGTTCCTAAAGGACAGTCACCTTTACATCACCTTCATCAACCTTAAGGCTGCAATCACGTCTCAGTCAGGAAATTACTAGTGACTCTTGGGCATCTCCCAGGATTAGTTCGCTCTTTCAGCAACTTACCAGCATTGCAAAAAACTGTGTTCATGTCGGCAATAAAGGCTCTGATGTCTTTATTATAAATAGCTGAGTTTGCCAAGGCTGAATTGCAGCTCCTGCTCTCTTCAACTGTCTTACCAGTTGCCTAATATCCAAGATATAGCTAAAATTTGCCTAACTCATCCTTTGGCAACTACAACTTAGCTCACATGCTGATGATACAACTATGGTCTGCACGATGACTGACCAGGTCAAGTCAAGTCAAGAAAAATGTATTTATATAGCACATTTAAAACAACGACATTGAGCAAAGTGCTGGGCATTAAAATATACAGCCCCAAGAACTACATTCAAATTAAAACAACATTAAAAGATAATAAATAACATAAAATAAATAAATACATGAGGTGAGAGAGGCCTGAAGTTAAACCAAAGGCAAAAACAAAGTTGATGTTTATTAGTGAAGGCACCTTTTCTTTCAGTCTCCTAGGTTGAGTACCTACAGCAAGTTTCCTGTTCTGAGAACAGCTCCTCCTAAAGGTTTTGCTCTCTGTCTGGTATTTCTAATTTGGTTTTTCAGCCTAATCGTGGCCTCGTTCACTTACGTTGAGTTTACCTGTTTAATTATTCATGGAATGATGACTAAAACTGTTTGTCAGTCAACTCCATTTTATTTTGAATCTGAAAACGAGGGACTACATATGAAACTGGCTGTGATTCCTAAACAGTTAATACAATACTTTAGTCAACCCCCGTTAAATTAAAGCTGAACATCTGGATTTCAGTCACTTCTTGATTGTTTGATTTTAAATTCACTGTGGTGGTGTAAAAAATGTTTTTAAAAAAAGAAGGCGGTGTGCTTGTTTGTTTTTTTTTTCTTGCACAGTACGGGATGTGAGGGTCAGTCCAGCTCTTACCTTTAAGGAGATGTCTCAAAACTCCAAACGTTATCTGGAGGCCAGTGGCGAGTGGGAGCTGGTGGACCTACTGGGAGAGACATCCATACTTAAGTTTGGAATTGACGAATGGGACATCATCACCTTCTGGGTCAGAGAAACCCACTTTCACTGGATTTGTTACTTTTACAAAAGCAACTATAACAGTCTGAAATGAAGCAGAGAGACTCCACAGCACAGCCAGAATAGGACAGATGCTTACCTATTTGTTTTAGTTACTTCCCTAGTGCCGGAATGCCAAATATGCAATTTAAGTCACAATTTAGCTCAACATAAGGACTTAAAGCAACAAGTATTGTGTCATAATACAGCTGTGTGGCAGCAGCAGAGATCCAAAAACTTCATCTGGGCAGGAACGAGAGAACAGAGCAAAGGAGAACACAGAAATAAGATGTGACAAAGAACAGAAGAAAACAATATATAGTTATAATTCTATATTTTTAATTATTTCTTCTTTCCTGTAAAAGTCTGTAGAAACAAAAAAAAGAGCCAAAAGAATGTGAATGCAAAAAAAAAAAACTCACTAAAGTAACATCTGCAAAAATCCATTTAAACTGTATGTGCTTGTCTTGTTCACTAGGTGGTCATAAAGCGGCGCCCAGTGCTCTACGTGGTCAACCTGCTGATCCCGAGCTCTTTCCTCATGCTCATTGACATTCTGTCCTTCTACCTGCCCCCCCACAGCGTCGACCGCGCCTCCTTCAAAATGACCCTCATCCTGGGCTACACAGTCTTCCTGCTCATCATGAATGACCTGCTGCCGAGTACTGCAAACGGCACTCCAATCATAGGTCATAAGGGGTAGAGGATGGATGGATGGATGGATGGATGGATGGATGGATGGATGGATGGATGGATGGATGGATGGATGGATGGATGGATGGAACATCTTAAAAGTTAAATGTTTGACCTCTTTAACGTGTGTGCTTTGATTCCTCAACCTAGGTATCTATTTCTCTGTGTGCCTCGCCCTCATGGTTATCAGTCTACTGGAAACAGTCATCATTACTAACGTCCTCCACCATAACTCCTTGAAATATCGTGAGGTTCCAAACTGGGTTAGGGTTGTTGTCCTCAAACATATAGCCAACCTGATCTGCTACCGCTGGCCAGAAGATGTCCAGCCACCTTCTACACTACAGAAGGATAAACCCGGAAGCTCCAATGGCAGCTCCGGTCCATGGACCATTCAACCAGCCAGCCAGGCACCTGACCAGCACCCAGCTAGTAACGGTAACCAAACATACTCAATGTTCTGTCATTACATTGGTCAACTGGCACAGAACAGACCTTGAAAGCACAGGAAATGCATTTCGCTCTAAACGAAACTTACTGACAGGCATCATTTGGTTCAGTCTCTCCCGCAACAGCTACACTGGGCAAATATTCAGTTCTGGATTAAGTAAAAGATAATATCTATGCAGGAAATAGTTTGTCTAATGCTCCTTATTTGACTTTTGGTTAATCTCCACTCTTCCGCCAGATACATCTGCTCTGCCTGAACTGCAACAGATCTGCCAGTACCTGGGCGAACTTCGTGCCCACCTCGTCTCTCTGCAGAAGGAGAACCAGCTGCTGGATCAGTGGTGCCACGTAGGATATGTCCTTGACTTTCTGCTCTTTCGTATCTATCTGCTGCTCATCAGCTGCTATGCAATGGTTATTATCACAATGTGGTGCATCTGGATCACTCAGTCCTAACTGGATGTGGATGTGATCTACGGATAAATAATTAGAAAACTCAAAGGCAGAACAAAACCTCGGAATTTTTAATCCCACAGCAACAAGGTCCTTTATGTGTTTGCTGGTACTCCATCTTCCTCTCATAATCCTAATCCATGGCAGTTAGGTGATTCTAAACTGGCTGCAGATGTGAGATAGATAATAGCACTTTAAGTGTATAAATGTACGATTACATGTGGCTTGTGCTTTGAGTGTTCAGTATATGTATAAATGTCGAGCCATCCCATTCACTGCTTGCTGTTTACTATTAATCCTGTACAGTGCTAGCTTCTTTTAATACCAGTTATCACGTTTTAAAGTTAACTTAAGATATGTTGTCAGTAAGCAATAAACTAATAAGTGAAGTGAACTATAATAAAGCTGTTGTCTTTCCTTCTGTCCTTTCTGCAAAAATGTGCGTAGAAAATACAACAAACAGATTTATACACACTTTATGGTCACACTTTTTAACTTTTAAACTGAGCTGTTTTCAGTCCCGTTCCCTCAGGTTTATAAAATCAAGCACCTAGCCATGCAGTCTCCCTTTCCAAACACCTGGGAAAGAATGGGCCGTTTCCCATTTCTTTCCTGGAAAATTTTCAAAAACAAGAACACTGCCCTTCACATCCTCACGGATCTCCCATAGTATCACACCACAAAACACGACTGTTTAACTTTGTCACCGCAGTCGTCATGTGGTTGCACTGACTTTACAGATGTCATGAAAACAGGTGTTTGACTCACGCAAAACAAATCCAAGTAAAGATGAACCTGTTTTAAATCCAAACACACGAACAGAGTGTGTGTGGATGGATATGCGGCTCGAGTGCCGGTAAATGATATCGCACTGCAAAGTCAATATTAGTCTCGGAAGGTGGTTACAGGTTTCACTTGCACATTCACACTGCTTTATCTGCTTTTGCCTAAGCCACTTTAATCTATAACATCAGACACTTGTGAAGCTGATGAGGGCTCCAATAAAGCTGTGACAAAAAAATGGCAGGAGTGAAGGCTGCTGAGCTGATTTTCATCTGTTTCACGCTGCTTCACGGTAAGACGAGATGGCATTTTACTTATCAACAAAGAAAGCAAAGACAATCTGGTGATCCTCACTTCCTGTGTAGTTGTAACATTTTACGCATAATTACCAAAGCATGAATGTTTTATTTAAAGTTGGCTGCTTGCTGTCCAAAAACACGCCAAGCTAGACACTAAACCGAAATACAATTAAAGTATTGTCTTCATTTTTATACATGATATGCATGCAGATTTTTTAGTGTTTCTCAGTGTTTTCAATATAATTAGCTTTTCATTACAGAAAAATGAAAGTTAACAAACTTGTGATCTCAAGATTTGAACCGCTGTGGCCATATCCATTCTGTGCTCACATTTTATGCAGCAGCAAAATAAGCGTCTGCAAAAAACTGGGCCTGAATATTTCCATTATCATCCACTTGAGACGATTCTACGGTTTCTTTGCGTTTTCTCTTTTGAACTCAGGCGCTGTGGCGGCTCTGAACTGCACCAGCCCAACTCCCGTCGCCCTGTTCGACGAGCTTCAGAAAAAGCTGTTCAGTCAAAAATTGGTGCGTCCCGTCAAAACCTTTTCGGATCCAGTTAACATATCAGTCAGCATCACTGTCGTGGGAATTTTAGGACTGGTGAGTCTGCACAGCTTGTACAAAAAATATTACCATTCATCAGTTTGGAATTAATCTTTGTGACTCTAATGTACTTTTTAATGTGCCTCATCTTTAGGATGAAAAATCCCAAACCCTGTCTTCAGTCTTATGGCAGGTCCTGGTATGTTTTGAAAAGCTCTCAGAAAAAGACTAATAATATCATAAATGTTTGTCTAATTAAAGCCAAAATGTTTGTCTAATTATGTGATTATACTAACATTTTATAAATTATTCCTTCTGTGCAAGTTTGTATTTTTAGCACAATAAGCCGTTCCAGTGATTGTTTATTAATAACAGTGAATTAAAGTGAGAATTCTGACGATGTTTCTAATGTTTCTAAATAATGAATAATTTACTTATTATTTTACATTTGTTTAAGTGTACAATGGTAATATGTCTGCAATATTTATCATCACTTGGGAAGTTTTTCTTATTCTCTGAAAAGGCAGCTTCTGTGCTGGGCTCTAATTTTGCTTTTGCTCTGTTTAATACAGGAGTGGGATATTGAGGGATTGGAGTGGGATGAGAAGGAATGTGGAGCTAAAAGAGTCTCCGTCACTCGGGAAAACCTCTGGATCCCAGATATTGAAATCGCAGAGGCGTAAGTTTAGGAAATGTCATAAATCATATCAAAGAAATTAACTTTTAATTAAAACCCTAAAAGTCTCAGAACTGATAGTCATGAGAGACACCGACGTCTACCACAGGCTGAATTAGAAGACCAACACACCAAAGGCTGCATACAAAAAGGGGGATGTTACTGTAGGGTCTTTACAATATAAAGCACCTTGAGGCGACTGTTTGTTGTGATTTGGCGCTTAAAAAAAATAAATCCGGACTGAATTGAATGTGCAGGCTTTCTTTCCTGAGGAATCCGAGATTTTCTATCACTGGGTTGTGTCGAGCGCAGTGTGCTTTGCTGTGGTCTGCTGGAATAGCAGCAGCTGAACAAACTTCACACTTTCGAAGCACAGCACACCTTCAACCACCCTCTGCACCACTTACTGGACAGGCAGCAACGTTTTATTTCAGCCCTGCACTCTTACAACATTCATCATGTCATCTGTCATGTTTTTAAAAATGTTTAAAAGCTTATTTTAAGACATTGTTAGTATGTATTAATAAAAAAAAATGTTTTGTTATTGTATCTTATTTTATTCCAGCCTGGACGAGGTCAGCTCTAGCAACACTCCCTATGTCTACTTAAACAACACAGGTCACGTATATGACGATCAGCCAATCAAAGTGGTCACTTCTTGCCAATTAGGAATCTACACCTTTCCCTTTGATACCCAAAACTGCTCGTTGACCTTTGGATCATACCTACACTTTGGTAATGCTTTCTGAAATACTTTCTGAAATACATCTGTTTTACTGTAAAACCATTCACATAGACCATCCATATTTTGATTTTAACACAAAACTGTGCTCTTGAATGTCACCCTAGCTGAGGATATTAAGATGATGCAAGGCACCACAGCTGCAGACGTCCTGCAGGAGTCTAGAAAAGTGTTGGAGACCAATGGGGAGTGGGAGCTCACAAATGTCAGTATAGCTGATTCCACCCTGGACCTAGAAGAGAGCTACTCTCAAATCACATACTATGTAAGCACTTTTTAAATTTTATATTCCTCTATTGACTTTTTTTTTATTCTTAAAGCGTATAATTTATTAGTTCCTAGTGGCTAACTGTGGGAAGTCTATATAAACCAGTCATTACTGCAAATGATGTGTGCAGTGAGGCATCAATGAAACTCAAACATGTTTCTCATCTGTTGCTGAACTTCTTCACTGGACAGGCAGCAACAACTACCACCAGCAAGTGTTAGTGCAGGGAGGGCTGACACAATTAAGACCACATTTTTGGAAATAACTTCGGGTTAGAATGTTTTAATTAGTTAAATGCAGTATTGGATGAACAACATGTGACATACTGCACCATGTCAATATTTATTTAATAAAAACAAAGCCAAAATGCAGAAGCTGTGTGTGGAAAAACTCAATGCACCCTGCAACACCTTGATATTTTTCTTTTTCAGACATTCTGTTGTAGATTTGCTGCTGTGCCTTGGATCATTGTCCTGCTGCATGACCCAGTTTGGGCCAAGCTTTAGCTGTAAGACAGATGGCCACACATTTGCCTCTAGAATATTTTGGTATACAGAGGAGTTCATGGCTGATTCAGTGAATGCAAGGTGCTCAGATTAGATTTTGCAGGGAAAGACCATTTTAATCCAGAAAAAAGTGTGATTTCTGCCTATAATCTAATTCAAATCTCAAAGGTTTATACCTGTGTCTCATCCCAAGATCATTCTAAAACGGAGACCATTCCTCTACGTGGTGAACCTCTTGATCCCCAGCTGCTTCCTCATCACAGTGGACCTCTTCAGCTTTGTGCTGCCCCCACAGAGCGTGGACAGATCGACCTTCAAGATGACCCTCATCCTGGGCTACACCGTCTTCTTGCTCATCATGAACGACCTGCTGCCTGTCACTGGGGACAGAACACCGCTCATTAGTAAGTGATACCCAAGTGCAGAACATACCTTAGTGTAGTCTCAGGTGTGTATTTCTTCAGCGTAAAATTTTGAGTGAGTTCTGTGGATTACTTTCTGAGACACTATTTCTGAAACGCAATATAGGGTTGAAGTCAAACGTCTGACATATGCCTCAAAATCTGGACAAATTTGCCTAAAACTGTCAGTTTTTACAAGTGCGAGGTTTTCAAACTGTGAAAGGGAGAAAATATAGTCTCACATTTCTTTAATCATGTACATTCTGCAAAACTGGATGATCCAGATAAGCTCCAAAAGGCTCCGCCCTGGGAAAAAAAGAAAAAAGAAGCACCTTATTAATTGGGAGGGTGCCAATGACACACAAGGAGATAAGGTTTCCATGGGTGTAATACAAACATTTCCTAAACAAGATCAAAACTAAGATTGAGAAACACAACATGAGCACACATGTAGCTATGATTTCATGTAAACTGTACTGAACCCTGCCTATTTTTGGTTCTGTTTCCTGCAGGTATTTTCTTCTCCATCAGTCTGGCCCTGATGGTGGCCAGCCTGTTGGAGACCCTGCTCATCACAAACATTCAGTCCAAGTCCAGCGAGTACAGAGAAGTGCCGCAATGGCTCAGCGTCCTCGTGTTACGTTTTCTTGCCGTTCTCGTTTGCATGCGTCCGAAGGAAAGGAGCAACCGGGTCACAGTCTCCCTCAATCCACCTCACATAGGTATGTTATTATTTTTATCGCAGCATTATTAACAGAAGATTTTGTTATAAGCCCCCAAGCTTAAGAAACAAGTGGCCTATA
>JAVDPK010000190.1:175064-189246 GCA_034780415.1 Cichlasoma orientale | reverse complement strand
CCCCCCCCCCCCCCCGCGCATCAATGACTATGGAACTGCCAGCTTGCACATGTGGAAAGGCACCATCAATGCTTCGTGTTTTTCAGGGAAGGCCTTGCATATTTTAGTACGACAATGTTACGCTGTATCTATTACAACAGCATGGCTTCTTAGTGGAAGAGTTGGAAGAGCTGATGGAGAGTTCCATCAAATTTAAAATGAGCTAATATTTTTCTTAAAAAAGGACATACTCCCAGTTTAAACATTTGATGCATTTTCAATGTTCTTTTCTGAATAAAATATGGCTTTACATTTTACACAGCTCCTTATGCTTTTAGAACTGGGGTTGTAAATTAAACCCAGAAATGCAATGTCATTTTTTTTATGCCTTTACTGCACAGTTAATAAAAAGTATAACAGTAAAGATAAGCGATTACTGCAAAACGTCATGTACAATGTAGTGTAAAAATCAGTAATCCACATCCAGCATAGGAAGAGCGATTAATGGAAACGTGTTTTTCAGTTTGGAGCAGAACCACCAGCTTCCTCTCAGAGGAGCACAACCACAGGAAACTGCCTGCAAGTAGCTGTGGAACCACGCTCGCCAGTCCAGCACGCAGATACCTGAGAAGAGGGAGGCGAGTGACAGGGAGAGGCCGTTCTGAGACACCTCCAGCAGGGACTGACCTTCACAGCCATCTGAGAGACAGAAACTGTCACCACATGCAAACATTTTCACACACACCACAGAGCTGTGTGTCAGCACTGCGCGCAAACATACGCTATACTAGACTGCTGCATCCAGAGGGGCATGTACATGTGGAAGTCATGCAGTTACACAGGGTGAAGATACCTCACAGTTTCTGTATTCAAGGGCTGCCTCCCACTAAGGCTTTAATTAAATAGTAGCTGCTAGATTAAGTGACTCACAACTACTCATCACATGAGTGACATGCATTTCACTTTATAAACATATACACTCAAATACTTTGTAACTCTTAATAGTATACCTAATAAAGTGTCCCAAGAAAACATTCCCACACCACTACACCACCACTAGCCTGAACCACTGATACAAAGCAGGATGGGTCCATGCTTTCATGGTGTTTAGTCCAAATTCTGACCAAACATTCAAATGTCACGAGATTCAGACCAGGCAACGGTTTTCCACTCTTCTATTGTCCAATGGCCATTCTCCTCTGACATCAACAAGGCATTTTCTCCCAGAGAACTGCCACTCACTGGATATTCTCCTTCTCCAGACCATTTTCTGTAAACCCTGAAATACTCAGACCAGACCACCTTAATGTGGTTCAGATGGTCTGTGGTTGTTGGTGTCCAAAATCACCGTTCTTCCCCATTCTGATGCTCAGTTTGAACTTCAACGGGTCAGGCCTTGCTGTCATATGATTGGCTGACTGGGTATTTGCACTAACAAGCAGTTTAACAGGTGAATCTAATGAAGTGCCTGATACCAGCCACTTATTTAGATTCACCAGAAAATTTTTGTATTTCAAGGTCATCAGTAACACTATTAACTCTGCGCAATTATAAAGAAATACAAAACAGCAAGCCTTGACCACACAAACCTTCAGGGTTAAATAGATGTACATAGACACACAAACACCACAACCCTTATTAGTAGAATCAAAGCAATTCATATACAGACGGTATTATTGTACGTTAGAGGAATATGACAGGAAACGTCCTAGAATAACCACACCCTGAGAACGACACGCAATGAGAGCGACCTTACAAATTCTTGAGGTGTGCGATTACATGACTTCAACATCTATATAAATAGCAACACTAGCAATAAACATTTGCATCAACAAACTAGAGTTTACCATTCTTATGACCCTCCCTGTGCTCAGACATTCATGTTTATGGTCCACGGTGAAACGTGACATGCTTGGTGAGCAGCCTGAGCAGTGATGTTATGAATTATGACCAAAAAAAGAAACAAATGATAAAATCTTGAAATACAAAAACTAGATATTATTCCAAAATATATATTTTCTTATTCGTTTGGTATTTTTCCCCTCGGTGTTTCCTCATTCCCTCTCTACCTCGCAGTTCACACTCTTCCACCTCCTCCGCTGAGCCCGAGTCAGACAGGCCCTGGCAGGAGTCCTGAGAGCTCCTCCTGGAGCCTCCACTGTCAGTGGAGTGAAAAACTGCACAAAAAGAAAAAAAATAACCTGTGTTATATATGAGAAGAAGAAAAAAAAAAAAAAGAAAAAAAAAGAATTTATGTTTTCAGATCTAGTTTGATTTTTCACAAGCGAATAAACAGATCTGACCAATCAGACCACTGCATTTGGCAACAAGTGAGCTAAGTATTTTTTTTTTAAAAAAAATAAAATTAAAAAGGAGGGGGGGGGGGAGAAAATGTAAACACTAAAATAAATGAGACCCCACAGACCAGCGCTTCACTACTGATGTTTGCTTACTGTGTTGGGAGTTTGTAGAGGGCGGCAGACGGCTGTGTCTGATCTGCTGCCTCCGCAGGCGAATCTTCTGCTTGAGCTGCTGAATCTCGCTGTCACTGTCTCCCTCCTCCTCCCCCTCCTCCTCCTGACGCCGCATGTTGTACTTCATCAGCTCGATGGCTGCAATAAGGGATTCGGAGATGCTGAAATGGGCATTCTCCTGCAGAACACAGGGGTAATAAAAGAGAAAAAAAAGCAGTTAGAGGAAGAAATTATCATATTTTCAGCCATTTATTGCATTATGTTCTTAAATGCAAATTTATATTTGCAATGAATTACGCCCTGACCTTTTCAAGATCTGCACAGCTGCCAAAGTCCTGCTCTGACAGGTAGCTGATGAGGCTCTGCCCCTCTGATGGCCTCCTGAACATCCCTTCTGAGGTACTGCTGTACTGTGACCCATCTGAAGTAAACAAAACATACAGTTAAACACACAGACATAAAACAGACATTTAAGCGCAGCACTGGAATTTAGGTGTCATCATTTTAACCTACAAATCAAAGGTTTTGGCTGTGAAGCGCAAAAACAAACTTGGAAATACTCAAGTGGAGAAACAATCTGTTTAAGTTTAAGCACAGAGTACACACATTTAGCGTAACCATCATTGTGATACACAATTACTGACTTTCCCGCTGCCTTCCCTACTTCAACAATCACTATATAAAGCACACAGTGTCTGACTGCAAAAGCCATTTAACATTTGTTTTTTTTATATGAACGTGTTTCATGTTTTTATGTTCACCGTGAAGACCGTTTAAGCCACCCTTGTTTCAAGAAACAGAAACCTGAATGAATAGGACACAGTAGCTGCGACAGCAGCTGAAATATAACCATCAAAGCATTTCACACAGAAAACTCACAAGACTCCATGTAAAGAGAACTGGGTGTGCTGGTGTCGCTGCGCTGAGGTGAGAACGGGCCGTAGTCCTTCATGCAGCAGTCGTCACCTGCTGATTCTGAGACAAAAACAGTACTTGTTAGCAGCTGTTTTATCAACAAAAGTACTATGGTAGTATAGCATTCTTCATAAATGGATGGAAACATGCTTCAGTGCAGGAAAAGCAGCTGGTTAGATGATTTTTTTTTTTTTTTTTGGTCATTATATAGCTAGGGTTCATTTCATTGCTTGTAGAAATAAAAATGTTGATTCTGAGTGTGAACCACTCTCACTGCAGAGTGAAACAGAAGTAGCATCTGTATCACTCAGCGACCCAATTCTTACTTTTACTTAAAAGGTTACAAACTTGCATTGTTTACAACTGCAATGATTTCTTTCACCCTAATATTTAACTTTTTCTTTTAGCTCCTCTGACAAAAACACTGACACTGTCTTAAAAACTTGAGCTGAAGGTAGCTTCTTTTTCAGGTTCTCAAATACATGCTGACTCCCAGGTAACCCCTAATGGCTTTTACACCGTGAAGGTCATCCTGAGAGCCGTTGACCCGCCCCGTCGTCCTGAGAGTCGTTGGGGTCACATGAGCCAAGGTGTGAATTGTGATGTGCCATTAAAAAATAAAATAAATAAGTCCATGAACAAAATAAATAGTTATATAAAAAAATGTGGCTTTTCACAACAATCTGACCTGGTTTAAATAAATAAAAGAAAAACACTCAAAGTTCAAAAAACACACAAATGATGAGCAGAAGACAAGACTGGAAATAAGGATGAGTTCATCACCATGCAGACAAACAAAAGAATGGGAGGGGGTTGTCATGTGATGGAGTACAGTGAAACTGCACCGCCAACCTGCTACTGGGTCCTCTATTATTATGGTGATTTTTCTGTGGCCCCCTCCTTTGTGCAAACAGTAGAAGGAAGAGATAAGAGAATAGAGCAGAAGGAGAGATGATTAATTCAAGCCAAGAGAGGGAAAACAGTCTGAGCAAACAGAGCTGATATTAACTGGGTGCAAGCTTTAAAACCTTCAGACAGGAAGCGTGTGAGGAACAGCGCCTGACCACATCTCACAGAGCTGTGAAAACCCAAAGACTTTACAGGTAGAGCATCAGCTTAACCACACCTTCATTTCATATACTGTATTAATCGGGATGGTTTCCACTACTTACAGAAACGTAAAAGGTCAGTTTAAAATCTGAAAATGATTCAAATTCAAGTAAAACTATTTCAATAAAAAAAAAGTTTAACAATTTCCCTCCAGAGACGCCACCAAACCCAGAGAATTAAAAGTACTTTAAGCCATGTTGTAATCTATGAACATGCAACACAAAGTGACTAAGCAACAATTGAACTGAACCAGCTGCTGCTGAACTTTACTTCAGCAAATATTTCATTCAGCTTCAAGTAAATTCATTGCATGTTTTGGAGTACAGCTTTAATAATCTTTAAAATGTTTCCAAACTTTTTGGAAACGCGGACCAATGCCGACACAAGTTGCTATACACTGTCATTTAAAATTAAATAAAAATAAAAGCCCTTCTACAGTGATACTCCTGAAATCCTACCTACCCCCTCTTACTCACCATTCCTGAGTTTCTGACTGACCCCTGTGTCAGAGAATGATCGCGTGTGCCCTTTGAGCCCCCTTCCCGGCTCCCTCTGGCCCTCTGAAAAAGATGAGCGCCTTGGTGGGGCCTGGGCTGTGGAACTCCGCTGCAGGGATTGGTCTGCGTTCTCCCCCTGCTCGCTGCTGTGGGTGGAGCTTCGGGAGTCGCGACGACTGCGTTGCCCGAGGTTACCGATAGCCAAATACTCTGGACCATCGTCAGAGTCGCCGCCACCAGAGTCACCGGCCTCAGGCTGAAGTGGGGAGGACGCTGAGGACGCCTCCGTTAATGAGATGCAAGGGATGGACACTGGGCCAGGTGGGGGTGTCACACCTCGTGTGCTCTCCCCCGGCCTGGACGCAACCACCCACTGAGATTCCACGCTGCTGGTTTGAGAGGTAGTGTCTGCAAGACAGCAAGGAGAAAACATGAAGTTAACACAAAGGCTTTTACGATTTTTATTTTATTTTTTTTAAACAGGAAAATTAAGGCCCGTCTGCTACTAGCGTTTCCATTGCTCATGTTTTGCTGATGCTGATTTTTTTTTTGACTACTAATTTCATATATTTTACTCCCATTATTTTCTGTCCACTATGTGCACACAAGATCTACTGCATGTCTGTTTCTGCTTATACAAACAGAGAGTCTAGAAGTGGGCATAGACTGCAGAGATTTTAAATCCACTTAAGCTATTTTTTAACCAACCGTGTCCATATTAGTGCACACACTCATCTCAGGACACTGACTTTTGCAGGCCGCATCAACACATTCTTCACCAACTGACCCTGCCCACAAACAATCAGGCCTCTGTACGGTTAAGTCAGTCAGTCTATTCACATACAAACTGTAGTGTATTCATAGTGCCTTACAACAAACCCACCCCAGTATACTTGCATGCACTGATTACAAAATAGAGCAATTCCTCTCTGTGTACAACCTCAAAATCTTTCACTACAACAGAGACAATAAAAAAAAATTAAAAAAGAAAAAGAAAAATTGAGACTGGACTGAGAAACTATTTGGAGGACATCTTCAGATCAGAAATAATGAGGAAAACAAATAATAATAAAAGTCCACAATTTTCGCACTTGTGTTGCTGCTGTTTGGGGATCCAGCTGCTGTAGTGCTTGCAGAGTTGTGGCTGGTGGCAACTGCTTCTCGCAGAGAGCAGTTAGAGGTGGTGAGTCTGCGGCTTAGAGATTCTCCACTGGGAGCTGTGTCAGCGTTCCTCCAGGCCCAACCAGATCCTGGCAGGACACAGAGACTCTGGCTCTTCAACAGACCCAGACATGGTGGACTCTTCAGAGGCGACAGCTGAGGAGGTGAAAAGAAAGAGCTTTTTTTAAAAAAAATAAAAAGTTCTAAGTCATGTTAATGTGGAGGACAATAACACTGCTTATCAAAGACTGACAATTACGGGTGATGGTTAAAAACAAAATGGTGGTGCAAAGATGTGTTTACAGAGTGACTCAAGTTGCAAGTGGGTCAAACGTCAGTAAAACAGCAATCAGCGATGAAATACCTCTGTGCAAGTGACCTTTTCAAAAATAAACGGGTGCTGTGACACAAAGGTGCCAGAAAACCCACCCCAACAGTGTCCACTTGGGCGAGCAGTTTGGGATTATTCTGCTCCACAGCTTCTAGACACTGAAACATGGCGGTCACATGAGGTTCACTCAGCAGAAAAGCATCATCTGAAAGACAGACACAGTATGAGACAGGAAGAAATAAGGAGCAAGTTAATACACTTTACACAGCACAACAAGCGGGACTATTATTATGACACTCACCACTGTAGTATTTACGCGTATGCCCCAGATGCTTGAGTAAAGGTCGGAGCTGCGCTGATAGCATGTGAACCTGTAAGCTGTGAAGGAGCCAACGCTCAGCCTTGTAGCTTTCACCAGTACTCTTCACCCCACTGCTCAGTACCGGCTCCAGGTGCCTGAACTGAGGATGGACCGAGAGAGAGAGAGAGAAAGAAAAAGGAGGAACGGCGTGTCAAATATAATGGCAGATGAAAATGGCTAACACATTTATATGTGATCAAACTGGTAAACCATAAACATGCCTGTTGATGAGGCCATAAACATTTCCTTAGCTGGATTTTGTGTTGATGACATTTCAGTGGGTGGTACTGGCTTTGGAGTTCAGCCTTGGTGGCTCATTGTTTATAACACCTACCCAGATCATCTTCTGTTTACTGAAAACAAATTTCTATTGCTACAAAAAACATTAAGCCAACACAGAGTCAACCTAACTCTTTCTCTTATGAGTTTTGCTGTAATCACATTTATTTTCATTACACCTTCACTCGTCCACATCACGTACAAGGCGGCATTTTTTACGTGGCCCTCAAAGTTTTCCCCATTTCTCTGGCATTCCCCCTATTCACCCATCCAAAAAGCTACAGGAAGGGTGAAGAAGAGAGAAGTAGATAACAGGCTTGAAAAGCGAGAGAGAAATGAGTGGAATGTGATAACACACTCACACACACACACACACACACACACACACACACACACACAGAAAACTAGAGGATGGCAGCTCAGATATGAGCGACAAACAAACATCACATGATGATTGCATTATGCCTGAGTGAGCCTTTCTGGTCTGTAACACCAAGCAAGGATAATGAGGATAATTAGATTACTCCAACTACTCCAAGTCCATTTGCTGTTACACAATTCCATTAACCCATGACAGATAGGACTGGGGTTAAAGGGTGACCGTTTTCCACAACACACTAGGAAGCAAGAAGTTAGCAATCAAGCAAGTGTAGCAGCTCTGCTCAGGGCTTCGGATAATGTGAGCATTTTGTGAGCATTTTGCAGGAAATGTATTATAAAAGGTGCGCGTCATTTTTCTCAAACACATTCTAAGGAGATTTTCCACAAAAGGGAAGCAGTCCCAGCAAATCTAGCGCTTGAGACTTGGTAGGACAAGTGCACATTACAGCTTAACACAAAACTATTGTTTTCCTCTAGAACAGAGATTAAGTCTCAAATCCAACACTGACTTAGTCTTAAATGCAACCTTCACACTAAGACGTGTTGGGTCTGTAGCAAACAAATGCGTCTTTTAAGACTAAATTATACAACTGCTCGCTATTTGGACAATACACACTCCTGCTTTTGCAGCCTGGAAACTCGACACATTCTCAAACCCAAAACAGATAATAACGGCAACAAGAGTAAAGATATAAACAAACATGTGTGTACATGTGTCCACATTCCTCGTAGCTCGCGAACAGCCATGGGAGAACTGAAACACTCTAGCCCTCTTTACAGGTTCCACATTTACTGTAAACTAGCCAAAACCCCAACAATGTTTTTAGCTTTCAAACGAGATGACTCATAAATAGGAAATGAACTAACCTCACTGGGAGAGAAACTGATTTTAAAAAAAGAAAACCACATTAAAAACTGCCGATCACCGTCAGCATTACCTTACCTACATATCCTAAAGTGCTCATACAGACTGCTACAGAGTAACTATTATTTCTTTAGATGAGGGGAACCTGCTTAAGCCAAAAGACAGTGTATACCATATTTTGCCACATTTTTTAGGAAAAATAAGCACCGTGTGAAAGCACAAGCTAAGACAATCCTACACCCCCTTAAGGGGGAAAAAATGTGAATCAAGCAAAGAAAGTCCAGTAGAAATATGTGTGCTAGCAAAGTTTAAAAAAAAAAAAAAAAAAGAAAAGTTACATACCACCTTCAACATGGCTGAGCATACCTGTTCAACATGTGAGGCGAGGTGGGGGCTGATGTAGCGAACACACCAAACAAACGGCCAATAGTTTCTCTGCTTGTAGTACACCTGCAACACAAAACCAGAGGATTGCATGACCCAGTTTCAAAAGTCTCAGCTTCAACCAATGCAATAAGTCATAGTGTTATTTTTTAGTCTAGCAACTAAAAAAAAAATAAAAAAAGAACTCAATATTCATCCTGTCATGTGACAAAGAAAGCCTTCACAGGACTCTGTGCTCAGTGTGCAGGACTCAATAGCTTGCAAAATCACCTTTAGCAGCAACAACTTGACGCAGTTATTTTCTGCATGACATTATCAGTCGCTCACATTGTTGTTGAGCGGCTTCTTTACAACCTTGCTTCAGTTCATTGAGGTTTGAAGGCATTCCTCTTAAGGTTTAACCAGCCTCACGTTTGACTCCAGAATTCTTTGGTATACAGAGGAGTTCATGGCTGGCTCAATGATTCCAAGGTGACCAGGTCCTGTGGCTGCAAAACAAGCGCTCCACCACCGTGCTTGACAGCTGGTATTGGTTGTGCTGATATGCTGCATGTGGTTTTTGCCAAACATGGTACATATTATGGCCAAAAATCTCCACTTTGGTCTTGTCTGTCCAAAAGAAATTGTTCCAGAGGTCTCATTGTTTGTTCTTTTTAGAGAGGTTTTCTCCTGATAACCTTTTGCACACAAGCCACACATCAGTCTTTTTCCAACTGTGCTGTCATGAACTTTAACATTTAAAACATTGACAATCAAATTGCTGAAGCTTCTGCTTTTATAGAGTTGCTCACAGTTGCTGATGATCAGTTAATCAAACGCATTTGATTAGCAGAACCTGGCTGCTACTTATCCTCCTAATTCATAAGGGTGCATTATTTGGGCTGGACAGAGTCCTGTGAACACCCCCCCCCCCCAGCCCCCCAGCTACCTCATTTTTAAAAAGTGAATTGGTTTAAATTTGTTTCATTTTTTGTTTTCAATTCAGTTTGGTTTTAGGTGGTTTCCAAAAGGCTACAGCTGCATTCACCTTCAGTGCAACACAATCATTCTTCTCTTCATACCACACCAGAACTACATGACACAGACAGCATGGGTAATCAGATACACAGATACGAATCGAGAAAGTCAGCATTCTTTCTTTTCCCCAGGCTTTTAACAAATGGCATGCCTGTCCTGTAAAAAGATGCCACAAATGACTAGAGCTTGTGGATAAAGTGTTACAAAAACAGGACAAAGTTGGGGTTTTTGTGTTTTTTTGTTTGTTTTTTTAAGAGAGAAAAAAAAATAGACCTGCTCATTCTTCAGTCCATGGCTGAGGATGTTGTTCATGTCCTTGTGTAGCCGCTCCAAGCCACCATACCGTGACCACACGTTGGGGTTGTTGGTGGACAAGAGGCCCTCCACTGTGGTCTTCAGGCTGGACAGCAGCTTCCAGTGCTCCTTTCTGAAAGGCAACAGGGAAGCAGGAAGGCGTGAGACAAGGTGAACGGGGAAGTTCAACAAAAAGGAAGGAGGTACAGAGGTGCTGGTGTTAGCATCATGGCTGATTAATCTATTACTCATTTGAACCAAAATGCTTTTCTCTGACATACTCAGAAATCCAGTGACTTACTGGGAATGCTGACCGTTAATGAATGTGTGAGCAGTGTCACCACATCCTAACATGAAGAGAAATGTTAGCAAGAGTCAACACTTTGGGCCCACTATTGATATTACGATATATAACGGTAATCCTATAGTTTGTGTACAAATGTGAAATAGAGACGAGTCTCGAACCTAACGAGAGTCCACTTGACTTTTTTTTTTTTTACAAAGATCTTCATAAAGTCTGATTTTAACATCCTGCAGAATATTGCAAAACAAATCCATTCGTTGACATGATCCCACTCAGCACTGAGTCAACCTTTATCTTTAGGATACAGTCAGCTATGGAAAGTTGTTGCTCCAAAAATGTCAGATACATTGCTGGTTCACATCCAGGACTTCCTCATTCCCTCTCAGTTCAGCAGTTTCAAACTTCACCAGAAGGACAAAAACATAAAACATTACAAAAATATATATATATATCCCTCTTGCTGTTAATAACTGAGGGTGCATTCTTTGAACATAGGAGAGCTGTGCTCCGTAGCATGAAGTAAATAATGCAAAGACACAGCTGCAGCAAAATGCAGCAGTTTGTGTATTATAAGGTTGTGAGCGCATTTTGAAGAATCCAAAGTGAAACCAGACTTAAGAGGTTGCTGATTTAGCCTGATTTGGAAAATACTGATCTGGCCAAATGACAATCACAAAAATTTATTCTCCTAATAGATTAAAAATAATATCTTAGGCAGACATAGTGTGTATGCAGAATGGCTATCTAGAAAGTCAATAAAACCTAGAAGAAGCACAATTGTGAACAGAAGTATCTTTCTTAGGAAGCAGTAGAATTTCTGAGCAGCAGAATCACGAGTTAAGCCACACAACCAATTAATCAAATCACATAACATGTGTAACACAGGGAGAGGGGCAGGCTGGAAGTTAGACTGCATGCTCTACATGCTGCATCTGTGTGACAGTAGGGGTGTGTGTGGTGAAGTTATGTAATTAGCACCCTCCACATCCAAGAGTAAAATTCCTCTAGACTCAGAGGGGTTACTGAGGTTTAAGGATTAACCTTTTAGCTGTGTATGCTCCTCCAAAGAAACCACACACACAAAAAAAAAAAGACTGGGCTATGCAAAGAGGATCTATCTAGATCCTGCTAATCTTCCTGAGTGCAGAAAAAACACTGGAAATCCCTGAACTTCCCAAAAGTCTTCCAGTACTCATACTGTCAATTTTATTTTTCTTCAGGCAACCTGTATAAAAAAAACAAATAACCAGCCGTTTAGCTTGCTGATATCAACCAGAGATTTTAACCGTATTAAAGAACAATTACTTTAAATGTAGCCTAGCTGTTAGCACAACCTCACTGTGTGACAGCTAACAGCACTAATAACGCTAACGAATAAATGCCTTCGCTTTATCTTCCAAATGCGCTTTTTAATACCGCCATATTTTTTACTACACAGTAAATAATAAACCAGATGACCTTTGGTAAACTAGAGCTGTTAGTTCCAGACTGTCAAACCCTGACATGTCAGGTTAGCCTAGCCTAGCTTCACAGCTAATACTCCGGTATTAGAGTTCAAAGCTAGTTAGCCTGGCGTTTTTGCACTGGCTCAGCTTAAACGAGATCACTGCTGGTCTTTTTTTTTTTTTTTTTTTAATAAGTAGCGCAGAGGCTATCAATGAAAGAACCCTGTAGTTGTGTTGTTTATGAAACCATGGGTATTAGCCGGATACCGACACTGCCCAACCTGTCACCCACCTGCGCTCCTCCGCTTCTCCCTCCGCCCTAATCTCCATGTCCTCCGGGCGGAATCGAGTGCCGTACAAAGCCGCCAGCTTCCCGGAGAGTTCCCGTCCTGTTAGGTAGAACAGAAATATATCGCAGTTGCAGGGTTGTTTGAAAGCGTCACCCGGACTTGAAGTTTTCCGCCATCTCTACGCTGTCTATCAGAGGTGGATCAAAACAGTAGAGGCCGCATGACTTGCCATCATCAGCAAGTGGGCGGTGGTGATGTGCGCAGCTCTGCCCACTCTTTAACAGCAGCGGTGCTGCTTTTACTTTAAAATGACATCTACTGTGACCGCCCTCAGTTGATTTGTATGAAAATGAGAGGCTCATTTGTATTTTAAGCAAGTTTATAAAGCGAAGTAATAAAAGCTTTTAGATGACTGATGAGGAAATAGTTTTCTAGTAACATTACAGTTTAATTAAAAAAAACATTCCATGTCGCCATCTGCTGTTAGAGAGTAGTACTGCAGCTATGATCCCTGTCTATTTTCAGCTATTCTGAAACTTTAAAATACAAGCAAAGATAAAAACCCAGAGCCACAGTAAGGACATTATTATTTTACATTACAGTACATTGATAAATTAATATTTTAAGAAATACATTTAAAAATCTACAAGTACCCACAACAGTTTGTAAAATTGTCCTTATTCTCGCTACACAGAAACATAAAAAGGCATAGATATGACTGTTTGAGCAGTGTGGAAAAAATAATATAGTATTACTGTTTATGGCTCTGTGACAGCAAGTCATCCTTGTGGACCAGCATGCACACTGATAAGGAATAGAAGAATATCTTACCATTTAAATTCTGTCTGAGACATGGAAACTTAAACTTAAGATTTATTCACAGTGTGAATGTAAGACCTGCAATCAGAATGTGTGAGTTCAATATTTCAGACATAACGCATTTACACTTGCTGGCCGCTTCATTAGGTACTAGTACAGGGTTGGACCCCTTTTTGCATTCAGAGCTTCCTTAATTATTTGTGCCATAGATTCAAGAAGATGCTGGAAATATTCCTCAGAGATTTTGGTCCATTCTGACATGGTGGCATGGTGTGGTACCTTGCTGAAAGCAGCCATTAGAAGATGGACTCACTGGGTCAGCAGTAATACTCAAGTAGGTTGTGGTGTTTAAGAGGCTCAGCTAGTGCTAAGGGGCCTAAAATGTGCCAAAGAATATCCCCACACTGTGTTTGATGAAACTAGGCAGTAGTTCTCCAGTTTTCCATTGCCCAGTATTGCTGAGCTTATGCAGACTGTAACCTCAGCTTCCTGTTCTTAGCTGACAGAGGTGGCACCTAGTGTGCTCTTCTGCTGCTGCAGCCCATCTGCTTCAAGGTTTGGCATGTGGTACGTTCGGATATGCTCTTGTAAAGAGTGATTGAGTTACTGTTGCCTTCCTATCAGCTCAAAGCAGTCTGACCATTCTCCTCTGACCTCTGGCATCAACAGGACATTTTAAACCAGAAAACTTCCACGTGACGTCAGCATCACGTTAGAAGTTACTTTCCTGTCATACCCACACGATGGCGCCACTGTCTTACACTGTGTGTGCAAGAGGCAGCATGACTCTGCTGTTACGCTTGATGGCAGTGGTGAGTCGGAGTGTTACTCTGTAACTGCAAAGTTTCATCGTCAGTAATTGTCAGGCGTGGTTACAGATGACTGAATGGTGAGTAATTGCCCTTACATAACACACACGCAGAGCTATACACACGCATAGACATGTACAATGAGGACAGTTCCTGCCATGTACACCCCCCCCGGGACTGAGTAAGACTTCCTTCCTCTGTGCCATTTGACACTATGTGTTTGTGTTATACAACATTAGACATTCTTAGCTGAGTCAGATGTGAGGGTTATTTTGACCGTAAGTCTGACCTTGTTTCCTTACTCTATGGAAATATGAAAAATGCTTAGTTTCAAGTAGAAGGTCTATATATATATATATATATATATATATATATATATATATAAATATTGTGTCTCCACCAAGAACAAACTACAACTAAAATTAAAAGTACTGATTGTAGCCAAATGCAATTTCGTAATATATTGA
>JAVDPK010000190.1:140748-174964 GCA_034780415.1 Cichlasoma orientale | reverse complement strand
AAACCAAGCACCTCGGCATGCAGACTGCTTCTACAAACATTTGTGAAAGAATGGGTCGCTCTCAGGAGCTCAGTGAACTCCAGCGTGGTACCGTGATAGGATGCCACCTGCGCAACAAGTCCTGAAATTTCCTCCCTACTAAATATTCCACAGTGAGCTGTTAGAGGTATTATAATAAAGTGGAAGTGTTTGGGAATGACAGCAACTCAGCCATGAGGTGGTAGGCCATGTAAAATCACAGAGGGAAGAATCGAACTCGGACCTTTTGGCTTGGAAGCCCAGGTACACTTCCACTACGCTACCGCCCGCCGCTCACAGACTGTGGCACGAGGCTATTTAAAGACACACGCACACCACATCACCTCACCCTCTCTCTTTCTTTTCAAAGTTGGCTTCCATTATGGCTTCAGAAGACGACATTGAGTGTTGATGTGTGTGACAGAAATAAGTATTTGAGATTTTTGAAAATATGGAACAAATGGCGTCCGTATCGGTTCAATACAGGACGCAACATTGGTGGCAACCCTATCACCAACTTTCTGCAGTCAGTTGCTACAGACCTCCAAACTTTACCTAGCCTTCAGATTAGCACAAGAACATTGTGTAAAGAGCTTCATAGAATGGGTTTTGCAGCTGCATCCAAGCTTTACATCACCAAGTGCAATGCAAAGCAGTGGATGCAGTGGTGTGAAGCACACTGCCATTTGACTCTAGAGCAGTGGAGACGTGTTCTCCGGAGTGACAAATCACACTCCTGGCAATATGTTGGACAAGTCTGGGTGTTTTTCGGGTGTTGGGCTCGGCCCCTTAGTTCCAGTGAAAGGAACTCTTAATGCTTCAGCATACCAAGACATTTTCAACAATTTCATGCTCCCAACTTTGTGGGAACAGTTTGGGGATGGCCCCTTCCTGTTCCAATATGACTGCACACCAGTGCACAAAGCAGGTCCATAAAGACATGGATGAGTGAGTTTAGTGTGGAAGAACTTGACTGGCCTGCACAGAGTCCTGACCTCAGCCTGATAGAACACCTTTGGAATGAAACCTTGTGGAAAGCCTTCCCAGAAGAGTTGAAGCTGGTATAGCTACAAAGGGTGAGCCGACATCATGTTGTTGGATTAAAAATGGGATCAAGTTCATATGCATGTGAAGGCAGACAACTGTATATTTTTGGCAATATAGCGTATATTAATAGACTATAATTAAAACACACTGTGGATAAAACAACAAATAAATCAGATTTTAAAAACAGAATAATGATTTAATGGATTAATAATTCTTTCAAAAAAAGAAGAAGAATGCTGTTCACAATAAAAGCGGTCAGCCCGCAGATGAAGAGAAAAAGAGATCGTGTTAAATCATATTACTTGGTTCATGTTTGCAACATTACAACCTCATTAAAAAATATTAAAACACCCAGCAAATAAACCCTCACACACACACACACACACACACACATACACACATGCACAAAGCGATAAATACTCCAGTAGCACGCCCCTTTATTATTCTTTTGACTTGCAAATGACAAGTACTCTTAAGACTCTTACTGCGGTTGTGTGTGTGTGTTTGGGGGGGGGGGGGCTGCAGATATGTATAACTGTATTCTTATATGGTAGTGGGTGGGGTGGTCTGAGGGCTAACCAGGTGTTACAAATGTTTACTCAAAACTTCATAACTAATTGAATAAATAACCATGGCTTGAGTCCAGGAGCTTTCCAGGCCCCAAGCTGTCGCAAATGGTCACCTTCGAGAGCGTGTTGCATGCATAAATGTTTACTGCTCTGTTAATCAAATGAGCATGAAAATAAACAAAACAAATGCCCAGAAGTGGTGACTCAGTTTTGCTCTCCAGAATTTTACCTACGAATGAGTACATTTTCTTTTCTGTCTTCCGGAAAAGCCACTTAGGAGCTGCTCTAAAGTGCATTAACTGGACTCAAAAAGTCACATGAGTTTCACAGTATTTGTTGGAGCGGGCTTCTTTTCCAACAGCAACACGGTGAAAGTGAATTTTTAAAGAAATGCAAGATGTGTCATCGCAACTCTGAGAATTCCAGCAACCCAGAGTAACTTAAATCTAACACATATAACAGCCCCAATTTCTCAGTGTATGAATCCTAACTTTAGTGGACCTCTTTTGCTCAGTTGTGCCTGAGCTGACTGTATGACCTCACAACCACTGCTGCCTTCCACCATGGCCATCACATAGACCCAAAACGTTTGCCTCATACGGACTACTTGCACACAGACTGACCTCATAATTTAATATTTAGCCATATTTAATGTGAGCATCCACTGTAACAGTGTACATCTGACAGAAAAAAATAAGGAAAATTATAACAGGCCCAATTTAAACCAGCTTACTTTGTTCTGTTCTGTTTTTTTGACAAAAAGGAACATATGCCTTTGCGACTGTTTCAAAGATGCCACAAAAAAAATGCACGTTTATTGGTTTTGAAGGTTGCTTCCTTTCTCTTTCCTCTTTTAAAATGGCAGTAACGTGGTTTGATGTGTAGGTAAGCTGTCACATTTACTTCACATAAAGATCTATTTTCTCTTCAAAAAGGAAACAACACAAAGCTAGTTCACTGTACCACCGGTGAATATAACCCTCAAATAAAACCCTGCTATTTGCATCCAGGCCATTCTGAAATATAATTTGAGCAACGAGGACGGTAAAGCTGAGAGAGAATAGCACCACCTACAGCACCTCAAACAGAAAATTCAAAGGAAGTGCCGCAAAGTTTGGATACGTAACAAGTGACTTCTTCATAGTGCAGGGCAGAAAGAGCCGAGGAGTGTGACTTTTATCACAAAAACAACCTTTCTTTATTCATTTAAGTATTATGATCTCGCATGTGACCTGCATAAGTCTGAAAATGTCTTAATTATGGCGAAAAACAGACATGTTTGCTTGTAATTAAATAGAAAATACCAAAAATGAACAAATCTAGAGTTACAATCATCATAAAAAGCTAACAGACCAAAAAAAAAAAAAGAAAATGATCAGGATGAAAATTACCCCCCAGAATGAGATTCAGATTCACTTCATCCTTCACTGTGAATCATGACTATTCATCGGAGCAGAACAGTGGGGCTTTATATCCAGTCTGTACATTATCATACCACACCACCAGCGAATGCAGGACTACATTTACAGTAGCGTGTCCTGCAAAACAGCAGTGCTGTCCGTCCTGAAAGGCTGCTTCACTCGAAAATGATGAATTATAAATACAAATAAAATCAGATGAATTCCTTTGCCTTTTTATTATAACTGCCGTTCAAAAAGACCAAAATATGGGTGCTGAATGATCCACTTTCACTCAAGCAGTTTTGTGAGGAGAACAAGAGAGAAGAGCGGTTTATAAAGAACAGTTTTTATGCCTGGGTGCATATGTCCATGAGTTATATAGTTATTTTTTAGATCAAGATGATTCCTAAAGACCTATTAGATGAAAACATATTTCAGCGTAGTGTGCAGTGTGTCCTTAAAAATTTGAGGAAACTGTCCTGGTTCCCCCGGTCCTTTCACCACCTCTCTGTCTCTATCGTTTGTGTGTTTGCGTGTGTTGTTGCATGTGTGTGAGAGAGAGGGAGAAAGAGACCTGCTGTCTCATAATAACTTCTCAAATAGATTCACCGGCTTGTTAAGATGAATGTCTAATCAGCCAATCACATGGCAGCAACTAGCTGCATTTAGGCTTGCAGACGTGGTCAAAACACCTTGTTGATGCCAGAGGTCAGAGGAGAATGCCCAAACTGCAGAAGAGCAACACACTGAACCTTGAACCAGATGGGCTACAGCGGCAGAAGACCACACTGGGTGCCACTCCTGTCAGCTAAGACCAGAAAACTCATATATAATTCACACAGGTTCACCAAAATTAGACATCAGAAGACTGGAAAAACATTGCCTAGTCAGATGAGCCTCAATTTCTGCTGTGAAACTCAGATGGTAGGGGCAGAATTTGGCGTAAACAACATTAAGCATGGATCCAGCCTCCCTTATACCAACAGTTCAGGCTGCTGGTGATGTAATGATTCGGAGGATATTTTCTTGGCACACTTTGGGCCCCTTACTACCAGCTGAGCATCATTTAAACACCACAGCCTACCTGAGCGTTGCCGCTGATCATGTCCATCCCTTTATGACCACAGCGTACCCATCTTCTGGTGGGTGCTTCCAGCAGGATAGCGTGCCATGTCAGAAAGCTCAAATTCACTGCATTCAAATGGCCTCAACAGTCATCATATCTCAGAGCAACTTTGTGACAGCGGAACGGGAGATTCATCGTGCATGTGCAGCCGTGTGAGGCTATCATGTCAATAAGGACCAAAATCTGAGGAATGTTTCCAGCACTTTATGAATCTTTTTGCCACAAGGAATAAATGCATTTTTGAAGGCCAAACGGGGTCCAACTCTACACTCCCAAGGTGTACTTAATAAAGTTTTATTATTAAACATCAAACACATCAAAGAAGAGAGTTCACCTCTACTTTTTCCAGGTTTTCCCCCTCCTAACCATTACAGGGCAGGCCTTCTGGCCGCACCATTGCTCTTCAAATCCAAAGTAACCCACCGCCCTCGGAGAGACGCTCTGGGGTCGGTTTACATAAGCCGACTGTTGCGTGTGTCATGGACTATGGGTTGTGCGCATTTGCATACCCACATTTTACAAGACTGTTCACATGAGAAAAAGGTTTGTGTGCTCAGGGTTCATTTGCATGTGCGCATGCCATCCACACCTGCAGTAACGATCAGTGTATGTCCACTCCACAGAGAGGTGGATACATGTGTCAGCCATGCAGATGGACCATGTTTGATCTCTCTAGGTGAGCTCCCTCAGAGGGCAAAGGTTACTGGAGCCATGAAATGTTTTATCTCAAGGTGCACAAACCAATAAATATGTTTAAACTGCATTTTTCCAGCTCTGCCCTGACCTTGTAGAATAAATACACTTTATATTTCTTGAAGGGACACTCGTGTCTATTAAGGAACCAATGAAAATGCTTCTGGCAGACCATTTGTCAAAGCTGGCCATGATGTCTCTCAAATGGGGAGTATATGTGCATCCACTGGTGAGTATCCATTGCCTCCTTAGTCTTGGCTGCTATTGATTTTCTTTGTCTGTCACAGCCCAGGACCTGGTGAGCAGAGAGGAGACATTTTCTAGGAAAGGAGCCGCTCCGGCGCTCCATCTTCTCTACCTGCTGCTGCTCAATATTTAATGCACTGCATCCAAGCTGGCCCAGGACAGGATTCCAGCAAAAAGCTCCGTTTCTTTTAAACCATGGTCGTCATGTTGAGGTTTGTTTTATAGAACAGTCACATTGCTGAGGCTGTGGAAAAGTGCATTAGAGAGTAATATATGATCATATATGTAAATATATATAATTACTCAATATCTGCATTAACAGTAAATGACAGCAGCAAATCTCACTCTTTTTAGCTTTAAGGAGTTCAACATCCGCAAGCCAAAATTCAGAAAATCATGAATACATCCCCCCAAAAATGTGATTTTTTTTTTTTTTTTTGCACAAAACCCAAGTCCAGGAAATCATTTTGTTTTAAAAAAACGGATTCATTCGGTGACACTGTTAAAAATACACTAAGACATCTTGACCTTTGAGAACTTTCATATGTGTGAGTAAAAATAGGTCTTTCTTTTTTGGCTGCTTCGCAAGACAAAGACTGAACTAGAGTCATGAATAAATAATTTTGTTAAATTGCGGTGAGAAAATGTCCTGAAATGAGTGCAGTTCAGTCTGCTGGAGAGGAAGCAAAGCCACCTGCAGATTCCACAGCGCAGGACTAAAGGCTGTTAACAGGCTGCTCTAATATTGATCATTAAAAATGATCATCAACATGTTAATGTTGATGATCATTGTTCTTACTTGAATTGGGTGTGCTGAGAAACATTGATGTTGAGGGTTTGGCCTTATGATACATGGGTAAACTGACTCTGCGGTTGTGAGACTTTAAAATTACCAAAACATTTTTTTGGCATTTTTGATCTTCTTTTTTCTTCTTTTGGCTGCTCCCTTTAGCAGTCACCACAGCGGATCTGCCTCCATCTCATCCTATCCTTGCATCCCCCTCTGCCACACCAACCCTCTTTTTGAGTAGTACAAAATCCAACATCTTCAGGCCATTTGACTACAGTGAACTCATTGTCATGTTCAAGAAACCAGTTTGAGATGATTTGAGCTTTGTGACATGGTGCTTCATCCATCAGACGACGGGTACACTGTGGTCACATGGTCAGTAACAATCGGGTAGGCCATGGCACTGAAAAGATACTCGTTTGGTACTGAAGTGCCCAAAACCTGCAAAGAAAATATTCTCCACTTCTCATCATACCACCACAAGCTTGAACCAGCGATACAAGGCAGCATGGATCCACGCTTTCATGATTTTTACACCAAAGTCTGATCCTACTATCTGTATGTTGAAGCAGAAATCAAGACTCATCTGAACAGGCAAAATTTTTCCAATGTGCTACAGTATTGTCTAATTTTGGCAAGCATGTGTGAATTGTAGCCTCAGTGGCACCTGGTGTGGTCCTCCGCTGCTGTAGCCCAACTTCTTCAAGGACCAATGTGTTATTTTCACCCAGAGAACTGCCGCTCACCGGATATTTTCTCTTTTTCAGACCATTCTCTGTAAACATTGAGAAGGTTGTGTGGGAAAATCCCAGCAGATCAGCAGGTTCTGAAACACTGAGGCCAGCCCATCTGGCACCGTCAACCATTCCATGTTTAAAGTCACTTAAATCACTGTTCTCCCCCAATTCTGATGCTCAGTTTGTGATTGCTTGATTACATATTTATATGAAGGAGCAGTTGAACAGGTGCACTTTTTTTTTAAGTAGAAGTTGATATATTCGACCTGTTTTCTTTTTTTCTTGTCCCATCGGTTTCTCAAATAAACAGTCTGAATTAGAAAAATATTTGACTAATAACTTCCTCCTCATTCTGAATTTTTAGTCTATGACAGCGGTTACTGAGCGCGCATTTCCTTGCTGTGTGAGGTCCAGGTCATAAATGCAAACAGGCCGTGCAGTGTCATTTTGTGCCAGTACAATTATATTGATGCCGCCAAAAGCTTTTGCTTCCTTCTAGTCTAAACATGTCCTACTTCTTTCAAAATATCTAGATATCGCCACAGGGAAGCTCTATAAAGAATCAAGGAAAATTTATGTCATGCCAACATGCATTTAAATTGCAGTCACGTGTCCTGCATGTCCCTATTGAACAGGATGACACAGCACTAGACACTGAAATCAGGGCGTGCACTATACTGACTTGCAAACACTGAAAACTTTAAGCTTTGTTTTTCCAATCCGGTCTATCCATTTTAGTGAATAAGTGGGGGAAAAAAGCTAAAAAACCGCAGCAACTTTTTTCCTGCTTTTTCACTACATCTCAGCATATAAAACACCTTTCAAACCCTTACAAACACTGAGAACTTTAAGTTCTGTCATGCCTGTAAAAATAAGGAATGCATGCATCTGCAAAAAAGAAAAAGAAGGGGGGGGGCTGAGGTAGGCAGTGTTATCCTGCTATTATGACAATGCTCTTGTCCAAAAGCAAACCTTTTCTAAGGCAAACAAGTAAGCTCTTTTCTGTATCTCCATGACTCATGTGCAAGCTGAGTGGTGTGGTTGTGAGTGGTACTATTTTGTCCAAGCAGAAGTGCAAAACAGAGGTGGCCATGGAAACTGTCTGCATCCAATGGGAGATCAGGACATGGGTGTGGCTGTCTGATTGACACGTCTTTCTGCTTTGCTCACTTCCTTCACCTTGGTCAATTGATAACTTTTTTTCTCGCTCATTCTTCTGCAGGAAGAGAGAGAGCAAGGATTAAGTGGAAGTTTCTAGAAAAAGATAAGACTGTCATGTGCTGCAGGGCCTGAAAAAGACGCAGATTAAGGAAACTGTGTATATGGTACATAAAAAATGTCCACAAGGTAAAGAAAAGCATTCTTAGTTAAAGTTGTTCAATCTTTTTTTTTTTTTTTTTTTTTACATTAGTCTTAGACTAAAAGGATTCACCCCTAGTTGGTTTTTTAGTTTTCTGTCTAAATTCTGCAGAGGCTGCTTTTCCAAGTGCCTGGTACACTTAACTTGAGTCCCTTTGGGAAGGTTTTGAGCACACCAGCTTCTTAACGTGCCATTTCCCTCAGAGTCACGTTGATCTGGACCATGAAAGTCACTCTCTCCTTTCACTCTTTGCCACTGGACGGGCTGGCCTACCTGTATTTGTTTTTGTACACCTGCTCAATAGAGGTGGCCACCCTAGGTGCCCTAACTAGTGTACATAGTACTGGAAGAGAGAAGAGAAATGAAATCTCGGGGAAGGGTTCCCTAAATGAACATCACACACAGTGTGTTGCCAGAATAAGAGGGGCAGAGCTGAAAGAGAGTGACCCGGTTATTAATGTTTCCATGGAGCAAACACAAACACAGATAAATACAGAACACCACAGCCGCATAGTCACAGATCTGATCCACAGCTGACATCATCCATAGGTGTGTGACTGGCTGAGGCGCCCTTAAGCAAACTGCTGCACCTGTAGAGGTTCAGCACTCTCATCACCCGCATTTGTCGTCATCACATAATAGGGCTCCGATGGCCAGGTGCACACTTACAGAGACTGTTTCCAATCTGAACAAAGTTGTGTTTATTCCATTTGTTCCAACTACACATTGTGATGCTGACTCCATCCCCATGCACAGGCTTGTTTTGTTTTTTTTGCTGTTTGTTTTATATTTTTGCCCTTCACTTTCAGTCACTGTGGTTATTGTGTGATGCTGAGACTTCTCTTTTATTTTCTTTGATGTACACTTGCTGGAACATAAGACATGCACAACATGTAAACACATGTTCATATGTGTAAAAACAGGTTTTCTTTCTGACACAATGCTAAGGATGGCTGTCTCAAAGTCTTTTATATTCATATTGTTCTCTTGGGATTATAAAATACAGGTTTAGCCTCTGCCCTACCCATACTATGAACTTACACAGTACAACAGATTCTCCCCGATCATCCCAAGAGCTTAAACCATCAAATAATATGCAGTGATCGCTCTGTGTTTTCACCTGTTTTCACCTGGGATCTGTGACCTTTTGTGAGTGCTTCTTTATGTATATGGTAACTGTGTCCATGAAAAATTTTCTTAGCTGATGAAACTGGACTGTATAGCTATCGCAAAATCAAATCAATTTTACAATGATATTAATATAAACGACCGGAAATTTTGTATTTATATAATAGGTGGAAGCCAGCACGACGAAAATTTAAAAAAAAACCCAACAAAAAAGAAACGGTGTTCAAAAATATATTGAAAACGCAGTCTAAACTTTATAAAAGCCTGAAACCATTAAAATTCTACTTAGCAAATGTAAACTTTCATTTTAATAACAAGTTTAAGCCCTTCAAAATCTGAAAACTGGTTAAATCTTTGATGCAGTTAAGAAAAATACAGTCTTCCTTATTGCTCTTGTGACGAACCACGATATCCGTCCGCCGCTTACTATATTATACAATGGGGAGAAAGGCGAACAACGACTCAGGCGGAGTGATTTAGTCAGGACTACACCCAAGCGCCTGTCCGGTTGCAGTGGCTCCTCTTCGTTGCCTAGACCAGAAGAAAGCCGGGACGTAACGGAGCCGGGGGGGTTTTGCTTGCTGGAGGCCCGTTTAACCACCGATAAATACAGCTTTCTTACAATTTCTTCGTCGTTCAAGAGGCGATCGTGACCTAACTTGACTCAGCTTACTTTTTTCACCTTAGAACTAATTTCACAAACATGTCCTGGCAAAGCTACGTGGACAACCTGATGGCCGATGGCAGCTGCCAGGACGCGGCCATTGTTGGGTATACGGACGCCAAATACGTCTGGGCATCATTTGTCGGCGGTACCTTTGCCAACATAACAGTAAGTATGCGCTTTGTATCGGTATTTGTAGCTGTGTGGGAGGATAATGCACATTTTGCGCGTCTCTTCTGCGTTTTGTCTGCATGCCAGGCCTTGTTGAATGAGGATAAGCGACCAGTGTGGGTACACATGGTATCCGGTGGTCTCACATAAGATCCACTAGCAGCTATGCGCCGTTCCTTTTCAACCTGTCGCCTACATTTGCCACGGTTTTTGTATGTCTGCAGTCTTAATATTTAGAGCATTTTTTAGACCCATTATTTATTTTTTTAGAAATAGCGGGTGCAGCGCCTGAGATAACCCAGGCTAGTGACCAGGGGTGCCGCGAACTCGAGCTAAAGAGGCTAACTTAGCAGCTAGCGGTAACTAGCTGTGTCGGAAAAGCTATATTACTATATGTAAAGAATGTTAATTTTTTTTAAACAGCTACCCTATAAAAACACTGTATCCTTAATTAATCGGTTGTGTAGTAAAACCGACCACCAAAAGTGTTTCTATGCAGACCACTGACTAACGAACTACACGGTTAGCTCAAATCAGGCCGGTCATTCCTCCCCCTCTCCAATCCCCAGTCATTGCTTTCTTTCCCCCCGCTCCCGGTCATTACTCGCTAACGCTAACTGCGTAGCGTTGGCGGCGCTCGCACGCATTCCTTACGTACTGGCGTGCAGTTGGTCCTCTTCATTTTTCTTATCCGGCTTCTGTGAATCTCTCCACCGCTACCGCCCATCATTTTTCCAAGATGGCGGACACGCTGCCAGTTTCTTATTCATTTTTGTTCATGGAAGCTAACCGAGACGTCTAGCCTCGGCTCTTTTTTATTATTATTTTAATAGCATCTTTAATAGCGCCTGTTGTGGACGGCATGCGTCTGATGCTTTATTTAACAACACATAGATCCCACTCGATAGAAAGTAAACTTGCTAATCGGGCAAATATGGAGTTTTCTTTCCTCCTCCATTTTGTTCGTTAAATTTATTTTGCCGGTCATCTACATTTCTAATCGGGATTCCTGTGGTTATAACGTGGATGTAACGAAACAACAGTTTCTGGCTTGCCGCTATAAAAGGAAAACCCTCCCATGTGGTAAACTGTGAACCAGTGTGCTGCTGTTATCTGGTGTTAACTGGGAGTGTCCACTCGGGGCTAAAGGACGGCAGCGTTTTTCCTTAAATACAGCAGCTTCATAAATGGACTTTAGCGTGTAAAAGAAGCCTCAGCTGTTTTGCCGGTTTTCAACCAGCATGGGCGTTGACTAAATTTAGTGTAATTTGATTCCCCTTTCATGAATACAGCAAATTATCGCAGGATGTGAAGCTGTAGGGTTGGTTTCATGTGGGGATAGCGGCTTTGATTCCCAGTTGAAGCGATTAGTTAGCAAACCAGGCCCGGGCCATGCTAACGTTATCTTGGCCGGTGGAAGTCCCCTTCAGTTTGCCGTTTTTCCTTCATCAGTGTGCCATGACTCTGCACTTCTGGAGTTAGGGGGCAACGCCTTTTGTTCTGCACTTTGCTCCAAATAACGCAGTTTTCGCACTATGTTTATTTATTTTTACTGTCTTCGGTTTAAAAAAGCAAAACTGTTATCTCCAATCGTGCAGTATTAGCAGCGTAATGCTTTTGGCACTGCAGTAGCTCTGAGGTTTCAGGCCCTTCCACCGGTAGCATAAAGGAGACCAGACCATGTGCTTTCATCTGCCCTGGGCTGGATGGTCTCTTGTCTTCATCAGAGTACAAACACTGCCCTCTGTGCTAAACTGACCAATAAAAACCAGGACCCATTTCAAATAATTAGCACTTTGTAATGCACCTACAATTAAAACATGAATCCCTTTTATATATTTAAACTTTAATAAAATTTTGTTTTGTGATTTTTGGGTGGGGGTGAAGAAACTACAGTATCATGTATTTTAAATGACCAAATTACTGAATTGTAAGCTTTATTTATTAAAACTTACCATACTTACATTTTGGGCCCCTTGCAGAGCAATGCTTCTCTTAACCAAATACTTCATGATAACAGAAATTTGACTTGGATGTCTTCTGTAAACTACATGTTGATTATATCAGTGCATACAGTTTACTGATCATAGATCTTAAGAGAATTCAGAGTGCTGTAAATGGGCGCGAGCTCTATCCTAAACTGTAAAGATTAAAAGCAAGATTATAAAGAGGGGAAGTTTCAAAAATGCTGTTCCTGTCAGTACAGGTGGAAACCCATAGTAATGATGCTTGTATGGATCAAGGAAAATCATCAGACACCTGCAGCCAGTCATCTGTGGACATTGTGTGTGTAAATTCAGTCACATTTTGTGCACTAGTGGCAATAACATAAATTTAACTGTTTAAATGATACCAGTTTCACCTCCTTGTAATTTTAAAAATGGCAGATTAAACATGATTGAAGGTTCTGAGCATAAGGCTTTGATGGACTAGAGTTGGGCATACTTGTGCATTAATCATTAGAACTATTTTAATTCAGTAAATTCCAAAGGGGTCATTCACAGTATGTTTCTCAATAAATTAAGCAATAACTGGGAGTCTCAGCACTTTTAACACCAGTGTTTTTGTTGTGCAGGAAGAGCAAATTCTGAGCTGAGAGTAGGCAGCAGTTGTGATGCTGATGTGTAAAAGTGTGTTGGGGAAATGCCAATCTTTATAAATGATTAGCTTCCCTGTTTATAAGTCTTTGAGCTCTTTATCCCATTATTTTGCACCAACTTGTGAAACTGTATCGTAAAAAATGCCATCAAAAATTGATGGAAAACAACAGAATAACACTGGACACTGCCATCAACCAAATAATTTTAAACACTGGTGTCAGCCCAGGCTTTCACAATGTGTTCATACCTCATTAAATTGTTTGTGCAGCCCTTGCTCAATCTCAAGACTTCAAAGCACCCACATTATGGAGCAATAAATGTGTTTAAATTGTGTTTATGAGCAATGAAGTCTGAAGTCTGAAGTCTCTGCACATAAACAATATTCTGCATGGATCCTAACAGGATGTACCTGACTTCCTGTTGTTTGTGCTTTTTCCTAGCCTGAAGAAATTGATGTGTTAGTAGGAAAAGACCGAGAGGGATTCTTCACCAGTGGGCTGACCCTGGGCAACAAAAAGTGCTCCGTAATCAGAGACAGCGTCCAAATTGACAACGACTGGACAATGGACATCCGAACAAAGAGTCAAGGAGGAGAGCCCACATACAATGTTTCTGTAGGCAGAGCAGCCAAAGGTAAGCATCACATGTACTGTTGGCAGCATAAATCTGAGTAGTTGCACAGTAACCTGCTTTGATATAGCATTAGTTTAGCTTTTTTTTTTTTTTTTAAATCTGTGTTGTGAAAGCATGTGGGGTAGATGTTGACTGCACCTTTCCTCAATATATGACAGATGGGTGTAAAATGTCTGGATATTACTTTCAGCGACAGCCGATAATGGGGAGCAAGTGCGTCTCAGCAAAGGGCTACGTGTAGAAATGCATATTCAGGTTGTTGGAGCTGAGGAACAAGTTCATATCCAGAGGTTGATATGGATTTTCTTAGATAACTTGTATCTAAGAAAGTCACATAGATGTTTTATTTTCCGCAGCTATAGTTGTACTGCAGTTTAGTTTATAGCTTACAAATGAGCAAATCATAATCAGTTATTGCAGGTGTCTGTTTTCTCCCTTTAGTCAAGTATGTGTGTGTCTGTTTATCTTTTTGATTCAATTATTAGTCCTGGTTTGTGAATGTAATCATTTTTGCTTATCCATTTTATTCAGAATTTCTCACCACTTCCACAAATAACAATTATGATTAAGCAGTATTATATCTTTTTGTGAATGGTTAAGCCCTTAAGCAGTTCAGCCCTAATTGTGACCATCAGTGTCAAATTGAAGGCTCTGTGCTCCCCAAATTGTATTTTTGTCTGCTAGGACTAGCTCAGAACTCACCTGTGGACTGCTTATCTAAATTAAGCTTTTAAATGATGTACTCAAAGCAAATGTTTGAACTAAAAGCTTTAATCCATATATAGATAGATGTATATCTATATCTATCCTGTGAATGAAATCCATAGCATTTTAAAAAGCTAAATATAAGTGTGAAACTGTTCAATCTGTAGTTTAACTTTTTCTGTTGCGTAAAAAACTTGATAACACTTTAGTAAACTGAAGTTAAGTCTTTAAGGACTTGCCTGAGAGTTGTCGGTTTTCATGTTGCCTGTGTGGGCCCCAATGCCCTGTCCTCCCCAAATCTTGCCAAAAGGTGCTCCAGCTTACAGGTGAGACTGCATCAGCAGCACTCTGGGCTCACTTTCAGGGTCAGGATTTCCTGAAACTTTCCTGGACTGCATGCATCTTCCTCCTTCCCGGTTAACACACCCCTTTACCTTCAAAGTCACAATCTGTTTCCCACTCACATGCTTTCCACTCTGTCCTAGCAAAATGGGCACCTGAGGGTTTTTACATGTATTGAGGAGAGGTATTCCAAGCATGCTGCTGCATGTGTGCTGCATTAGTGATGGTTGATAGTCACAAGCTTCACTTTCTTATTTGCTGCTGTCACGGCACATATCGACAGATTAAACAAGGGCTGATCTCTTAAGGTAGACTGCAGTGAAGTCTGACATGAGCAGAAATATGCCTGAAATGCTAGGCTGTGCGTTTTGTTCCTGTGCACCACCCTGTTAGCCAATCAGCAGGTATTGTTTGGATGTTTTACTAATGTAACTAAAATGGGCACAGAAGCTACAGAAACAAAGACTGCCTCCCATCAGGTAGCTAAAATGTATTGACTTAGATGTTTTAAATCACTGCTTTCAGAATATCCCCATCGTCAAAATGAGGAAAAAAAATTTGAAAGATAAACATCACAATTTCTCTACATCACATTTTTATACTGTCAAGTGAGTTTAGGCTGGTTTCAGAGTGCTGGGGTCCACTTTTAGTGGTGTAAAGCTAGTCTTCTGTAAAGTGTGGTGTAGCCTGGATCTAGTGTTTAGCTCCAGTTAAAACGGAGCATGTTGGAAGGCCGTTCCGTCTTTATGAAATTATAAACAGTGCATTCAGTCTCTGTAGCAGTTTGCAGGTATTTCAGTGGACTCTAACTGCAGCTCTGTGCCTCTGCTTGTTTGGGCATCACAGATGTGACAAAAGGCTTTGCATGCATCTTTCACATTTATCCTCCTGTTGCACTCACTCTGTCTTCCTAACTGTGACGTGACATGTCGCCACCAGCAGCACTGATAAGAAAATGAACGTTAGAGCTCTGCACAGCCTTCGGAGTGAAGGCACGGCTCTGCTTTCTGTGCCATTGTCTTCCTTTGTAGCCGTCTCATCTGCCTGCTGCTTTAGCTCTGTGCTCTTCTCTTTTCACTGTGTGATCTCCACACCTTCTCTAAATGTTCCTTCTCTGTCTCTTTTCTTTCAGTCTTGGTCTTGGTAATGGGCAAAGAAGGGGTCCATGGAGGCGGATTGAATAAGAAGGCATACTCGATGGCAAAATACTTGAGGGATTCAGGGTTTTAGTTTTAGTTTTGATGTAGCTTATGCAGTGTAGTTGAAGGAGAGGGGAAAAAACAAATAGAGGAAAACACAAAAAAAAAAAACAACACACAAAACTTAGGGGGGAAAAAACAAATAAAACCAATCTACTGTCCAGCCCATGTTTTCCCCCCCCCGCGTCCCTGAATGGTCCCTTTTAAACAACCCCAGGAGCATTTCTAACCGTGCAGGGTTTGAGCTCTGCCCCACAACAATGTAGCCCCATATTTGGCTGAGATAGCATTAAGTGTTTTCTTTTCCAGCCCTGCAATCAACATGCCTGTTCATATTATTTTGTTTCTTTTCCTTTGTGTACTCCAGCATTGGTTATTGTCATGGGGAAGGAAGGTGTCCATGGAGGGCAGCTCAACAAGAAAGCATTTCAGATGGCTGAGTACCTGAGGAAGTCCGGATACTAAAGCAGCCTGTACCCAGCTACCTAGCAGCTCACCCTTACCACCCTGTTGCATTTCACACTACTTCCAGTCCTAGTTTGTAGTTTTGTTTTTCTGCCTTCTCTTCTCCCATTTGTTCTCCCTCTTTTTTTTTTTTCTTTTTTTTTTTCTGCCTTCTCTTCTCCCATTTGTTCGCCCGATTTTTTTTTTTTCTTTTTTTTTTTTTTTTTTCTTTGTGTCATTCCCCTAACACCCCAACCCCTTTTACCCTCAAAGCACTTGCTCTGTGTACTCTTAATACCCCTCTAAGCACTCTTGAGTTGATCCATAGCAAAGATGAGCATGTTGCTAACAGGATGTCATGACAAATTTGTACTTAAAGACCAGCAAAAAAAATTTCTCGCTAAACACTCAGACAGTTAAGGCTATAGCATTAATTTGAGGCTTATATTATTTTTCGTCCACATCGCAGCGCCAATCACTTAATCCCGATCATACACACTCCCTCCCTGAGCAGTTGGAGCATTTGAGCAGTAACAAAGCTCGTCATGTCTTCCTCTATCACTTTCCCCCCACATCCGGGAGGGGAGACTGCGCGCATATCTCGGACCACTGTCGTTTCCCTCTCGCATTCACCACTACACGCCCACCCCAATCTTCCAAACTGTCCCTCTTGCCAAATTTTCACTTCCTCCACCCCACCCCATGTTCAAATCAAGCAACACTATAAACCTCACCGGACGAACACTACTCGCCACTCCAACTCCTCCCCTGTCAGATTCACCTCTTAATCTGTTTTTTTTTTTTTTTTTTTTTTTTTTTTTTTTTTTTTTTTTTTTTTTTTTTTGGTTTTTGTTTGTTAGTTAATGCGAGGATACTCTGGGGCATCACTGTTTTGATCTTAGTGAGATCACCTCCCCTTCCAAAAAAATAGATCTCGAGCCCACAGTGGATTGTATGAAAGGATCCCGTTGAGGACTTTTGTGATCACCTCTGTCCTTCCAAAGGTGATGGAGGATGCTGGTAGCGTCTCCTCCCGGCATCACAGCCTCGCCGACTACACGAAAACCCACGGACATTCCACGGTAACAATGGCTCAGGCACTTAATACTTTTCTTTGCCAGCTCCTGTAATATATATATTTTCTTTTTTTTTTTTTTTTTCTTTTTTTAAAGGCTGCCATTTTTTTTGGACAGTAAGATATCAGCGTATAACCATCTGGAGTGTGTCCAGTTTGAATTTTTTTTTTTTCTTTATATAGGACCAAGTATAGTCGAAGCTCGGGTATTTATACACTTGCTCTAAATGAAGGATGGCTGCTTTTTTTTTTTTTCTGATGAAGGAAACACTAACCAGACTGAAGTACTAAAGTTTAAAAAAAAAAAAAGAGGCCTCAGTGAAGGTAAGGGTGGGAGTTTGTGAAGGAAATGAGCATTAGATATTTTTTTTCTTTTAATTTACCATTTAGAAAAACACAACTGCTTTTCAGCAACCCCATTCTGTGTTGACAACTACAAAACTGTGGAATAAATTGCCTTGTCTATAGTCAACTGAGCTCTGGGGAATCAGTCTGTCCACGCTCAGCACTGCTAACAACGTCCAAGTGGGGGGGAATAAATAATAAATAAAAGTAGAAATGACTCTTAATGGGAGATGGGATTAGTTGGAACAAAGACGCTCATGGTTGTCTTGTCGAAACTTAACTGCAGAACCTATGTATCCTGTGCCATAACGTAGAGAGATCTGTTGCTGTTGTAAAATGGATTTTTACCCACTGTCCACTAAGGGGGTCATTTCATTGGCACTTTTGCTTTATTTTTCTAGCTTCAGCTCCACTGTTTAGGCCTTGTGGGATGTGTACTCATCAAAAAGGAGAAGAAAAAAAAAACTGTTTAAAGTCCTGTTTGCCGATCTGTTCGTTTCCCTTCCTTGCCACTTTTTTTTTCTTTACATCTGGGATACAGTCTCTTTTAATGCATCTGATTTCATATGCATAAAACCAAGAAATGCCATAAATTGATTTATCACCTTGTTTACAGACAGATCAAATAAATTTATTCCAACCAGATTGAGTTTACTGTCTTCTGTTGACCTGAATGCTCTTTTTCAGGAGATCAGTGGTTCTCGTGTTTGGGATGAGCAAAATTGCTTCACACTGACGAGCTAACCGCAGGTCTTACAGTCCACTTAGGTCTCGCCTAAAAAGGGGCAAGGTTTCCCAGTTTATAAGCACTTTCTAAGGACAATTTCATTGAATTTTCTTTAAATGTGGACAAGGTTTAATCCATAGTAGTGAAGCTTGCTGAAAGTGTTAGAAACTGCAGATATTTGTACTGCTATTATTTCATGGTGCGACTTTGAACAGTAACACCTGGAACAATAAATTTTTCACAAAAACTGAGCTGCTTCTGTTAGTACAGAACTTAAAATCTAAAGTTGGATGTTTTTCTTAGATGAAAATGAACTTGAGGAGCTACTGGTTCCAGGGCAAGTCCAGTAGCTGTTGTGGAGTTTGCTGATATGCTACTTGGTCTTCATCAGTGGACAACTTTGATTGCTTTATAACACTGTTCAAGGTCCATTCATCAACTCTTTCTGGACTTCCAATTATGTCTAATCTTTAACTCAGATTTAAAAAAAACTTAAACCGAAGGCCCATTAAATGCTCAGAAAAACCATAATGTGAATATTAGAAAGTTCCAGGACAGCTACTGAGTGGACTGAGATTAGACTGTGTTCTCGGGTTGGAAAAGGAAAGGGAGTAAACTGAAATGAGGGAGAGCAACAGAGGACCAAAGACTGCCCAAATCAGCCAGACACACATGGGATGTTGTGGCTCATGTTTTAAGCCTCAACTATTAGGCCACCCCAGAATATCCTAATCTAGTGCATTGACGTAAAATTGCACTCATTAACAGACATTACTGACATTTGACGAAAGTCTAAGGGTCCCTTTACTTCCACTTTCCTAATGAGCCATGTCAGACTTAACTGGCCGATTTGTATCAGATAATAAGGTCACTGGACTGTTTTACCTGCACTAGAAATTGTAGTCACAAGTGTTCTCGAGAAACCTAAAACTGCAGGATGGTTTTCAGTGATATGAAGCTAAAGTAAATCACTCACACACTCAAGTTTCTTTGTCAGATGTTTTATTGAAGTGAATTTGTACAGAGAAATGTGTGAGTAGTAAAACAAAACAAAAAAAAAATGCATGAAATGAGAAGGCAACAGGATTTAACAAAAATCAAGCCATGTTACGGAAAAAAACAAGACTAGTATTTACTACAAACAGTATTAAAAATATATCAGTTGAGTGTGCACCACGAGGCCTACCGAACAGTAACTGCTTGAATTAAATGACGTTCACCACAGGCAATGGACAGCTTTCACAATCTGAACTGGTGAAACCCACATGTGACGCCACATGGAGAGCACACCCTTTTTCCCCCCTAGTGTGGCATCCTGACCAGCTTGACTAGAGTTTCTCTTGGTGTGAATCCCTGTAACAAACTGTGGCACAAAACATGGGAGCACATGGGCTCCTTCAAAAAAGAATAGAAATAAATTGGCAAACCATATCACTGTGGCATTAGATCTGTGTTTAATGTAAATTTTACAAAACAAATGCTGCATAGTGGTCCAACCTGTGTCACTGTAGCATGGACATGTATATACAATAATGCAAGGTATCATTTGTGATCTATATTTATATACAAAGTACATTTATTGATCTTTGTGTCAAGCGTGATCGTGTGTCCGGGACCTTTGGACTCTTCCGCTTGTGTGTGATCTTTTTATGTCTAAATAAGAGTACAGTATAGCAGCCTACTGTACATCAGTCTGGTCAAATCTGCCAAGCAGTGCCAAAGATATGCAGACTGAAGCTTTGTCCATAATCATGATAAAAACAAAACTTAAGATTTGTATTTTATAAGAAGGAAATTACAATGTATTGTAAGCAGTGGACAGAAGAACTGGGATGAATCTGCATTGTGCCCCAACAAAAGTCTCTGCAGCTGTGAGGTTGGGCGGGGTTATAGCGACCTGTCGGGATCAGGCCGGGGGACACGTCGGTCAAGCTCGGGGCAGGTCGTGCTCGTGGCCTTCAGAGCACGGCTGCTGCATCTGCACCACCACGGTCTCCACGGTCACCTCCTCCTCGCTGTCGCTGCTGTCCAGCTCGTCGTCCTCGTACTCCGAGGATTCCTGGTCGTGCTCAGAACGCGACGCCCCGGACATGGTGCCGAAGGAGTGAGCGCTGGTGGAAGCCAGGGAGCGCAGCAGCGGGGTGCTCTCTGATACCTCCTCGTTCTCAGGGCCGCTGTCCCCCTCCTCTGAGTCGGAGTCCGAGTCGCCCTGCGAGGGCACCACCTTCTGCTTGCACACTGGACACGTTTTCTTAGTCTTGGTCAGCCAGGGGTCCACGCACTTACTGTGGTAGGCTGAGAACACAAAGGACATCCTGTTTATGGAAACCAGCCTTTGATGTTTATCGCAGTAAAGGTTAAAGTACAAGAATAAGATAATGGATCCTCGTTATCTCCTAGATAATACAAAAACAATCCTGACAAAATAAACCTTCAAGAAGCTGACTGGCCTGTAGTCATTCTGAGCAAAGGATTAAAGAGTTGACACTCACCATGAGAACACGGCAGGACTCTGAGTTTATCTCCCTCTTCATATTCATCCAGACAGATGGCACATACATCATAGTTGTCACCTGGGGTAGTAAGATAAGACAAATTCACCCTTTAACTGAACACATTTATAACAAAGTGGTTTTCTGAGTTCTGATAGTCATTATTTCTTATGGGATGCAGTGTTGAGTGGAAACTGTAGGATTGTGTCGTATGGGACCCAGATAAATATATTTATTGGAGCTTTTAAAAAAAAAAAGAAAACTTCTCATAAAGCCTAATGTTTCTGGTTGTTGTTTTGGTGGGGTTTATTAAAGATGCCCTTAAGGTCACCGAGGTAAAGCAGGTCCAGTAAGTCTGACTTCCTTCAATTCTTTGTCACTTGTCCAAATATGTCCCTGCACCACCCATCCAATCCTCAATCTGCACGCAGAGCAACTTCTGAACTGCCAGCATCTCATTCCCTCATATGCACACTCACTCTCTCCGTGCACTGAAAGCTCAGGAATTCATCAATGCACTCCCTCTCAAATTCCACAGCGTTCTTCTCCTTTTCCTTCCCTTCCTCTTCCCTGCCTGCGCTGGAGGGAGCAGGGGCTGTGGGCCGGTGTGTTTATGCAAGCTCTAAATGAGCATGTTTTCCCTGACTGGGCTCTCTGTGTCCATGCCAGGGCCGCATGTGACCGTATAAGGACGGGGAGTCGCATCGACCCCCCCCCCCCCCTTCTTTTCCCTCTGAGCGTCATCAACTTCGACTCAAGGCAGCGTCTCCGACTTAGCTCCTCCCCGCTCGTTTCACTTTCAGCTTTGTTTTTGACTCGACGCAACTACAATCGCTCCTAACTTCTTTTTACCCAACACTCCACTGACATTACACCAGAGCAGCCTCCATCCTTTCTTCTTCTCGCTACCAGTGCTCAACAGTCACAGGGTGAGGGAGAGTTTGTGCAGGCACAGATCCAGTATCCAGTATCCACTCAGGAAATGCTGAACTGTGGCAATAACTGAGCTATTCTGAGAAGCAGAGAGAAAATGTTCAGTGGCTTTCTGAACTTTTGAGGCCTTGCTCTGGGGAGATAGCATTTAAACATGCCTTTACACCTTTAAGGATCATTTTCTGCGACACTTCAAAAGCCGTTGGCACTAACACTGCCCAAAACTGACAAATGTGGCCTGCTCACTCGAAAACTTAGAGAGATTCCTCCAGAAAAGCCGAGGGCTCTGCACAGCGAGAGAGGCGCAGCGCAGAGCACTGCAGCAGAACATAATTCACAGTCTGGTTGAGTCAACACCCGTCACAGAACAAATTACCCCACTTGTGCTGATCAAAGAAACTGCTGTGGACGTCTCTCACTCTCGCGCCACGAATTTCTCAAATCTTCTACCATAATAATGTAATTTCTGTGAGCTGAGATTCAGTCTACATGAGACGCTTAACGCATCTACAGCAGCGTGTTTTGAAGTTAAAGCCAGGTTTTTATTATGAAGGTAGTTACTCCTCATCCTAGTTTAAAGTTGGGTTGGCAAAGTATATTTTTCCAAGGCCACTCAAAAACATCTAGGTTATGTTTGGCAACTATTCAGATGCTGGGAATCCCTCGCAATTACGTTTCGGGGCTAGTAGCACACGTTAAAAAGCTCTGAGAGTCAGTGCAGTTCCTCTCCCCTCCATTTTCCATTAATCGGCCAGCCTGCCAGCATTCCTGGCTCTCAAAGGAACCACGCTGTCCTACTGAACTTCAGACGAGCAGTGAATGCGTAGCAGAGCTGGGGCGGGCAGGCGAATGAAAGAGAGGCTGACAAAAACGGAGTAAAAAGACAAAAAAAAAAAAAAAGTATCTACACAGTTTGTCACCGCCGACCAGACAAGGACAGCTGGAAGGAGGCTAAGAGACAGAGAGCGCTCCTCTGTACTGACATCAACATGCTTCACACACCGACGGCTGAGACACTGCAGCTGCTCCGACCAGTCTGTGCGTGCGCCTCGGTTTGAAAAGTGCAAAGCTCTGGGAGGGGTGGAGTGACTCATCATACACAGGGAGGAACAGACTGCAGGTCAAAGATCAGAGGAAGAGTAAAACCAAGGGTCAAAATCAGTCCCTTCTCTTTTTTTTTTTCCTGCCAGTTTGCTGCATGTGTGCATCAACTGTTTCTGACTCATATGTCTGCCAGACGCCAGGTCCTGGCAAAACACAACGTCAAAGGGGACCAAAGCTCACTGTCAAAAGTCAGACTGTCAGCCTACGTGGAGATGATGCAAGATTCTGTAAGAAAACCAGAGCATATGTCACGTTAATGGCAGTGCGGTGCTCAGCCGACAGTCGTGGCAGCTGCAATTATATAATGCTGTACGTCGACACATATCTTATGTTACATGACGCTGCTCAGACTGCTATTGTGTGCTGATTTACACAGACATTGTGCACCTTCCATGCAAACTCTCTTTGTGTTGCTTACTATTCATTTCAGTCTGAGGACTCCTATTTCTATGTACGCAAGTGACATTATTCACCATCTCCACCTCTGGCCTATATCTTTACAAGCACTGTCAGCTGGCCAAGTGCAATTATCTGACCTATTTAACAGAAGCAACCAGTAAGAAATACAACCTGAACAGCAGCAGACGAGGGGGAAAAAACATCATGTGTTCTAATAAAGTGCTGCACCCATACACTGCATATACGAGATGGACACAGACACGGTGACATCACACACTGGCTAGTGAGGCACCGCCTGTCTTATAGCCCTGAGCTTTGGTTTGGGGTGCTACATCTTGGTGCTTTGAAATGATGAGTGAGGGGTGAATCTGAGAAAACAAGGGACACTCATGTGGTAACAGCTCATCAATCATGAGGTAGACCCACCCTAAAAAAAATAACCTTAGTGTCTTTTTCTGACTTTTGTGACTGAGACCATAAACCAATCAGGAAAGTGTTTACTGAGGCAGGTCTGAAATCAAGAGACTTGCTGACTCACTTTTTCAGACTTTTTCTGCACCTTGAAAAGTCGTCTCCTGCTTGGTATGAGAAATTTAAGTCACTACGTTATCATTTTATCTCTCAGCTGGGCCACCACCTTCTGCTATCACAGCTTTAATGTGCCTTGGCATTGATTCTCCAACTCTCTGGAACTCTAATGAAGTTTTGTCTTCCAAAATATATTTACTAATTTGGTGTTTTAATAAAACGGTGTCTTACAGGCCTGTACAAAATATACTGAGTGACTGTGAAGGCCATAGCACGTGATTCACATAATTTTCACCGCTGTGCCCTATGGAATGGCTTCCTAGAATAACCACCTCCATTGGGATGGAAATGCTTCATCACAGGATGACAGTGGTCACTCAGGCAAACTTTGTAATGATCAAGTTTTTCCTTTTCAACTGTCTATATAAACTCAGCAGCCACTTTATTAGGTATAACTGTTTAACTGCTTGTTAATGCAAATATCTAATCAGCCAATTACATGCCAGCAACTTAATGTATTTAGATATGCAGACAAAGCCACAACAGCATGCTGAAGTTCAAAGCGAGCATCCCAATGGGGAAGAAAGGTGATTTAAGTGACTTTGAATATGGTTGTTGGTGGCAGATTGGCTCGTCTGAGTATTTCAGAAAGTGCTGATCTGCTGGGATTTTCCCACACAACCATCTCTAGGGTTTAGAGAGGATGCTGAAAAAGAGAAAATATCGAGTGAGCAGCAGTTCTCTGAGTGAAAATGCCTTGTTGATGTCAGAGGAAAATGGCCAGACAAGCTTGCAGGAAGGCAACAGTAACTCAAATCACCACTCGTTGCAACCGAGGTATGCAGAATAGCACCTCTGAACGCAAAACACGTCAAACCTTGAAGCTGATCGGCTGCTACAGCACAAGAGCACACCGGGTGCCACTCCTGTCAGCTAAGAACAGGAAACTAAGGATACAATTCAAGATTGGAAAAACGTTGTCTGGCCTGGTGGTGCTGCAGTGCTGTGGAGGACATTTTATTGGCACACTTTGGGACACTTGGTATCCAAAAAAGGGTATAAAAAAAAAGACAATCCTGTAAATCAATTTCTACAAACGCATTTGCTGAAGTGATGGACAGATATCTGCCAGTGCCAGTGTAAGCTCCTCTGTCAGATCATGTAGATGGTGAGCAGATACTCTCATCAGCAGAAAGACATCCTGCCAGCACAGCAGCAGCTGAGGCTGCGGTGACGATAATTAGCTGGCAAGCATCTTCCCAAAGTGACTACTCACCATGTTGCATTTCTCAACTCTCCTGGCCTATGATTCACAGTAACAGTGCAGAGCCATTAGGATATAGAGTCTATTACAGATTTAGATGTATAACAAAGACTACCACTGACTGCCCTACTAAAGTTAATAGTGAAATATTGATTTGGGCTTACTGGCTACTTCCACCTAAGTGATTATTGCAGCTGAGGTGAAACAAGGAAGCCCTAACTGATACAACAGCCAAGAATGTAAACCTTAATAGCTTGAAAATGATCCAGGTAGATGCACATTAAACAAAGTATATTAAGGTATCAACAATTTAACTGTATTGATTCTGAATATCAAGAGAAAGGCTGGAAGTTTTTTCACCTTTGCTGTAAACAGCACTGCAATTTCCACTGCATTTTAAAGATTTTTTAACGAGTAAATAAACACTTAATATTTTGCAGAATTGTTCAGCCTTGCAGACTTGCAGCTTCAAGATCAACAGCCACACAGTATCAGACTGTTCCCGCTCACTAAAGCTGCATCTCTTCAAAGAGTCCAAGCTCAGCATTATCCACTGCAACTGGGGCCAAGAAGGGCACCATTAGACATCTTTCCCACTCTGAAGCTGCACCATTGCAGTGATGTACGCCAAGCTCAGGCACGGTGCCTGAAAACTTCAGCATGGGAACTGGAGCAGCAGCAAATTTTCTGAGCATCACAGTGAATTGTGTGGCCTTGAGGTGTCCCAAAGGAAGGCTACAGCTAAAAATAAAACAGGTGACAGCATAACACACACACACACACATTGAGCTGTTGTAAACAATAATCAATGTAATAAGCTTTAGCTTTAGCTCAGGGTTTGTGCAGAAATACAGATTTAAGTTTCACTGATTTTGTGCAGCAGTTTATTAGACCTCTCACAGCCACCTCTGGAGACACCACATGTTTTACACAACATGTGCAGTTAGTAGACCAAAACACAAACAGCCCATTTCCATTTAAGTGACACAAACATATCAAAAACAAGCAACAGTGTGTTGATCCCAAACGTTCAGAGGCTAAATCCTGTTAGAGGTCTTCCTCTTACCTGGGGTGAACACTGCCTACACAACACACAAAGTGAGACAACAGAGGTGCTGTCCCACTGTCACAGCCCTCCCAGGTTCAAACCCGACATTTGGTTTCTTGCCAGGCTAGCACTGCTCCAGAGTGCAAAGATTAAAAGGTGATTAGGTGGAGATTTGGTGTCCCCTTCCCGTGTCACCAAATGCTCTGACTCAGCTGACAGGAGCGCAGACGCCGCCTCAGAGGCTGTTTCCTGGACGTCCAAACTCCCTGCAGCGGCCAAGGTTGGCTGCAGCGGTGCTTGGTGGAAACCCTGAGTCAGAGTGGGCACTGCTCGCAGACGCAGCCGTGACAGCGCACAAACCACAGAGCCTGATGAGACAGAAACAGCTATCGGAGCAGCACATGCCGCTTTTAGCTGGTGTGCTGCATGTGCATTCATTTCTGCCAGGCAGGGAGGAGCAGCTCTGCTCATAACCCCCTCAATTAGCAGCTTTGCAAGGGGGATACTTATTATGCACCACCCATTCTCTACAAAGCTCCCCAGTGTTCCCCTGCACAGCTGACTGCAGTCAGGGGCTTTCCAGCCTGCAAAACACAGCTGCTGGAGGCAACACAGCCGGCAAACGTCTAAATACACAGACAAACTTATTTACCCAACGCACAAAGAGGATTTGAATTTCAAAACAATGCTATAGCCACACCGATACCTATACTTAAAGAGAAGAAGCCACAGTGTTTAACTTAAAAGGTTCCAGACATTTCTAATCAAATGCTCAAATATTTACACAACGATAACAGCAGAGATCTCTTTTTACTTCTTCATATTTTTTCTCTTTTACAAACAAGCCGTACACGCTCCACTATACATCTGCCCGACAGGTAAAATCCAAATTACTCTCTGCTTTTGACCCAGTCGGGCCTCCAGCATGACCGAGATTACATTCCAAACCATCAGTCATGTGTCCAGTCTCAACAGAGAGGAGCTCTAATCTGCCTTTGTGGAAAAATCAAGTCCATATTAATCCGATTAGGCACAGAGCTCCAGGGAGCAATGATGTGTCGTAATGCATCGATGACATCTCTGTTCTTGGCCAAATCATGTGAGAGAAAAGATCACGGAAGAGGGGGAAAAATAGTATCACTACAGAACATAAAGATCAGAGGTCAGAGTAAGGATCAAACTAAAAAAACATGTTGATGACTGGTTGCTTCAGGGAGTCAAAATATTGCTGGTAAAGAGGTGATTTTTATTTCAATAGAAAATACTTTTTCAAGGGGAAAAAAAAAACTTCATTAAAACTTCGCTAATAGAAATGTAGAACTGCTCCAGCTAATGTTCAGGTACTTCATTATTTTCCTGATAATTTTGTGGTATCCAGGATCAAACCAATCACAATACACTGACAGTGAGCCTACTATAACTCTTAAATGAACCTTTATTCAGCCAGGAAGTGAAATTATTGAGTTTCAATTATTGAGTGTCTCTTGTTGTGAAGCTTCATAGCTAACAACTGAGCTGTGTCCTGCCTAGCCATGAAAACATCACTACAAACTGATGTGTCTGAGGTCACTGTCCTACCTTTCTTGTACTTGTGGATGGGAAGCTTCTTCAGCTGATCTTTGCGCAGGCGGCTCCTCCGAGCTCTGTGGCGATCCTGGACAAACTTGGTGATCTAATCGAAGCAGAAAGAGGACAAAACTGTCAAAATGTGTCCGAAACGCAGACAGATCTTGTGCAAGGAAAAAGCTTCAATTTAGTTTTTCTTAATATTGTTACATTAAGGATGTTTACATTAGGGAAGTGCTATGTTCTGAACCAGTGTGGATTTTATATTCTTTACTTCGTAATCATCAAATCGGTGCCAATAAAATAAATTAATATCCATCTTTAAACATGTTCAGTAGTTCCTTCAGATATCTTAAATTTACCAACCATAAAGACAACAATGAGGATGAGACATATTCCCACGATGATGAGGAAGGGGATCAGGTAGTATTCCAGAGGCAGACTGAAGTCTGGCAGGAGGACCACATGGCCCCTAAAAGAAAAGCAGAGCAGTGTCAGGTGCAGGACGTGATAAACAATAACCTTTTTCACAGACAGGTGCTCTGTGGGCGACTGTGGCCTTCACTAGCAGCGCTTCATTATAGCTCACTGCTCCGGGCTGCCACATTACGGAGACTCCCTTTAGTGCTGTCCAGTTTGAAAAATTGTTGTGTGACAGTCACACAAAGGTCCCCCTTATCAACATAATGGCATTTTATTTCAGTAAGAACTCCCTCTCCAGCGGACTATCTGTGCTTCAGGCAAATATGTAACAACTGGACTGGTCCACACTGACAAAACTATGCCCATACCATGTTTGGTGTTCATTCCCCTGGTTGCACAGGATGTGGGAATAACCCTCATGTATTAGGATGGTATCTAACACACACACCACACAAGCTAAGTTAAAGTGGAAAAATGAAATGTTAATGCTGTGACTTCTGTGCTCACAGAGAGACATTTCTTTTCCTGTCAGCAGCAGCGACAGCACGTCACTACACAACTCCTCTCTTTGATACATTATAGTGCACGCTGCACACATTTTTGTACAACAACAACAAATTAAACTCATAGCTGGAAAGCAAAGAATGGCCAGTGAGCGATCCAGCTGAATAAAAGCAGCCAGCTCTCCTCTACATGTTGAAAGAAAGAATTGTTCAGAGTGCAGTGTGAGAGGAGCGGAGCAGGAAGCTGTTTCTATTTATACTGATTGGCAGAAAATAAAAAAAGAGATTTGGGTTTAGGCTTACCCCTTGTCATACATGTAGTCCTCTTTCAGAGTGTTGGCGGTCTTCTCACCCACAAACACAGAGGGAATAACCAACTGCTTCATAATGTCCACTAAAAAAAGAAAAAACAAAAAAGGAATCAGTATTACTTTGTGGCAGACTGAACAACTCGTGTCTCACACTTTGAACCCTCAAAAAAGAAACTCAAAGGTCACGTACTATGTTTTTCTGGTGATTTTAGATACCAGAGGTAATCTGCAGCATCTTTGGTAAAAATGTTCAACAGTTTTATGCAAAAACCCAACCCCTATGTCACTCGTGCCATTTGCACACGTGTGACTATTCCAGGTTTTCCAAAGTCTTCTGTGACACTGATAATGCAACTGTCTGTGATTTCAATATCTCTCCGTTTGCAAAATTGCAAATGTTGATTTTAAATAGTTATTAAACCAATTAAGAAAATTTAAGATGAATTATTAACAATTAAAATAATTTCGACTTCGACATGCAGGTTGGAGGAGCCGGGGATTGAACCACCGACCTTCTGATTAGTAGACAACCCGCCCTGCCTCCTGCAGGTCAGGAGGTAGAGCGAGTCTGACTCATTTTCTCAGGGAATCAAACACTTCACATCCATGTCTTTACAAACATCAATACATCCTGCAGGCTTTTTAAAGCTTTTAAAGGTGGAAGGTTCACAAATTCCTGAGTTAAGCCGCTGAATAAAGGACCAGAGAAGTGGTTCTGCACAGCGAAGCTGATCTTGTTAGAAAAATGTAAAAGTTTGCGAAACTGTAATAAAAAGTGTTTTGTTTGACCTTCGACCACTTAGTTTTTTCTTTAGTGCCAAATTTGTATACATTTCCTTCATAGCGTTACTGAGCTTTTACCTTCACAGGACAGACATCCAAAAAAAGTGTGGAGGGAAAGCAGGTTCAGACCGTTTCGCCACACAACAAGGACCTATTAAAGCACTGAACCAGATAACAGAGGCAACTTACCATCATTCGATCCCATGCCGATTAAGTCTTCGGAGTCCACATTGTGAACAATGGCTGCCTTGTAGCCGGCTTTTTGGGCATTGAGGACCTAAAACGAGGCAAAAACATTTACATCCTGATTGTCAAACTGAAAACAGTGACAGCGGTATGTTTGACAACAGCTGACAGAGCAGCATCAACCCTTATTAACCCTGACATAGAAACAGAAACCAGTTATGGCCATGAATGGAGTGCTTTCTGTGATTCTACTTTAACTTGCTGAGCCAAAACCTTGGATTAAATGCACCTACCATCCACATACCTGCAAGATATAATCTGTCCTCTATAACATTGCTCAAGTGCACAACTTCAAGTTAAGGAAGTCATCTACACTGAAATGAACTAATTCATGATCTGATTTTACAAACTGAATTCCCGTCAAGACAAATTTGTTTGCTGGCAATGACAGTAACAGGGAGCACAGGCCGCAGATAAGGGAACACTGAGGCTACATGGTGCCATTCAACATGTTTACGGCTCATTCGTCAGAATCTGTGTGCAAGGAAGTTTCCAGAGAAACGATGGGAAACAGGGTACAGAGAAAGCCACAAAGTGCTTATGATGGCTACAGGTTACAGACCATATGAGAGTCTGATGATGAGACTACTCTCATTATAGAAATAACAAAAAATAAAACATATTATAGAGATTATATCTCTCAGCTGGCTTGGGAATGACCGTGTCTCCCCAGATGAGAATAAGTAGGTGCCCAGGGAAAGGGCGGTCTGGGCTTCTCTGCCTACACTGCTGCCCCCATGGCCTGGACTCGGATAAGCAGTAGAAAAAAAATAACATTCAGGCTGCAATGGCTTAGTCTCCTGATGCACAGTCCTGTTCAGATGTGCTGCAGTTTCTTATTTTGTTTATAACAACAAGCCCACGTGGTTTGATCTGATCCCCACAAAGGCGCTTTGTGTGCTCTACAACAAAAAAGGAGCCATGACTATCAACAATAATTAAGAACACAACACAAACACAAACCAAATGTCAGATTTGCATTTAAATCCTAATTGGACAATTTATAAATTTGAGTTTACGTAAATACTTTGCAATGTAAATGTTCAAAAAAAAAAATCCTGCTTGCATTAGGGCTGTGCCATAAAATATCATCCTAAAAAGGGAGCTACCTCAACAGCCTCCAACAAAGAAGTTTTTTTGTTTTTTGCTTTGCAAAAAATGCAAAGGAAAGTGTTCCTGCCGAAGGTGGAAACGGCAACCTTGTTTCATCGCTTGAGGCAAAAGCCCACTGTTGAGTACAACCAGGCTACGAGAGGAGATACCGATGTGCAACGCAAACGTAAACAAATGACTCAACCAAACGTTGCTGGAGCGCTGACTGCACTCCATATGGCAGGAAGAGCAAAGAGAGGATGGAAATTACTGATGTGGTTGAACAGTGGAGAAAAATAAAAAAAATCAGGGCTTAAAGAAACTGGTTAAAAAGCTCGTTCCAAGATTCAACATACAGTCCAATATGAGACAATATTGTCCAGCTACTAATCAATTACAAAGATAAGTTACTTTAATTATTGTTAAACTAAAGTGTGAAGCAGTTATTTTATACTTAAACACTACCACGACTACTGTTGTGCTTACACTTGACTTACGTTGTGTCACTATTGCACTAGAACGCTGCTGCTGGCACCTTGTTTCAATACTTTAAATCAAGTAGTGTGTCATCAATGACAGCAGCTCAGTAGAAAAGGGTTGAAAATGCCCCTCATTTACTTATACTTATAAATGCAGCTGCCTGCAAGCTGCAATAAAATGTTGCTCAGTATTTCTTTAATACATATAACCACCATAAATATAATTTTCACAAATTTCCATGAAAATTTGTGATATAATTTTGAGCCTGTATCATTCACCCCTAGATTGAAAATATAGCTATTTCTTATTGTCTTTGTCCCTTATGCAGTTCTTTAATTTAAGCCATATTAAGACAAAGACAGGCTGAGACGGTACCGGTTATTTCATTTAGCCAAAGAGTGCTATCATGTTCTTGTGTGTGCTTAAAAGGTTGCATAAACATCCCACCCTGTCCACACTCTCATTAATCATAGATCCGTGCCCAGCCACCTCTTCTCCAAAACAGACGCCTGCATCAGTGCATAACATGTTTACTGTGTAGGTCAGTGCATCAGTTATCATCTGAAACTGTGTTGTTGTTTTTTTCTTCTTCATAATTTAGAAATGTCCAGGGTTTTTCTAAAGTCGCCGTCTTTGCTCAGTTGTTATGGACAAACATTTTTAATGACTACAGTCAGACACAGAACAAAGAGTCTCGATCATTTAGGTCGACCCTAAAAACTCTGGGTTCTCTCTCAGCTCACAGCCCAGTTACATAACACAGTACCTTCAATATCTATTTAGACAGCTTTGACAGTTATATCAAATAAATGTGACTGTGATTAAATAATGCAGTGAGACGTCTGTTCAGGTGTGCAAAAAAACCCAAACTATTTTGAACCATTTTCATGGGTGAAACACAAACCTGAAAATAACCTCGTCCACCAACCAATCCAGTCAGTTTACCACCATGTCTGTCCAGAGTCTCTTATATTATACTGTATGTGGTTAAGACTTTGAAGGAATTTAATAAAAAGGTATTAAGACAGATTTATGTTTGGCTCAACAAGCTCATTTTGACAAAATTCAAAGTTGGAATCTAGACAGAAGACAATATTTCAAATATGGACAAATCATTTTGTGAAAAACCCAACCCAGTGGAACATCTGAGCAAGCCCCACAGTTTCAAGGTTGACAATAGCAAGCATAATGCCTCTGGCCCTTAGCTGCAACAGGTGTGGAGGAACACAAAAAAAAAAAAAAAAAAAACATAAATAGAAACCGTAAAATGAGGAACATTCCTGCAGCTGAGTCCTGGGTGCTGCATGAAAGGATGTGGGGAAAACTGATGTAATAAGATCTTTCTTCTGTGAGGCTGTTTTTGTGGTTCTGCTACAGTTTATGGGCTACAGTATCCTGTATAGGCATTGTTGTGGCTGATGTGGTGGAAGAAATAGGATGTGACCATATAATCTTAGTATGAAGCATTATTCATTCTTACACGGTCAGAGATAGTGGGATTGTAAATGTTTCCTCTGAAGTTTAGAGGGAAAAACATGCGTCAGATGACGTAACATCCTGTGGGAGTTATGGCCGCTAAGGCGGCACAACTACAGTGCCGCCACTCCTTGAGAACTATATTTGTAATATTAGTTAGCAGAATGGAGCAAAACGAAAAGGTAAAATCTAACCACAAAAGACCAAAGCTACAAGTCTTATTCCTCAGGTGCACTCTTGAGCTATGAATGTCCTACTCCAACAGCATTCATGGCAGTCCTCCACCAAGCCAGAGTCCTGTCTCGCAGTTTTAAATGAAGTGATCTAGATCACCAAAATGAATGGCTTCTTCCTCAACCTGTGCTCTGATTCTCCAATAAGGTTTATGGAAATCAGCCCGGCAGTTTTATGCAATTCTGATGAAAGACCGCACTGAAAATATGCACAGATCAACTACAATATTAAAACCATCTGCCTAATATTGTGAACCCTTCAAATCATTTGAGCCCGGGGAGGTGTAAAGGCAGGCCATCTGTGGATTTTGCTTGTTCCACTGCACATGGCAAACTCTTGATTGAAGCAGGATCTGAGTCAACACCTTCCGCTCTCAGATGTGTTCCTTGAGGCACTCCTGAGCGTTGCTAACGCCACGGGTGGCGGGGTGGGTGATGCGTGTTAAAGTAGCATCCACATGACTGACAGGACCCAAGATTTCGCTGCAGAACATTGCATTCTAACAAGATAGTCGATGTTATCCAGTTCACCCCTCAGTAGTTTTAATGTTTTGGCAGATGACGGAGTCTGAGCGGAGGCACAGTCTCCACCTAATATTTAGCAAAGCAAAAGAACCCAGCTTTATTTTTCTTAAATCCCTGCAACCACTGAGGAAATGCTGATGTTAATTATTAGTGAGAGCATGTGGCCTCCTGTGGTAAAACAACACCCAAAAATCAGACTGTGAAAGTGTGACTGATGTGAGGCTGTGCAGACTGAACCACGCAGAGAGCAGAAATGGAAGCGAAAACTGTTTAGTGTGGGCCACACTGTAAAATATATGAATGCCATCTGGAGGGGGTGAGTGGGGTGGGTCCCTCGCACTAATCTGAGGGATCATTGGTCATGAGTATTTGTGCCAGCTGCACAGTTGAAGCAGGTCTCTTTATACAAGCATTGTACTCTGCTATGATGCAAGGAAATCCATTAGACCTGTGAGGGGTAATACCGTGTGTGTGTGTGCGTGTGTGCGCGCGTGTATTATTGTGGTCTGCATGGACACCAACACTGAGCAGCTCTGTCTTTTGTCTGTCCCTTGTCAGAGTAATTTTATGCACAGGCATACATAAAGCTACGTGTATAGCAGCCGCAGCATTGTGATTCCATGTGTTTGCCTGTGAGGCTGCATTGTGTGGAGGTATCAATGGCTCCTGTGTGCATCTAGAGGAAAGCTGTCTGGATAAGCATACAAAATACTGCGTCGTGTGTGTGTGTGTGTGTGTGTGTGTGTGTGTGTGTGTGTGTGTGTGTGTGTGTGTGTGTGTGTGTGTGTGTG
>JAVDPK010000190.1:120380-131609 GCA_034780415.1 Cichlasoma orientale | reverse complement strand
AAAAAAAAAAAAAGAGAGAAAGATAAATGGTAAAGAGGCCAAGGGGCTGCATGCTTTCCTCTCTTTTACCCCATTACTCATCTCAGTGCTGCATCTCTTTTCTCTGCTATCTGCTTCACTACCATTTCTCCGTTACTCCAAATCTATGAGCAACAGGAGGTTAAAGGCACATCAGATTTAACACTTAAAAACTTCACTTTGGCACAAATCATCTGTAGGAGTCAGGTCAGGGTGCACCATTAATATGAAAAGTCTGCAAGCTTAAATGCCAAAGTCTTCTAATGACTATTCTAATGTCAATGTTGATGTTTTTCAATCAGAGGGGAACTGTAAAGTCTTTACAGTAAGCTGTAACATAATGTGTCATCAAGATCTCAGGCGGTCCTGAAGAGGAAAAGGGCTAATAATGTTTGGGATTTGTATTTGGATCTCATTTTTAACGACAGATTTTGTGTGTGAAAGTGTTAAAACTGGTGAAGTCTTTCCTACATCTGTGCAAATCAATCCATTTTGTTTAAAACTGCCTGAGCCAGTTAAACCCAGCTTAGACCCCATGTCACAGTAACTTATTCCCCTGACACTTGGCCAAAAAATCATTGAGGATAGTCCTGATCGACCAAGTTTTGATTGGTCGGTTGGCCAAAGGAAGATCAGCGACCTCATAGACGGACACTCAAGCCGGTCAGTCACAGGTGAACATTTTCAGCAGCTGACAGATCCTAATTACACATGGCAGGAAACCCAAAGTGTAGGTTTTGAGAGGCTAAAGGACGACCCCTAAAAGATAACATACAACCCCTGCAGCCAAAACACGAGCTTAAACTCAGGCTTATCATCTGAAACAGAGTATCCTAATGTTAGCCACCTAGCATGGGTGTGCCTTCTAAAATGAGTCAGTCAGTCTGATGCTGACTGCAGCAAAAGTTTTTATTTTTTTGCGTTTTTGGCCACAGCGGCTTTTATCGGCAGTGTAGACAGACAGGAAATGGGTGAAAGATACGGGGGAAGACAAGGGGCAAATTGGCGACAAGCCGGGATTCGAACTCGTGCCGCCCGCACTGCAAAGCGGCATATGAATGTGGTCGCCTGCTCCACCCTTGAGCCACCCAGGCGCCCTGACTACAGCAAAAGTTTTAGGACAAAGTTAAACAAATTTTCAGATGTGAAACTCAAATCATATTCTAGACAAAATATATTTATCCAAATAATGTAATCAACTAGCGGTCCAATCCCTTGAATTAGCAGCTACTAGTCGACTTGAAAAACCTTTGGTCGGGGGCAGCTTTGTAACGTAGATTAGTCCGGATTTATCCGAGATTAGAAGCTTTTTTGGGGCTTTTTTAAACTGACAGGTCAGGATTACGACACGATTACCATTACTCTAATTCTCCTTTACCATCCGAGTTAAACGTGGCTACACTCCCACCACACTTCACCATCCTGCCTGCTTCTTTTTGCACTGCACATGGCTGGACACTTCACATGACTGATGAAAATCAGCCCTCTGCCTCTTTTAGCAACTCATTTGGGAAACAACATTTTTCAGCTCCACACATCAGGTATCACACACAAAGCTGCAGGAGGAAAGGAAAGAGAGGCAGGAAACCGTGTTTAGGGAAATGGCCTCTTCCTGTTTTTCTGGTCCAACAAGCTGATCTAGAAGTTTTAGTAATAACCAACTCTGAAACACCACCTGCTGACCCAAATGCACCGTGAAGCAATGCACATGTTGCCTCACAGTGGTATTGCCTTTATCAATCAACGAAATAAAATGTGTTTTCTGTTGCTTTTAGTGCTTTAAAATCAGCATTCATTGCTTTCGGAAAATACTATATTTGCACTCAAATCGAGTAAAAATAGCTGCTGCTAATAGTTAAATTAGAATATCACTGGATCTGCTTGGATATGCACCTTGAGGTAAAGATAAAATAGACATCTATCTATAACAGCACTAAGGACACAAACAAACTAACCAGTGTAATATATTGTGTGCAATAACTGGTGTAAACATGGTACCTTGATATCAAAGTTGCATTCAAACCGCTTGATGAGGACGATGAATCCGCCTGTCAAGTTGTCCTTCGGAGGGGGTTCGATGGGCTCGCACGCATTTTCTGGTCGAGCACCAATCAGGAAGCCCTGTAGGGATGACATCAAGGGACAATGTGAGTGGAATGCATAACCTCTATTCAAATTTAACCAAATCCAATTCCTCAAGGAATTAGATCTTTCTAGAGGGCATTTTCAAACAGAAATACGTCTGCACTTTGAAGTAGTATTAATATTAATTGTCTTAATTAAATTGCTTATTTAAATTTCTGCTCATACACCATATTGCCAAAAGTGTTCACTCGTCTGCTTTCACACTCATATGAATTTGAGTGGCATCCCTTTCCATAGTGTTTAATATGATGTCGGCCCACCCTTTGCAGCTATGACGGCTTCCATTCTTCTCGGAAGGCTTTCCACAAGGTTTAGGAGTGTGTTTGTGGGAATTTTTGACCATTCTTCTAAAGACGAATTTGTGAGGTCACAAATGATGTTGGACGAGAAGGCCTGGCACGCAGTCTCTGCTCTAATCAATATCAAATGCATTCCATCGGGTTGAGGTCAGGACGCAGGCGCAGGCCAGGCAAGTTCTTCCACACCAGACACGCTCATTTATGTCTTTATGGACCTTGCTTTGTGTACTGGTGAACAATCTAGTGCAGTCAGACAAGTACCTTTCTCCTGGCAACTGCCAAACCCAGACTGGTTCAACTGATTGCCAGAAGAGGAGGCGTGATTCATTACTCCAGAGAACACATCTCCACTGCTCTAGAGTCCAATAGCGCCATGCTTTACACCACTGGATCTGACACTGCATTATGCTTGGTGATATAAGGCTGGATGCAGCTGCTCGGCCATGGAAACCCATTCCATGAAGCTCTCTACACACTCTTCTTGAGCTAATCTGAAGGCCACATGAAGTTTGAAGTCTAAAGTGACTGAGTCTGCAGAAAGTTGGTGAGATCTGCGCACTATGCACCTCAGCATTTGCTGGCACCGCTGTCATTCTATGTGGCCTACCACTTTGGGAACGACAGCAACTGATCCACAATCACTTCCATTTTGTTATAATACCAACAATACAAACAGAGTGGAATATTTAGAAGTGAGGAAATTTCAGGACTTGACTTCACAGGTGGAATCCTATCACGGTATCACACTGGAATTCAGAGCTCCTGAGAGCAATCCGTTCTTTCATAAATGTTTATAGAAGCAGTCTGCATGCCTGGGTGCTTGATTTTATACACCTGTGGCCATGGAAATGACTGGAACACCTGAATTCAATGATTTGGATGGGTGAGTGAATACTTTTGACAATACAGTGTATCTGAGGTGCAGTTTCACTGGTTTTACAGTCCTTTTTGTCAAGATTTCTGGGATCTGCTTGGTGAGCCTGTACACAATAAACAAGCTTAAACAAAACAGTTTCATTCCTTAAGCCAAAGCTTTTAACCTTTCTCCTCCAAGATCAGCAGCATCCATCACAAAAGCTGATAATAAAACAAACAAAAAAAACCAAACAAAACAAGTTGGAGAAAAAAAATGCTGGCAAACAATATCTGCAACCCAACATGCAACATATTAATTTGACAGTGTAATGCATGTATAATGAATGCAGAAGTTTCCACTGGAATCAAGACACAAAAATGTTACAGTCAACTACATATCAAGGATGCTGTTGTTCTCAGATTGTCGGGGTTGAAGTTTGCCCTGAAAATTCTGGTCCTCTCTCTCTTCCTCTCTGCTGCTGCTTCCTGTCTTAGTACCACAGCCAACAACAGCTTTGAAGTGACTGATGAGACAGAGATAGTGAGAAGATGAAAAAAAGAGAAAGGCTGGGAGTGATAAAAGGGAAGATGTACAACAGCAGAGACAGTAAAATATACAAAAGATAGCTGCACACAAAAGAGGAAAACCAGAAAAAAAAATGAAGACAAAAATAGAAGGAACCAAGTGACTAAGCATAGAACCAGATGAGGTACATGGAGAAGAAATCAAGAGATCAAAATGAGCAAGACACGAGGAGAGCTATTTCAAAAACCTCTGGTGCTTTAATGCAAGTGTAACTAACACCACTGTGTGTGTCTGAGGCAGGGTGGTAGACAGGAAGTGTGAGCTGCTGTGGGACTTTGGGACTCTGCCCTTGCTTCCATCTCTCTGCGTTTCTCTCACATATACAAAGCCAGTGTTTAAAAAAAAGAAAAAGAACTCAGCCCACTATATCAAAGAGAGTCAGCACTTTCTATCATATCTATAAGGCCAGTTTTTAGCAGGAAACTGATATTCTTTGTGCATGTCTTGCCAGCTGCCACACCTATGTGCTTCCAGAACACTAGGTGAACTCCACATGGGAAATGACTAACAAATCAGTTGGAAGTTAACGACAGCAGGAAGGTGAAAATTGCTGACTTAACGCAGTGTGTGATTGTAGTTTAACGTTAATTCAAAGACCGGGGAACTCTCTGGAATCTCACAGAAGGGAGGAACGTGAGGAATCACCCGCTTGCCTCATTGTAATCAACCTCTGGGTGCCTCCAGTGCAGCCCAGCCTTGCTGCTAAATGACATCACTGTGCTACTGCCTCACATTCCTCCCGACTCTGAAACCAGTGGCGAGAGCGCCCTCTGTCGAACAGAAACAATACCGTAAAAACAACATCTGCAAGAACTGCAGAATGCAGAGACAGGAGCCGAGAAACAGGAAATAACTGGGGGTGGAGAAGATCCTGAAAATACAAACTGAAAGGACATGAATGTTGTGTCTGTGTAACAATACTGCACTTAACCAATAGACGATATCGCCTTAAAATCCCCATCACCGACTATCTGTCCAGATTTCAACATCTGAAATTTAACAAACTGTGACTCAGGGCTTTTTTTGTGATTTATTTTTGTCATAGGTGCATGCAGAAAAAAATCTGCATGCACCTATGACGCTTAAAAAGAAGCATCAATGTGAAAAAAGGTTATACACATTATAAAGACAGATTAAAAGTAACTGTTAAGATCTCCGTAACAGTTTCTTTAGCCCATTACTGCAAGACACCTTTGCCAACGTTTGGAAGAAGCACCATCTGAGGACCACTTATTCAGCATGATGTTGGAAAGTATGCAGTAGTTCAAATATTCTTAAACAACCAATTTTTTCACAATTAAACAGCTGTGATTGTCGAAGAGAAGAGGAGGGACTGTGGCACTACTGCTGCAGTCGCGATTAATACAACTAATTACTTCAAGTAAATCTTGACTGCTTCTAATAAAGGCTAATAATAACCGATAACCTGTTACTGGAGTAGTGTTCTCCAAAACAAAACTGATATTCACATTTAAAGAGAGGCATCAATCAGAAAATGATTTAATTTCTTCTTCTTCTACTCACTAAACTACAAACAACTACAGAGAGTGCTATCGGAGTTCTTAAGTGCCAACAAACTGTGGGACTTTGTGTTGTTGCAGAATTCAAGAGGAGCCAACTCTTTCAAATTACTGCACAGTGATTGCACTTAATCCCGTCAGTGTAAATCTCACCACAGGGCTCGTTTGCAGCTTTGCTCCGGGTTGAGACAGATAAAAAAACAAAAAAAAAAACAAAGCAATTAATAACTCACTCTCGCAACTGAGGCGTTCTGTAAGCAGATTAAAGCCTGTGTGACTCCACCCTCAGATATGATCATTTTCATTACCTCACCTGCATAAAGCACTTCAACGCCCCCCCCCCAAACAGGAAGCAGGTGATGCTACAGAGCTTGCCTTCACTCAGACAGATGCTGCCTTCAGCCTGCAGTTTTTAGTATTATGTTTCTATTCTGTTTTTTTCTGGTTTCTGTGGCACGCGTTCTAGACGTTCTTACTGAGAATTATCACACTGAACCTGGACAGGACTGTCGCTGACACGGTAGTGCTGATATCTACATGTGTTTTAAAAAAAAAAAAAAAAAAAAAAAAAAAAAGTGGTTTGTTTATAGATCACATTTTACTGAGGAAGTATGTATGTGGCATGTAAGCAAACATCCTAGAACTACACAGAGCAGAACTAAAAAAAAAAAATTATAATAATATAAAGAAGCCAATTAGTTTATGGTCTTCAAAAACAGCTGCTGAACATAGCTATGATTATTGTTAAAAAAAAAAAAAAGAAGATTCTAAACCAGTTAATGATTGGTTTCGTGTTTTTGGCTATTTTTAGTTAACCTGTAATTGCAGCTCTATGGTATGTAGCCTATGGATACTGCATAGTATCGTGATATTGTATTAATACAGCAACACCAAATATCAATATTTCAGAGTTCTAGCTAGCAGTTGATCACCGAGCGCTGCATTGGCCTGAGAATTTCAGCTGTTAGCTATTGGAATGGATTGCTATCATCACAGTTTGCAAGCGGTCGCAACCATTAGCACTAGCAAGCAGTCGCTCGGTACCAGGATCCCCTCGGATCATATTGTGAGTGAAGTGTTGTGATAATACCGTATTGTGGGCTGTCCAGTGATTCCCACCTGTAGTACATACAGTTAAAAAAAAAAAAAAAAATAGAAGGCTCTTATTATTATTTTTTTTACATCTAAATTAATTAATGAGTGCCCTAGAATTACTTAGGAACCATAGTGGCAGGCGTAAGAATTGTGTTTTAGAAGCTGCACTTAAAATCAACCTTTAACCTTTCAAACTCACAAACAACCATTCACACAGAAATTCGGCTTTCCTCTCACAAAATATCCATATTATTTTGACATGTCTTCTACACTGTGAGTCTGTGTGCCTCAGAGACTTTACCGTTATTCAGTTCTGTCATCAACTGTTGCTGCATGATCCAAACCACAGACTTTCCAAAGGAAGCTCAAGTGAGATGCTTGAGACTGTGTCTATGACCAGCCTATAATTGTGGAAATGAAAGTGGGTTTTTTGTTTTTTTTTTAATAAAAATTTTAAAAACAAAACAAAAAAAAAAGTCTGAAACCTTAGTGGTATGCAAATAGCTTTACTGCAAAAAAGGTAAAAAAAGGTTTAAAAAAAAAAGGGGGGGGTGAGTTATTTCAAGCTGGATTTTGATGTTCGGTCTGCATCTTAAAAAATAAAAAAAAAAAAAAAGGAGTGGTCATGTTACACAGATTTTCTGAATCATCTGCAGAGTTGACAAAAACTTTCCAGGACGATGACCTTTGTAAATATTTTGCTTTACACCACATGTTGGTGCCAACTTGTATTGTACACTGTTGTGTCCACAATAATTTTCCTACAAATAATTGCATGCTGCTGCTAACCAGTCACACTGCACTTTACATCGATATCTGCCCAGGCCTGACCTTTGATCATTCAGATATAAAATGTCATCACCAAAGACCTTCCAGAAGCGAGTCTCACCATTCTGCTGCCATTTTCAAAACGCCTTCGGACACTTTCTGTAGTCAGAGGACATTAAAAAAGGGGAACTGCAGAATCACCAGTCCAATGTGAAAACCCCGCTTTGCTGAGCTTCTTTCTCCTGGAAGTTATTTTCTACCAACAGTTTTGCTCACATAAATTAAAATTATCACTTCATAATTTTATCCAATTAAATACTGTAGATAAGGTCAATCACCAAAATCTAACCAGTTTTTCTTTGAAACCAATTGAAGGTTTGTTCCAAATTCCAGGAAATTCTCTCAGGGCGATCCTGATCTATAGTATTCATGAGAATGGGATGGATGGACGGCCCGGCAATACAAACCTCCGGCCTCAACTGTCTACGGCAAAAGGCACAAAAACAACGTAAAATTATTAAGTAAAAAAGTATTTCTGCTTATGTATTTAGCTTTTGAACTCCTTTTCAACATGTTTTTACTACACTATAATTAAAAAGGAAAAACAAACATTCACCACAATCTCAGAATGGAGTTGTTTTGATACTTTTCTGTCGTGCTGCACATTAACTCGATCTCACGCTTCACTGTGGGTACATACAGTGGGGAAAATAAGTATTTGAGACACTGCCGATTTTGCAAGTTTTCCCCCATACAAAGAATGGAGAGGTCTGTAATTTTTATTGTAGGTAAACTTCAACTGTGAGAGACAGAATCTACAAAGAAATACAGAAAATCACATTGTATGATTTTTAAATAATCAATTTTCATTTTATTCCATGAAATAAGTATTTGATCACCTACCAAGAAACACAAGATGACTGTCAATCTTCCTCGGTCTGGGGCTCCATGCAAGATCTCACCTCGTGGGGTAAGGGTGATTCTGAGAAAGGTCAGGAATCAGCCCAGAACTACACGGGGGGACCTGGTCAATGACCTGAAGAGAGCTGGGGCCACAGTCTCAAAGATGACCGTAGTAACAAACTATGCCATCATGGATTAAAATCCCGCGGGGCAGGAAGTTCAAAGTGTACCTACAATAAAAATTACAGACCTCTCCATTCTTTGTAGGTGGGAAAACTTGCAAAATTGGCAGTGTATCAAATACTTATTTTCCCCACTGTACATGTTTGCAGTAGCTTTGCGTTGAGACTAAACAGCTCGGGTTGTGCAACTACAACAGTGAAGGCTCTGTTTGAAGACCCCCACCCCCCCCAAGGGAATCCTCTCGAGATAAACAAGCTTGTGCTGCCTTGTGATGCCAAAGCTTTCTTTTGGCATTAAAAAGCAGCAACACATTTACAGTTCGACATAAAATAGAGAGAAATGCCAAAACAACGCAAATAACGAGTCTATACATTAAGAAGGAACATTTTAATGTATAACAAACACTGCAGTCGATGAGGCCTTTGCATGAGTTTGATTAAGGCGCTTCCCCTTCCTTCATGCAGGTCAGGCTTGTATATAAATGGATCTGTTTCACACTAAACACCAGGTGCAAAGGTGCACTGCATGTGTGTTAAAAAGGAAGGATGTGGTGGTAAAAGAAACTAGATTCGCAACCTCACTATTGAAGGACCAGCTAAGCTCCAGTTAATTTTCAAGTCTTTCTAGCCTTGACCTTTAGTCGGTTATTTTTGCAAGGTCATAGAGGCTTTGACCATCAAATTGTAATTAGTCTATCCTCACGTATGAGTGGCCATTTGAACTAAATTTAAAGAAATTCCCTTGGGTCAAAACACAAAGGAAACCAGATACGCCACAAATCCTGCAACACTACGAAATTATGTTTTAGTCCTGTCATAATGCCATAATGACGCTAATGATGACACTCTTGAATTCAGATAAGTCTGAATACAGATTATTTAACTCACACATAAAACAGAAAATACAAAGCAAGGCACAAAGCATGTCACTATCAGCTTAGTTTGGTGTGAAAAGCCTTTGTATGGTAACAACAAGTGAGCTCTTCACTGCGGGAAACACCACAATAACCCGCTTAGACAGCAGACATGAATCATCCCTTCTGTTTGCGAGCTTTGTAGAACATCCACTGAGAGGACTGCTGGTTGCACAACGTCATACAGAAGCTTTACAACAACACAAGCTATAACAATCCTCAACACATAGCAACAATGCTCGACAGCACCTTCATTATATATAATTAAACCTTAATAGACCTTTATTTGAGTCCATCCGGGGTGTGACGTGTAAACCTCTGTAGCAGAGTAATAATTTTTCTTTAAGTATCACCACACGGAATATGAGAATCAGTCTTTCACAATGGTAACTTTTTTGTTTTCTACTGATATAATTTAAAATTTGTCCCTGATTTTCACTGTTTTCACAAACCTCACTCATGTTAATCAAATGTTAGCAGCATAATAAAAGATTAGACACATTTAAAAAGGTTTTTTCCTGTTGCATTAACACTTCATGTATATCGAAGTACATTTCTAATTTTGTTTTGACTGTAAATGCAAAGATGTTTTATTTTGCTCACGTTTTCAGTACAAGTGAAAATTTCCACAAACACATTTGGGAACTTAATCACTTACTCGCTCTCTGCTTTTTTGTGTCTTAATGGTTAAATTTTAATTAAAGTGAAAACTTGCCAGCAAACATCTGACCCACAGCTCATAAAAACAACCTGGTGCCCTTTTGCACTCACCTTAAGTCCATCGCTGGGGAGCCGGTAGCCGAATCTTGCAGGCAAATCATCAAAGTTGTCTGTTTTGTTGTCAAATGAGTACTGAAAGATAGGAAAACTAAATTACTGGCAGTTCAAGATACTTTTATGAAGGCATAAACAAATAGGAGTTTCTGCATCTGATGGTTTTCCTGTAAGGAGCATTAAAAACACAGCTCTTTTTACATTATTTCAAACCAGTGGAGTTCTAAGGCCATAACACCATTACATCACTGTTGCTGGACTACATGTATTTGTGTAAAGGATTACTTACAGCAGTGATGTCGGCCTCCACGGGCAGCAGGTTGAGGAAGGCGAAGAGCTGAACGGTGAAGATGGTGTAAATCTGCGTGGCCGACAGCATCAGCATTCCCAGGGACAGCAGCATCTTGGCATCACGTTACAACCCCCAGCTGCTATGCCACTCACTTGTAACCACAACAGACGCGCAAATGACCACACGCACTGGCCTATAGTGGGACCCCGAAATACAGACTGTTGTGGTCACACCTGGAAAAGAAAGTGTATATTTATTTATATTATAACATATTTTTTTAAAGCCTAAAACACCAATAATTTAATCATTTCAAACATGCACAAGGTGAATTTGTTGTTGTTTGTTTTTTGGGGAGGGGGGGTGTCTGTATTTTTTGAGAGAATTTTAAAGCTGTTTCTTCCACAGTGAGTCAGGGAACTACAAAGAAAGTTCACCATACCCATGATATCATTTTACTATGTAATGTCACTAAATTTGACAAACACAGTCACCTCTAGCAGTCATATGGTCTTGCTTATGAACTCTTAAGTCAACCCAGGTTGACTCAGCCATGAGCACCTTCACATAAAATGGGGTGGTGTGGTGACCAATCTCAAGCACAGGTCTAAAGAAGAACAAACTGTAAAGCTAAATAAATCACGACTTTAAAAAGATTTTTTTTTAAAAGGCCAGAAACATTGCAGCTGCTACAGCTTAACAAAAAAAGCTGCCCTAAAAAAAGCCATCTGTATACATTAAAAGGTTTATCAATATTGCTGCCTCCTCAATAAGGCACAGGTAGATCTGGCAATAATTACAAAGGTGTAGGCCTGTCACGATAACAAATTTTGCTAATCGATTAATTGTCTCAGAAATTATTGCGATTAACGATAATATTG
>JAVDPK010000190.1:108824-120280 GCA_034780415.1 Cichlasoma orientale | reverse complement strand
TAAATAAAAATTGTCTACCTCATTTTAAGTTATCGTACGATTAATTGATTTATTGTTTATCGCGACAGGCCTACAAAGGTGCTCCTCATTAATCATAATCTTAGCCTTATTACTTCAGCTGCAAGAAAAAAAACAATTCAAAATGACAAGTAGGATTTCCAAATCTTCTATTAGGTCAACAAGTACCTTTAAAGAGTTTAGTGCTCTCTGTTTGAGGACTACAGAGGCCTATAGTACAATAACATGGATCTGAAATTGCTTAAAACCAGCAGATAAAAAAAAAATGAAGCAGGGAATAAAGTTTGTAACTCCAGAGAACACTAAAGGGTCGAGATGGTGCCTCAAAACTAGCCCTTCTTAATGTCCACAGACCTTCTAGGAATCGGGATGCAATTTTACAGGAGAACTGACAGTCAACAGTTCTTTAATATTATGCTGAGAAGTGAATGCCTTTGGTAAAACAAAAACCAATGACTAAACCAGAAGCTGCTTTCTTAAATCCAAAAAGATTTTTCATATTTCAGGCCAATGAAGTCGAAGCGAGTTACAAGAAAGTGGCCAAAGCATCAGTTTTATCCAACAGATCAGCTACAGTGCCTATAAAGTTTCATCTATCAACCACGCAATGTCTACGCCTCATTCTCAGTGTAGTCTTATCTCACTCCATTTGAGCTTGTTTGCTGACTGTAAAAGGTGAAATTTCCTTTTTCGAGACATCTGGTAACCACAAGGTATTCATTTTAAATCTGAATGTAATTTGGTGTAATAAACTAATGTTGACGCATCAAACACTTTAATTTTTATCGAACAAAAAAATCCTTTCATTGCTCTTATTAATAAATTCTACAGACAAGTCTAACACAGGTATAAATCCCAGACTCAGTATCAGAAAATCCATTTTTTTCTGAATGCTGCCCTTAATTTTTCCATTCAAGAAAACACCCAGCAAGACAAAGTACCCTCTTTTGGGTAGCAAACAAAGACAAAAAGCATCACTTTGTGACATCTGCCACTGGAGTCAATTTTCACTATCAATGCGGGTCAGTATGAGGACAATCACCTGTGAAACTCTGTGTTCTTAGCTGCCCAGTAGTTTTTTTAAATGAAGACTGTAGCGAGCTGCAGCCCAAACATCAGAGCACAAAGGGATCAAGCTCGCAAAGCGGAGGGCAGCATGTGATTTGGTCAGGAAACACCAACAGCTGAAGGCCTGCCAGGCTTAGGACCACTAAGCTGTGTTATTGCCAAACTGGAGATGCAGTACATGAGGTTTTATTAGAGAAATGTGGTACTTTAGGTACTTTCTCTTTTTGGTTTGCTGTGTACCTTTGAAAGAAAATGTTTTCTAATCAGATCAATACAGGAACAGTGAGAGAGCCAGATTGGGTGCGTGTGTGGTGTGAACTTCACTGGCAGACTGGCACCACAACTCTGATTTAAATAAACAGAAGTTACCTAGTATTGTAGCAGCAATGCTCGGTACAGATAGGCAAAAACAGCTTCAGTAACACCTGTCCTCACTTACTATTACGATATTATACTGAAACTTGAGACTTGTAACATCGTTGCCTCAAAGTAAACTATTTTTTAACCAGTATATTCTAGAACTACATTGTGAGTTTAAAAAAAACAAAACAAAAACCCTTCCCTTTCCCCCCAAAACACAGGTTTAAATTTCTATTTTAAAAAAAACATTTGCAATATTAAAGAACAAATAAATCTGATCTAAAGACAAACTATTTTGTATTTGTTCATAAATCACACCTGCTTTAGCCATCCAATCTGCACAATTCACTCTAAATTGTTTACTTCTAAGCTCTGATCACATCCGTGTGAACCAGAAGTGCTGTTATGTAACTTTCCATCCCTACTTTCCTGCTAATGCTGCTGCTGCCGTTTCCCACAAAACAAGATCTTACTGAGCACCTCCAGTACAGCATGTTGCTTTGTGAGGGCAGAGCCTGATGCCCTCAGCCAAGTCAAATCATCTCAAAACAAAAGGTACTTTTATCAGAGAAATGTGGTACTTTAGGTACTTTCTCTTTAGCTTCTGCCTTGCTGAAGTCAGTGGTACCAGCCATTCAGTTATCATTACAAGGGACGCATTATGCTTTTGTCTTATTTTCTATCAGATAGATATATAAATAAACACATTGTGTTTAATGTGAGCATCTCACATATATACAACATTTCTAATAATAAGATGAACACAGGTGAAATCATCCCTGCATTGCTCAGGCTTCAGTCCGCTCTGAATACTCAAGGCCTGCATGAAAGGCCAGTTTAAAATGATTTTTTTCCATAAGCTATGCAGTGCCTGAATGTGCATGTAAAAGTGGAAAGGAGCATAATAAACCCCCTTTACCACTCCAAGTTTTGAAAAGAATACTTTATTTTGCTCACAGAGGAGTCAAATTTTATTAAATTTATTCTGTCCATTTAACTGCTAAATGGACTGGTATTTATATAAAGCACCTTCCTACTCAGCTGAGCACTCAAAGAGCTTTCTACTACAAGACTTATTCACCAATTGCACACAAACTCATACACTGCTTTTATCTATGCCTAAGCGCTTTCTAAAATTCACACACACTCACACTCCAATGGATTCACTGGGGTCAACTTAGGATTCAGCATCTTGCCCAAGGGTGCTACGGTATGAAGAAAGGAGACGTCATGCATCAATCCAACAACTTTACGATGGTAGACGACCCGCTCTACCACCCAGGAGCAGAGAACAGCCACCATACTGCCAGAGCTCCTCAGGGAGTGCGACCGACAACTGAACTAAAAGCCGGGATTATGAGAGCTCTAAGAAGCTCTACTCTTCCTGTCTGATTGACAACCATCAGATGAGAGACCTCCACCAACCTAGCTCTCAGACAAACCTAATATCAGTGACAAGTTGGAAGGAGCTGAGAGTTGGGAATAAGTATCAGCTTTGGGAAAGAGAGGGAGTGGTGCTTTTGGAGACCTTGGTGCCAAGATTGCCACTGATGAGGAGGTAGCATCAAGCTGGAATGTGTGAAGATCAAACACACCCACAGTTACACACTGAAAACAAGTCCTACAAGATGATGCAAGGAGGGGGTATTCCATCGATGAAGTTGTGTGGTGAGGAGACTACATGATGGCAATAGTCTTGAGGACCTCTTCAACTTTTGTTCCCTCAAATTTATCCTAAAAACTGACCCGCTTTTGCCTGCCCAGATGATAAGGCGCATTGAGTACATCCACCCCAAGAATTTCATCCATCGATATGCAATTTAAAACCAACAAGAACTGGGGAAAACGGCATTACACTTACACCTATACAAGGTAAATCACGGCTCTTCATTATTTAATGATCAATGATAAACAGTTTTAAAGCCGTCTTTCTCAGTGATTATGGGCATTAAAAAAGGAGCTATCGCGGGACATACAATACACGACAAAGTGACAGATTTATCACGTTGACCAGCACCAGGGTTTAGTTGCACAACCTGTTAGAGCTATCGATCAGTTCAAAGAACAAGACTTAGACTTGTTCAAACATGCTGCAAGAATGCTTTTTAAATGACCCGGAGGATAATATCAGAGTCTATCAGATGCAAATCCGAGAAATTACTAGTGTTTAAGACAACAACAAAAAAACTGTGGTAGGACAGCCACAAAAATTAGACTAAATCAGTCTGAGATACTAGTTTTCTTTCTTAATAGCAAAAAACTCAAAGGGGAAGTGAAAGCAACATCACCGGGACCTGCAGTGACCACATGATGACTAAACATCAAATGACAGCAATCACATTTTATGAAAAAACCTCGTGAGATGATGGCACTATGGATATATTTAATTATCAGCGTGGCTGGCGTGAGGAAACGCACCCCCAGTATTATCAACGACACATCAGAAAACAGTTTGACCAAACCCCAAAGTCCTTGACTAATATTACGGCTTACACACACACAACAGTTTCTCCGATAATAACGGCACCGGTGATGTCAAGCACTTTTAAATAGAAACCTTTTTTGCGGATGTAGCTGTGCACATAAATAAATCAGGGAGGACACCCTAAAAGGTATGCAGCTAGCTGCAAAAACAGAGCGACCCTCCACGAGAGTTAGCTTTAGGTTAGCATGACTGGCTAGCCCGCTTCTCCCTGGCTGGTTACCTTTATTTTTGCTTGAGCGCTTATCTCGTCCAGGAAACCAGCTGCTGGCAGCGACATAGCTCTCCTCTGCTGTACGCTGTGTGAAGATACATGTGCAAATGAGAAAATTTTGATATGCTACATTCCCTTTGAGCGGGGGGTTAAAAAGCCCGATCGTAAACAGTTTAATCCCCTCCGCTAGCTTCTTCTTTCGTGTGAGCGCGCAGACTTCCGCCACACGCCACTGCTCTACTTCCACCTTCTGATTGGATAAAGCGCCTGTCAATTATCCATTTTCCGGAAATGACTCAACACGTAAACAGATCCACGTGATGGAACAATCATTTACCATTTACAGCGTTGTTCACATGTGCGGGGTTTTGCCAGGCTACATTTACAGGTTTAGTGCAGTGATATAAGAGCTTTTAGGAGATTAACTGGTAGCAGAAGGTAATGTTGGAAGAAGCCATATATTTTAAAATGGAAATAGAGGTCCTGCTTATCGTCACAAAAGTTAGCATCCGCCCCCTCAAAATACAATGGATTCTCACTTTTAAAACTCTAGCACCCTCTAAAGAAAAAGGGGTGAATCTTTTCTTTTTTCTCAAAGAATCTGTGGTTGCAGTTTTTATGCTTTTATAAGCATGCCAGAAAGCAGTTGTGGAAAATCACCAAAAGTATTTGCTGGAGCGCGAGTATATCACACGTGTAGGGTGCTGACTGAAAAAACTCATATGTGAAGAAACTGTTATTTACTATATTAAGCTTTATAATGAGAAATGTCTGTTTAAGGAATGTTTTCTATTTCCCTTATCTGAGGTGTGTGATATTAATGACAGATTGGTGGGGGTGGGATTAAATCATATTAGCTCTGAGTCCCTTCTTGTTTGTAGTGGTGTTGGACAGGTTGGCAGATGAGGTCAGGCAAAAGTTTCCTTGGACTATGATGTTTACAGGCAACATTGTGGCCTGTATTGAGAATAGGGAGCAGGTGAAAGAGAGCCTAGAGAGGTATGTGCTGGAGAGAAAAACGAACATCAGTAGAAGCAAAGCAGAATACGTGTGTGAATGAGGGTGAGTCTGGTGGAAAGGTGAACATGCAAGGAGTAGAGATAGTGAAGGTAGATTGTGCAAAAGAGCGGTGAAAAAAAGAGTGCAGGCAGGGTGGAGTAGGTGGAGACAAGTGCCAGAGGTGATTTGTGACAGAAGGATAGCAGCAAGAGTGAAAAGGCAGGTTTATAAGATGGTAGTGAGACCTGCTGCAATGTATGGTTTGGAGGCAGTGGCATCAACAAAAAGATAGGAGGCTGAGCTGAAGATGGTAAGATTTTCAGTGGGAGTGAGCAGGATGTACAAGATTAGAAATTAACACATCAGAGAGACAGTTCAGGCTAAGCGGTTTGAAGGCAAAAAGGCAAGAGAGTCAAGGCTGAGATGGTCTGGAGTGCAGAGGAGGGATAGTGGATATACTGGGCCGGATGTTGAAGCTGGAGCTGCCAGGCAGGAGTAAAAGAGGAAGACCACAAATAAGTTTCATGGATGTAGTTTTCTGCTACATTTTCATTAAATAATCACAATGTTGTTGTTAATAAGCAGGTCAGATATGCCCTGCCTACTTGCAGGGCTGTTATGTGCTAGATTGTCTCAGGGGCATCTCTGCACAGCCTGCACCTTCCTTCCATTCAGTTTAGCTCATATGGGGATGTGAAGCTGGTGCTGACGTGAAGAACATTGGCAGTCAAGCTCTGTCGAGATGGGGTCTCTATGGAAGCCATAGAATACAATTAGTGCATTATTGACATCATTTCAACACTCATTTGTCATGATTCTTGTCATTAATTCTGCAACCTGGGAGAATATGTTCATTAGAGTTATTCATGTAGCTGCTGCCAGGCACTTTTGAGCTGGGTGGAGGGATTCAGTCCAGGTGAAGTCCTCAAATGTTTGTACACCCAGAGTTCATCTTCTCTGCCAATCTGATCACCATCTCAGTGTCTACAAACTCACAGCACAGCACAAGCTCAGCCAAATATTTAAGTTTCTAATTTGATAGATCTACATTTTCACGTGCTAGTTTTATTGGGGTTTTTTTCACACTTTTTTGATTTTATTTTTATATTTTAAAGCACCTCATTAATTAGGCTAACTGGGTTTTAGGATGGGTACAGATGTCAGAAGGTATTAGACACCTAGAGGCAGAGACCTCAGTTATGCTCTTTAACCTTAGCCAGATGTGGAAAAAAAAAACATTTACTAAATGTTCACAGCTTACTTTGATGCGACTAAATTTAGTCACCCTTCAGACCATGATGGAAGAGTCTGACTTTAACGTCACACTGACCGCAGTCACGGCATCTCTCCTGGGCAGAGTTGGTGCATTTTGGTTTTACCTTAGGGACTCAATGGCAGGACACAGCTGAATGATTTAGCAGGTTTAAATGAACAGTTTTGGGAATGTGCCACAACCGAGAATGTGAATGTTCAAGAGCAGGTAAGCATTCTTCATGTTTTCAGCAGGGTTAGGCTTACAATGTCCCAGGGTTACAGAACAGGTGAGTCTCTGACTGAGACCTGTTTGGAAAGGGATTTCTGCGAGGAGGAAGAATACCAGCCGGTAAGTATGGAGAGCAAGGTCAACAGGTTAGCAGGTAAGTGTTACTAAGTAGAACGTGGCCTGAGGTATACTACCACATGGAGTAGAACAACAATCTGCTGATTAGTGGAAGAGAGTAAGTGGAGATGGGGAAGAGGTGCCTCAACCATGCCCACTCCTGGAAAAGATACAGCACAACCCACACACACACACACACACACACACACACACATACACATTACTGCCAGAGGAAGAGACAGATAGAGTGAAAAGAGTGATAGAAAGAACGATAGTGGTTCTGCACCTGGACGGCAGGAGAGGAGACCATGACACCAAGATGTTATTATTTAGATCTTAAACTGTCTTTTTGTTTTCTAGGCCTATTTGCCTTCCTAGCACTACATTTACTTTAAACTAAACCCAACCATAAAGGATGGGTTAATGGAATAACAGGTATTTTTTGGAACACTGAAGCAAGTTTGCCAGTTGTAATCATTCCTCCTGCTCATACTGGCCATGAAATATTTCACCTTAATGCATCTTCAGAGTAAGTGATGGGATACAACATTCAAAGAAATAAACACTAGTGTGTATTCTACAAGTAACCCCATGTCAAGTAATCAAATGTCATTCCACGTGAGCACTATATAAACCATATTACAAAGAAATTAAAGCTACCACATATTTTTATTTGCATACACAGTATTTTGAAGTCATGTGGCTGGTGCATCTGTGTAGATTAATATCTACACTGTGTAGATTAAAATCAAATTAATATCTGGATAAATTGTATACAGATAATTTAAGTTCATTAGGCTGTGATACTGAGTGACATGAATCTTTGAAAGAATCAGTTTTTGCTCTGACTGAAGTGACTGAAGTCCCAACACAAAACAAAAAAGCAGATTGACTGACTTGGAGTCCTTGTTACCCACAGTGTAAAGGAGCACCAGATAAAGGTAGGGGAAAAGAATCTGTGTTCTAAAAAGCAAAGCAAAGTGTTAAGAGTTCTTATATGCTGCTAATAACCCTGTAGTACAGATCTATGCTCTGAACAGATTGCATACAAGCACCAAAGCGCCGCTATTCAGGCAGTTTAATCTGATCTGATTCTGTGGTTTCACTCTTCTTGCAGCCAACCCGTTACAAAAGGTGGAACTGTTACTTTGACAAACTGTGTTGTGGGTTTCAATTTTCATTGTATAACTTGATTAATGGGGTGAAGAGGAGGCTGTGGCTCAGGAGGTAGAGCAGATCATCTACTAATTAGAAGGATGATGCTTCCATCCCTGGCTGCTCCAGTCTGCACGCCAAATTATCCTTGGGCAAGATACAGAACCCCAAGTTGCTCCCGATGCATTTATTGGAGTGTGACTGTGTGTGTGAATGTTAGATAAAAAGCACTTAGATGTAGGAAAAAGTGCTTGTGTGAATGCGTTGCGTGAATGAAGATGTGTTGTATAAAGCGCTTTAAGTGCTCAAGTAGAGTAGAAAAGCGCTGTCTAAGAACCATTAATAGAAGTTATACAACCTCTGATGTGCTAATTGTAATGCATGTCTTTGTCCAAAGCAACAATAAGACGGGCACAGGTTTCACATAATTCAGCATTAGCTCACGTGCGTCAATATACATTTGTATTAGCACAAGGAGGGCAATGAAAATAGGAAATAGCCACTAACCTGTGATTTTTCATTATACATCATGAACACTTGCAAATGGATTATACTGTGTGCAGGGTTACAACACTGGCATGCATACAGGAACTGCTTACAGCAATAAGCAGGCTCAAAAACATCTGCACAAACACCAGCACGCAGAAAAAATTCCCCCCAAGTCATGAACATGAACAAGCTGAAACTATACCACCTCCACAACTGCTACCTGGACCTAAAGTATCACACTGTGAAGGGGAAAATGCTTCCTAATGAGCACTTTTAATTTAATTGCATTTTTTTTACTGTGTTGTTTTGTTTTGTTTTATTTTAAAAAGTCATATTTTTATCACCAAGTAAAAGGTATTCACTGCAAACAGTTAAAACAGCTTTTATATGTTTTAAGATTTAATTTAGTGCTTAAGAAAATAGTGAAATTAAAGTCCTCCTTCTCATTTTATCAACCAGCACTGAAAGAGACAAATATCCCCAAAAATAAATTTCAAAATAGCCCAAAGTAAAAACTGCTGTGTATTAAAAAAAATAAAAATCAGCAACCTGCAGATGAGCAGGAGTAAAGTTCTCACGGGTAAATTTTTTTTTAAAAAAAAGCTATTAAAGAGGTGTGGGAACAGTTTAATAGAATACTAAGTTACACCTGAAAAAAAAATGGACTTAAAAGAAAAAAAAAAGGAGCATGTGTGGTCCACAGAAGCACCAACCTTTATGTGAGTTTCTTTCTTTGCTTTACCCTCATGGATTATACGACACTCATCAACATTTCCACATTCAGATTTTATGTGTGTCCTCGTTTGCGTCCATAAACAGGGATATTTATAAAGTGCAGGTCGAGAATCTCGTGAAACTGTTTATTTTGGGTCACAGTGAACAAAAAGAAAACCAGGATCTCCTCTACACTTTAAAAGGTCAAGTGTAAATGAGCGGCCTCTTGTTAAACCTCACAGACCTATAAAACTCTGAAAGCATTTCAAATCACTCCAACCTTGAACACAATGTGAAACCGGCAGGCTGTCCTTTCGTTTCTCAATAAAGGGCAGAGCAAAGAGCTGACGTCAGAGTGTTGGGGGTTGTGGGGACGTGTTTCCAAATGAACTCGCACATATACTTGTAGAGCCTTTTGTCTTGTGATCGTTCCCTTCTTTCTTTGCTTGTGTGCTTTAGCTGAGAACAAGAGAACAGAAGAGTGATGAAGCCAGGCTTACGGCATGCAGTAGAGTTCAAGAAAATCAAGAATTAGAATCACAATATGCCGCTGTGCATGCTGTGCTCATACTGCACTGTTATGTTCCTCAGACAACAAATACTTAACTACATCTGAACTTTGTGACCAAGAGTCACATGTGTTGAAGTCACTGTTAAAACAGAGGCAAGTCAGGTGTGCGGTTGACATCAGTTCCAGTTAGCAAATCACGATTGTCACGTGCAGCCCAGATTTTTACTTACAAATACTGGAACAGACTTCTGAGGGGTTTAAAATGCATCGAAAGACTTTATATATGATTTATATATATTCACTTACATTGTAAGGTAAAGACCCCACAATAATTACAGAGAAAACCCAAAAATCAAAACGACCCCCTATGACCAAGCACTTGGCAACAGTGGGAAGGAAAAACTCCCTTTTAATAAGAAGAAACTCTAGTCCCTGTCACTACTCTCACTGCTCTCACTTTGCAGAGCAGTATGCCCTCCCACCCCCTTCCCACAAAGACTCTGGCTCTAAGAAATGAAGCGCACACCCTCCTGAGTCCCTCTGGAGCATTGCAGAGGTGCACAAACACACAGAGGACAAATGAAGGTCTTTTACTGCTGTGACGGCCTCCGTGAGCCCTTTGACGTCCCTCCAAATCAGACTGTGGTGGACCTGAAGCAGATGGGGAAGGTAATAAAAGTTAATTGATGATTTCCTTGGAAAGTTTTGATTAGATTTTGATTAGCTAATGACATGAATGTATTACTAGAGGGGCTTATCATAAGCATCATGTTGCACGTAATGTTGAAGATAACACTGGTGCAAAGCTTTTTCTCCACCATGGCAAAATGTTGCTGTTTATGCATCCTACATGGGAAAGCAAATGTAGGTGAAGACCCTGGACTCTGTGCCACCACAAATTTGAACTTGGGGATAATTTTCTCATGCAGCAGTTTGGTCCCGTGACCACCAGGTCCAGCAGTGTCTGGAGCTGAGCTATGGTGCTGGAGCACTACAGGATGGCTGGGCTCTATGGGACACAAGTGGCAGTGCCACTTCAATGCCTGGTTAAAGTTTATTTTAAAAAAACATCAGGAAGTGGGGAAAGTAGTAAAACATTTATCATATAATTACACTATCCTACCATAAATGTGTAAAATGATCATGTGTTTGGAAAATGTGTGAGCTTGAGTGAGCTTTATTGTACCAAATGAGGTGGGCTTTACACAACATTTATGATACATCCTAAATTTAATGTATCCTAGTGTAATATTAATAACAATATTTTTTAATTTGTCATTCATACAATTTTATCTATAATAGTCTTAACTTAGTCTTAATAGTCTTAACTGTGAGACTCAGGTTGTGGTTTGCCAACATATTTGTGTTATACTCCCTGTGCCCCCCTAGACCTTGCAGGTAGGGGGTTGTAACATATATATCCAGGCAGGTCAGTACATGCAGTATAATTTTTATTTATTTAAATAAGGTGGCCCTTTATTCTACGTGATTGTGTATGATGACAACCACTGTGTGGCACCAAACTACTGAATCATTAGATGATAGTTTTCATGCAGAGGTGCCTTTTAACATGTACTCCTTGTGTACAGTTTTCCCTGTTTTACATGAAAAAAAATACACTTTTGTAACATTTTTAAAAACATGTCACTTTAAAGCATTGGCTACAGTCTGTGCTATACTTCCTCCTGTTTTTTTGTCTTAGTTTAAAATTGCTGGAGTTGCAGGTCAGAGGTTTGCACATGGCAATCTCTGCCTAACACAGCAGTTAATATATCCATCCATCCATCCATCCATCCATCCATCCATCCATCCATCCATCCATCCATCCATCCATCCATCCATCCTC
>JAVDPK010000190.1:89483-106269 GCA_034780415.1 Cichlasoma orientale | reverse complement strand
TTTGCCCCCTCCAATATGGCGGTGACGTAGGCATACGAGTCAGCGATCAATGCGGTATCTATGTATACATATCTATGACCCCGCCGCCCAGCCAGTCAGAGAACAAATAGTAGACATGCAGGATCCTGACTATATTTCTCCCGAATTTGAGGAAGCGCATTGAGTTATGACGGAGCGCATCATTAAACCAGAGTCTGTGTTTAGTAACTAAATCGTAGAAATCACAGAATAAGAAAATCAGCGCAGGAGAAATAGTTGAGAAAGCCAGCCCCGGTCTGACAGTCAGCGTGTGGGAATGGCAGCTCCCCGGCCGATAAAAGGCATCCTGAAAAACAAGAACAGCGGTACAAACAAGTCGCTGCCCGACGACCCACCAAGAGAGATTACAGAACAAGTCCCCGGGCTCTCGGAGGATGACCACCAGTAAGTTTTTACTGAGCTGCACTGAGGCTGGGAGCCAGGTAACGTTAGCTAACGATGGCTAAACACTTGTTAGCCTTTCTAACCATTACCTCGCTGTCACCTCATTGGCTGTTAATGTTAGCCGGCAGTGTGTGCTGCCGGAATCAACTTTCTGGATGTTTCCTGCAACTGTTGGACAGTGTGGTGTCTCGTCCCTGATTTAAACCTCGATTGCGGGGATAACCGAGCGCTAACGTTTACCCTCCCCGAAAGCAGGTTAGCCAGTGATATCGGTCACGACAGGCAGTGTGACAGTGTGGCTGCTAACAGTCGGTTATTCCCGTAGTTAGAGGTTCCAGTACCTGCCACCGTCGAGCAGCATGAATCAGCAGTAGTTAAAGGAGGTGTGTAGCAGTTACGGTGATATTAACAGCTGCCAGCCTACCATTACCATGATAGGGAAAATAATATGAAGTTAAACAAAAGTGGCGCGCTTCTATATGGACGTGCAGGCTTATATTATTGCGAGAGGATTGCGGATCTAAGCCTATTAATCTGATAAACCTTCTCTCCCAGTGTCTTAGTAGGTTTTTAAGAAGCAAGTGGTTTGTTTTAAGGTCGTGGATTAAGATTAAGAAAATCCTGTGCATATGAAAAAAAAAGTACGCACACCATAAAAACTGTACGGTGCTGTGTCTGCTAAAGGTTATATTAAGGTGATCAATATTAAGGTGATCCTCCTCCATTCCCCTCTCTGTTGACTAACACTTAATGTTATGTCTGACCCTGACACTGACGCTACAGTCTGTGGTAAATAGGGTTGTCTTCATGCGATAAAGAACTTTATTTTATTTCAGACATTATGGTCCATTTGAATATAGAGGAACAAAACAATGACTAAAGAATTATTCTAAGTGTTTCCAGAAGCAAGAGAAATGTCTTGCACCACTTGAAGACGGTACCATTATCATCAGATTTTCTGATTCGGTTAATCGACACATAAATTTACATTTAGCATTTCTCAGCCATGGTGGAAGTTTGAGCAAGATCCTGAATGCATCATTTTACGCCAACTGAAGCTTTTGTATTTTTGGTATACTGCAAGTGTACTGCAAATGTGCTGTAAAAGAGCTATTTTAACATCGTCCGTCTTATTTTCTTGTGCATATCATTGTCGCAGAGATCATCCCTGATGATGTGACCCAGATATCTAACTTTAGTTGCCACATTTAAAACTTTATCTCCCAAACAGAATGAGGGAAAAATTTGCTTCAGATCCTTCTTAGTTGAGATGATCATTATTGCTCCCTTTTCAGGCTTGAGTTCAATATAGTAAGGCTTTGCCCAATCACGCATCCAGTATTCTGCTTGTTTAGTGTTTTAGAAAGATTATCCATATATAAGTTGAAGAGAACAGGTGACAGTATCCCAACTTATTGAATCCCACTGGTTCCTAAAAAGGGTGTAGATGTTCTCCTGCCCCATCGAACTTGCATAGTTTGATATGAATAATGCGTGATCCTTATCAGCTATGAGGGGACACACTCACCTCTCATAACACTGCTGTTGAATGTTCATGACTGTCAGTATAACCTCTGCTTTCTAAACACATCTAATGCGACCTTTGATTCCTCCTGCGTATTGGATTTTATGGATATCTCACGTTGTTTGGCTTAACTTCCAACCTCATGTTGGCCAGGGCAACTGCTCATCTAACCACTAGAAGTAAGCTAAGATGTCAAGCATGTATAATAGCACGGGGGGAGGCTTCTCAGATTTAGTCAGGACCATTGTAGGGCAAATAAATCAGAGTGGGCCAATAGTCTCACAGTTTAGGGATGTGACTGGGGTCCCTAATGTAATGCTGATATGCAGAAACCAGTGCAGAGAGAACTGCTAAATCAGCCATCCTGTTGGCTGTTAGGTACCTGGCCTGAGGTTCGAGTTGGCAAGAGCTGGAGGTTAGTTTCTCTCTGTCTGGAGCCTCGCCTTCTCATATGCACTTGATTGTGGCAGCGAACACAAACCAAATGACCGGCCAGGTTAGGTCATTTCCACAGCCAACTCTCCGTCTCCTCTCTGCCCTCGGGAAATTGTGCGTAAGCAGAGTTTTGATGCTGGTGAATTAGGTTATATTATTGCCAACAAGGTCAAATTTTAACAAAGAGTTTTTTGGGTTTTTTTGCCATGGCATGATCAAGGTGTGGACACAACCTAAAAAAAAAAAAGCATTCCTTTGCATCATTTGTGTTGCTGTGGCACTGCGCACTTATGAAAAATGGCGACTTAGTTGGGTATTTTTAGCTGTGTGTAACATCTGAGATCTGAACTGGTCTGTAAGTAAGTGGGAGGAATACCTGAAGCAAGAAATAAAGGTGCAGTTTTGCACAGAAAGTTGTCAAGGTTAATGCACTGTGAGAGGTTCAAATCCCTCATTAGTATCCCATTAGGATTTGTGCACATTCTTTAAAGGGAGCATTGCTGAACTTTTAAAAATGAACCCCGCTTACAGCACACAACTTAAAATATGTTGATGTGATGAAGTCAATAACATTAATGTACACACCGTATGAAGGCTTTGAAGGCTCTACATGAACTGAATTCTGTGTGCTTTATAGTCATGGACATTTATTAACACCACCCACCTGCCAAATGCTACTCCATTTTTTTTTTTTTTTGGAGCTCACTGGACTCTGTCAATATCAGCATTCATCATGTTTATGGATATGCTCTCCACATGTCTTACCAGTTACTTTAAAAGTGTAACCAGCCATTTTTTTTACTTGGCAAAGGCCAACTGTGTGATTTACCATCCACCGTGCCCACTGTTTATCCCATGCCAGCAGGTCTAGACATGAGGAGGAGCTCTCTGAGCTGCAGCGTGAGAAATTAGGCCATAGCGGGATGGCAGTTAATAGTGAATTCCTAACCCAACAGTGAATCAAGCTTTTTCTGTGCTGTTCTAAAAATAGCCTCTCTTTGAGTGATGAGGAAGTAGAGGAAAAAGAGTTTTCTGGATGGATCCCGTGTGCAGCCAAGCACCAAATCCACGGAGAACTCGAGCTGTGCCGCGTCAACACTGTCTGCATACAGAGTGTGCAGATTGTACCAATATAGACATTAATGTTATGTCCTAAAACATTTTAATAATTTCTGATGACAAAACCTTAAGAGGAGGCTCCTAATTAAGACAACGTGATATAGGTAATGAACATCACATTCCCTCCACCGGCTCGCTCTGCCAGCAGGATATCCTGAACCAGCTCTGCAAATACCCAGCATTCTTTTATTGTACGTGACCACCTGTGTTTAAGCAGTTCGTAGATTTTCTTAATCAGAACACGGACTCCCAGTCGAACTCTGTGGTTGACGGTCAGTACAGTGCAGCTTTTAGAGTTTGTTTTTTAATCACGTTTTAGATGAAACAGACACGATCTGCCTTTTTTTTTTTTTTTTTTTTTTAGGCTGCTAAAACCCAGCACTGTTTCTTCTCCCTTCAATCACCCGCTGCTATTTAGTTAACAGTAATGTCTGAACCTCACACCCAGTCATATATAATTCATTGACGCCTCCATGAAACTCGACCTCTCCTTCACTGTCTTGCAGGCTTCATCTTGACCGTGTGGTGTAGAGTCTGACTGGTACGCAGTGAATCTCTGATTTTTCCAAAACACGGACAGTAAACAAAACTTAGCGAAGCTCTCGTACGTTTTACTCTCTGTGCAGGTCAGAGGTGTGTTTCCAGTTTCAACCTGAAACACGGTCGACCGGCCAGAGAAAAGGCAGGATCAACAGGTGTCTGACAGCCTCTTGTCTACAGAGTTAACGTGTGACCACAGAAACAGTAAAGTACCCAGACATCTCCCCTCTTTAATGTCTCGTTTATTCACGACACAGAAATGGGCAGTAATTTAGCGTAATACCACTTGTGAGTGGAATTTTATTCAGACAAAATGAAGCATTTGACCTCTGAAGTTTAGGATTTGTGACGTGTTTGTCATTTTTGGTGCATTTAGTTTGCATCTCACCCTCCTCTGCTTCTCTGAATGTTTTCTCTACAGTCTGAGCAGATCAGAGGGGCTTAAGGAGTAGTTTTCGTCCTAATTCTGGCTGGCCATCTCTCAAACTTTTGTGTAATCATTCTCTGTGCTGTACCCGAGGGTGTACACGCTTGTGTTTAGTGTATATCCAAAAAAAATGGAGGAAATCTAAAATGTTAAATTCTGATTATATTTTCATTTTACTGACCTGCCAAGTGAGCCATTTAAAAAAGTTGCTGTCTTGTCTAATAATTGTCAGAATATTGGGCTGTGACCTTTGTAAATATGAGCAAAAGTAGGCCACTTTTCAGTTGGCAGACATCGTCTTTTGTAACACTTTTGTAACAGTCAGCAGATGGATTTAATAGGAAGTTATGCTAACATTTCTTATTTGCTATCACAGAGATGGGATTAGTTTGTTTTGGGTTTTTTTTTTCCCCTCTCACACCACCACAATCAGCACCAAAGTTAACTGAGAAGCAGATGCACGCCCTCCTTCTTTTCAGGCCGTCTCGGCTCAGCTGTGTGGTCCCCATCAGTGTTGATTTTAAAAAAAGGAAAGAAAAAAAAAAAAGATTACTGAAATCCAAAGTTAAACTGATGAGCTCTTCCCTGTGGCTGGTACTCATTTCCTTCCCTGGCTGCTACTGCTCTAAGGCTAATTTTCCACACTCTGTGATGTAAATATTTAATCTGGCACTTTAATTTGGTTTAATTAACTGTTCCCTTTGGCGCGCTTCCTTTTTGTTGCGTCCACGTGAGCCAGGTCATAACACCCGTGCGTAGAGTATTTGGAAGCGGTGTGTTTTGTGCATTTTGACTGACCTCTGTAAAAACAAGAGCCCGCTGCCGTTACTGTCGGGTGGGCTCACGCTGTGGTAGAGGGCACAGGGCTGGACCTTTCCTCACCACCCTCTGCCTATGCCACCTGATAGCACGGCTCAGCTCGCAGTGATGACTCACTCTATTTAATGAGTTTTCCTGAAGCGTTGTGTCGCCAGCTGTTGACCACCCTGGAGAGGAAGTCATCATCACATAAGAGATGGAGCTCTATATTTAGTGTGTACTAGTAGTTGATGGTGTCCTGTTTTTTTTTTTTTTCTCTTCTCCTGCAGAGGCAGGTGCTTCATCTTTGCGTTACAGTTTTACGGATGCTCTTAATGACTTGGTGGGAGTAAAATGGGGTGGTCTGCTTTTGTTTGTTGTTGAGCAATTATAAATGACACACTAGACAGAACGGGGAAAAACATTGTAATGCACAAAATCCTGTTTATTTCTTTGGCCTGAGCCTGCTTTTATGTTTGTGATGAACCTGTCCTTAGTGGTTTCTGATTTGACTCTTGCAGCTGTCTTACATCTCTGAAAAAAAAATTGCATAGTAGAAAGAAGACAAATTCATCCTTGAAAGAAGCCAGAGTAGTCTCAGATCAGAAAGCCTTTGATGCAGATAAAACCTTTGAGGCTGCTATATTTATTATTTATAAAAGTGCACATTGTGCATTTCATTGCAAAAAGCAGCTGATTTTTACAGAGTGAAGTGGGTGTTGGTCGATGGTATTTTATCAGTGCAACTCTGCCTGTTTAGGGTAGTTTCTACAACCACTAGGCCGCTGTGTTAACAGCTCGTTCTAGTCCCATCTGGTGTCAAAAGATTTGCGCAAGTCTTACACAAAACTCTTGAACTTTGGGATCGGAAGGTTTAGTTCAGTAGCGACATTTGCTCATCCTTTTGCTCTCTTCTGGTCTCATTTTTGGTGTTTCAGTGTGACACCTTTTATGATTTGTGATCTTACCTGTTCTTCCAGTAGAGTTCTTAGAATTTTTTTTTTTTTTTATTAAGTCTGAGATTAGTCTTTATCCATGTATGGGAAACCTGCTGGAAAAACTACAGATGCATTAAACCAGGTTCAGCCTGCGTCAGCCTGATTGTGGCCCAGCCCGGACGACGCAGCGTGTCGCTTTGGGCAGGAACAGCAGTGGGTGAAGTGCCCCCAGCAGTTGATCGTGTCTTGCGTAATGTGTCGTAATGCACAAAAATCAAAGCTGCCTCGGGAACACCTCACAACATCCCGACAGTAAAAATAAGCTAGTATGTCAGAGTTTTTGAGGGGCTTTTCCACAACACCTCTGTCGCTTCGGTGAGGCTCGTGAGCACTGAGCGTTTTGCCAGCTGATGAGATTCTTCTTTTTCTACTGCCCAGCTGTGCACCCCCGTCAGCATCACGAAAGAAGGGGAATGATGTTGCACGTTTACCTTGGCAGAGTGGGAAAATGGTCTGTTTACATTCTGTTCCCAAAAACATTAACTGCGGCCTCTTTCCCAATGACAACATTGACGTCAGGAAAGACGGCAAACCTGATTGATCGAGGAGATACGTGCTATCTGTCATGTGTCTCAGGCATGAAAAGGCGAGATTTTGTCGTCCTATAATCATCTAATGAGAGGCGAAAATCTTTTGCAGTCTGAGTCCAGCGTAAGAAATGAACATGAACGCAGCGCTTCTCTTTGAAGCTGACTTTCATGTAAACAGTTTTAATGAACCGCTTCATTCATGATTTGCTGTTCATTCCCGATGCAACTCTGTTTCTCCGGTCTGTGGAGCTTTTCAGGCTTGTAGCAGCAGGCTGTGGATTAAGCATCTCCTGCCTCCCACTCCTTCCTGTTTTCCATGATACTTGACATTTTGTTCCATGAACAAGATCAAAATCTGATACCTTAGCAGAAGAAAGCAGAAGTGGGATAACCAGACCCTGATAAACTTGAATTATCTGGAAATAGAAGTGTTAAAATTGTGAAAAGTTAGAAAACTTCCTTGGCTTAGAATAAACTGAAAGGGGAAAGAAATTTAAATATAAAGTGGAAATGATTACAAGTAAGGCTACAGAAGTATAGCAGCTCGGGAAGGTGCAAAACTCTTGGCAGTGGAATAACATCATCTTCTCTGAGTTAAAACAAATTCCAGCACCTCTCCTCTTGGCAGGTGGCAGGTGTTCTCTTTATCCTCTTGAGCAAAAATTCAAATTCAGCACTGATTTGCTGTCTTTGTCTCAGTTCATTTCCTCTAAGGATTTGAAAGGGTAACACGGATTAGTGTAATTTTGAACAGAAAGCCCCCTGGCTGAGCATGCTGAGGTGAAAACCTTATTCACCAGATGAGAATAAAACCATTTGAGGGATTAGAAGCAGATGTGTTAAAGGGAGATGGAACCAGAATCAGCTCTTGAAAAAGCAATTGTTTCAAATGAGTCAGTTGTTGGACTTTTGGCCTCATTCACTCACAGCTGATAAGCCTCAACACCCACTCAAACCTTCACCCGCGTCAGCGGTGTGTTAACCGTGACACAAAAGCAAAGACCGCGACACTTCCTGGTAGCTGCTGGGATCCAGACTGGTACGGATGACATTTCTGGGACTTTGTCCGTGTGTGTTCCCAAAATAATGCGGTCTGAGTGAAAACTGGGGCACGTTGGGTCCTAGATTAAATCTGGTCGCTCCGCTCCCTGGAGGAAAGTGTGCGCTGGGATGGTAGCTGGTGTGCAGTGATCCACATTGAGTGACTGTCTCCTTAACCCTTCTTCTTTAATCCTTTTTACAGGAAGAAATCCCAGAAATGGGATGAGATGAACATCCTGGCCACGTACCATCCACCTGACAAAGATTACGGCCTGATGAAAATCGATGAACCCAGCACACCTTACAACAGGTTAAAAGTTTCAGATAAAATCTTTGGTGTACTGAACGATATAGGTGCAGTACTGTTCAGGACTCAAGTATTTTTCTCCCCGCCCTCCTTCCATTCCTCACTTTATAAACTTCTCTTTCAGGATGATTGGGGATGACGATGATGAAGGGGCACTGAGTGACTCGGACGGCCAAAGTGGACTTGCAGCTGATGACCTGGCATCAAAGTAAGAACTGAACTTTAACGCTGGGAGACAAATGCAAATGAAAGGGGGGGGGGGGGCATTCAATGAGACACTATCATCCTTGTCCTTCAGCGGGAATGTGCATAAAAATGACTCTGATGGCTAATTGCTGTCTAATTTATAAATGCAGTCACTCTGTGCCAATGAGTGCAACTCATCTGCAATGTATCTCTTTGCAATAAGAGACTCAACTTGTATTCCTATATAAAAGCAAGGTTTGTCATTTTGCTGTTAAATCACCATCCTGCAGCAACGACGTCACTATTTGTGGAGGAACAGTCCTCTCCACGGGCTGTGGATAAACCCTTTTTGGGGGTCTGCCAAAAATTCCTCTATACAGGGAAACCCCTGCTAATGCCACTATGACATGCGTTTGAAATCTCAACATCTTACAGTATGTATATTACTGCAGCGAACTCGAATGCAGTCCATATCTGATCTCTAGGAATAAAAATCCTGAATTAGGAGCTAAAGCTTGAGAGCATATCGGAGAACAGCGTGTTTACCAAAGAAGTGATTTGTACAATAATTCATGGACACAAATGGAGAGCAGGAGGGTGGATAACATCTTATTGTCTCCACCAGCTGCGATCTGAAAGGTCTGTGTTAAGAAAGCCACTCAGAGCTGCGATGTGGACGGTAATGGAAAGCTTGAGAAATGTGTCCGCTGTGAGTTGTTGTGCTTACATAAGCGCATCAGCGCAGGGACGGGATGAGCTAGTTCGAGTGTGTGCTCTACAGACTGTAGCGATTAGCTTCAGGCTTGGAAGTCAATTAGCTGCCTTTTGTTTGCTTCTGCAATGAGTGCCAGCCATTGTTTTACACTAAACCCTCCAGATAGTGCAGCAGCTGCTCTTTTTTTCCTCCGCGCTCTTCCTCGTTTACCAGCATCCGCTCTCTCGCTCCTGTCATCCGTCAGCCAGCTTTTCTTAGCTGTGCTGCCTTTCTTTCTTATTCACTGTATCTCATACGCAATCTCTCTTCCTCCTGTCTTCACCTTCACGATGCCAGGATTGGAGCAGCATGCTGAAACAGTGGAGAAATTGATGGTTTTCTCTCCAGCTGAACCGGGCTAGTTGGCTGGAGAGCAGTAGTACAGTAAATTGGAGCTTCCCCTGGGGCAGTTTCATGTATTCACTACCATCCACTCAGCCATGAACCATTATTCATTTTATCCACCTCTGTTAAAGCTCTTTGTTATTTTTGTCTCATGCTTGAGTACTCACACACTCACATCTCTACGCTTTTCATTCTGCCTACTCGTTCTTCCACCTCCCCTAATGCCTCTCCATCTTTGTTTCTCTCCACAGTAAAAAAAATTTTTTTTTTGATCAATCAAAGTGAGTTTATGAGGTTCTATCAGTGATTTCCTGATTGTATATGGTCTACTCTATTACATGAGTGCATAAACCACAATAGAAGAAAAGTAAAATGGGAATGGTTTGAAATCTCCTAATGTATTCCCTTTCCGGTTCCATCTTAAGGCTGGTAGCAGCAGAGGGCTCAGATCCTCGCTTCATGAAAGAAGAGGAGGAGGTGGAGGAGGAGAGCAGTGAGGAGGAGGAAGAGGAGCTCACTCCTGAAGAACAAGGTAAACTTTTTTTTTCTTTTTTCTTTTTTAAATCGGTCACATCCACAACTTCATTGATCAGATTTCAGTGGAACATTCAGTTCATTTTAGCGAGCTCGTCCTGCAGTTCACTTGTTTGTTTATTCCTTCCACCTTAACACAAAGTGTCCTGTGCAGCTGTGAAGGTGACTGAATGCAGAGTGACACTCCACAGTGGAGTGCTGGCAGAGAGGGCGCAGACTGAGAAAGAGCTCAAGTGTTCTGCATGCTCTTGACCTTCTGCTGACTTCCCTCTCGACAGACACACACACACACGCATACACACTCTGTCAGCGTACTTTTGACCGTTGTCTGACTTTGCCCTTCTGTGCACACTCTCAGGCGCACACCTCTCTCTGATGCAGAGCTGTAAGTGGAGCTACGCACATACAGACACACACAGAATCCATCATCGTTGCTGGCTTTTATATTTATATCCGGACTGTGCAGGTAACAGCCAGAGAAGAGTCTGCAAACTCTCAAATCCGGTCGATATCCTGCCCAACTGCAAGAGCAGCATCAGCAGTTTTTGGCACACAGTTTGAGTTTATGTGGCACAGTGGGATGAGAAGACATGTTAAAAACAATAACTGCAGATGAGTGTCAGTGGACAGTCCCAAAGATGAGCTCGAACTGTTTTCCAGGATATTATCCTTGATATTAGAAGTAAGCATCCATTCATTCACTTTCTGCGGTTTATCTGCGTCCGGGTTTTATTAATTAAACTCTGTTCCCATCAATAAGTAATGATATTAAATGCTTTTAACTGTTCTTTGTAGTACCCCTTACATGCAGTGTTTGCGTCAGACTTTAATTAGCCCAGTGTTGCCACCGCACACATCAGAAGCTGCTGCTGCTTGAATGAAGCCCGTTGTAACCTTTACCGTCACAGACGCGTGCATCAAACGCTGAGCTGCCCAGTGCCGCATCACTGACACGCTGAGGCACCAACACGGGCCAGCAGCGCCTCTGTTAGGTCTCAAACAGGCTCCGCACAGAAAGTGCTTACATTACACAAAAGGCAACTGGATCAAGCAGCAGAAGTGCACGAGTCGTGTAAACAAGACGCACTCTGACTCACTGCTGGAGGTTATCGGTGTCCTCGAGGATGCAGTGTGGGCTAATCAAAGCCAATCGGAGCGTTTCCATGACCACAGGGAGGAATGTAAAGTGCTGGTTGTGCCGCACTTAAGTCCTTTGAGTTGTTGATGGGTGAAGGACGGCGTGTTTCAGTCTGAAATTGTGACCGACATATTTCTGTTAGATGCCGGTGGAGCTGATCAGCACGATTGTCGAGGTTTTTGTGTGGAGAGGTCGGCTTTCTTCTTTTAGTTGCTATAGCGACCCTCGCTGCAAAGCCCAGACTGCAGGTCATGCCATGCTTGAGATTCTTTTTTAACAGTCTTATGTCTCTTGAAAACCAGCTGAGGCTGCGGCAGACATATCTGAATAGTTCCTATATTGTCTGCTATTGTCTACTGATGCTAGATGCTGGACAGTGTTGCTGCATGCTTTTACAGCGCATCAACCTCTCCGTGAGTCATGACGGGAAAAGTCTGTTTCATCGCTGCGGTTACAGCGCGTCAGCTTTAAAGTCGTTGCTTTTGGCAAATGAAAGTAATTTCAAATGTCTCTGTCCGCTGTAGCCAAAAAGAAACATTTTCAGATGATGAGGAAGATGCACTACAATGAAGGCCTGAACATCAAGCTGGCCCGCCAGCTCATCGCCAGTGAGCTGGAAGAAGACGAAGACGAAGAGATGAGGGATGACACGGAGGAGACGGAGGAGATCAGTGTTGACCCGCCACAGGAAGGTGAGTGCAGGGGAGACGGCGCACTGATGGGTGTTTATTTTTTTGACTTTTTTGTGATAGGTTTCAGTTAAACACATATTTGTGTGCGTGGTTTTTGTGTGCAGAAATAATAGTTTTTCTCATTAGTGCGGATGTCGTTAAAGTATATTTGTACCATGTTTGTGGTAAAACACAAACCACATTAAACAGAAGCCTAATTTTCCTCAGTGCGTGGTCACTTTGATCAAAGTTTATAGTCATGAGTTGTTCCATTTACTGCAAAAGGAAATAGCTTGCTCATGTCCACTGTTTCCAGGATGAAAGAGCTGCCCTGTATCCACTCCTGTCTTACCTCATGTCTTTGTTTCTTTCTTCTCCAGCTGATTCTCTGGACTCATAGATGATGCCGTGTCCTACCTTCAGCCCTGTGTGTATGTGTGTGTTTGTCAGCTCAAGATCCAGACAGACTATGCCTCTGCGCTGTTGTTTTTTCTGTTTTTTTTAATTTTATTTTTTAAAACACTGAGCAACACAGCAAAACACCGCTTCAGCACCCATATAACAACTCTCAACAGCCATTAACCTCCCAGTCACACGTCTGCCTCTACTTTTCCTTCAAACTGTGCAATATGACCTTCAGACGCACTGGTTTTCAACCCCCACAATCTGCACGACACACAAAAGACGGCTGTTGCTCCCTCCTCTTCCCTCTCTTGTTGCCAAGAATTTTTTCCTCCCACCTCTTCTGAACTGGCGTCGCACTGAAGGGTGTGATTCTGACCCTGAAAGGAGGATCAAGGCCTTTTTAAAGAAAAAAAAAAAAAAAACGCACACACACACAAAAAAATGTACCAGGACTCCCGTCTGGCGGCTCCACACGGTTCCTCTGTCGGCCACAGAGCCAGCACATCAGCCCTGGAGGAAGCCAGGGGAAACCCCACGACCTCTTTAAAGGCGTATCTGAGACATGACGACGGCTCTTTTCACCGATGTCTGTGATTTATTTTTGTTTGTTTGTTTGTGTTTGTTTTTTGCTTTATGACCCACCGCTCTGTTGCGTTGTCTTTCCACATTCAGTACCGTTTGTGATAAAAAGTTGGTCAAAATGACGACCAGTTTGTTTGTGTTTGCTTTCATCCCCATTCACATTTATTAACAGTTACCCTGTAATGTCGTCCCACTGAAAACTTCATATTAGCATAAGGTTGTTAAAATAAGTTAGGGATTATATGCAGCCCGCACGGTCTAAATTCTACCACAAAAAAAGAAATCAAAGTTTGATGCCTTACAGTGGGAAAAAGTACTGACATTTGGATGCTGCAGTGCAGCGCTTCTCAAACCGAGGGGTGTATTGGAAAGAGCATCTTGACTGTGGGGGTGTCGGGCTTTTTGGTTTCTGAAGGGGCGGCGTGAGAGAACAGTTTGAGAGCCACTATTTATAGTAGCTCACCATGATGCTCTCCCATATGGCTATAGATTAATACTTACATTGGCACTTGGATTTTCTTCTGGTATTTCTTAGTTTCTCTCTGTAGAAGCGAGAACACCAAACCTGGTTTCGGTTTTGCAAACATGCATACCTCATAGCGCCAGATTGAATCCAGTGAGGAAATTCGGCCTGTAGGATGTCTACTGAGAACTTTTCTTTTTTTTTTTTTGTAATAAACGAAAGTTAAAATCGATTCTATCATTTTGCTCCTCCTGCATGTTAGGTTATTTTATGAGGGAAGATTGCCAGTATGACTATTCCCTTATTTTCCTGGCCAGAGCAGTGAAGGTAATTTAAAGAGTATTTTCAGAGGGACTGTAATGAAGTCTTGCTGCTGAGGTAAAGCATCCACTGGGCGCTCGCTGTGCTCTTGCTTACATAATTTTTGCCTATTGCATCAGAGCTTTGACAGAATTTGAGAGTACATTATTTAGTTTGTGTTTTAAGCTTCGTCCCAGACTGTCTGACTTTGCGAGTATCTTGGTGTGATGCAGCTTGGGATCTTCGTGGAAAGATGTTGCTGATGCTACTGACCTTAGAGGAGAGGAGCTTTCGATGATTTTCGTAATGTTTGCGGTTCCTACAAGCGTCGAGGAAGTTGCTGCGTAGTCTGACTGAAAGTAGAGAGGAAAGAAAGCAAAGATCCCCGTGCGCTCTCAAGTTGCACACTTGAAGTTTCTGTTGCCTGCGAGCTTCTGGAGACTCGATTACACACTGTATGACTTGAGTCTAGTAAACAAAGAGGACATGTATGAAAGGGGAAGCATGCAGGGGGGCCTTGACTGTGTCTTGTGTTGTGATCTCATTTATTTTCCTCTGACCCTTTAATTCCTCACTGTGATTGGAAGTGTTGAGCTTTATATTGTGGAAATATGAAAGAACACTGAAACATTTGGAATAATACTTAAAAAAAAAAGTCTTATAGTTTTTAGCATTAGGTGGCATTTACTCTACATGCAGTGAAAGAAACACCTTTTAACACTTCTAACAGAAACTCAGTATAATGAGCAGGAAAAAAAACCTTCCAAGCAGTTAATTCTCAAATGCTTCTCATCAGGAAACAGGACCTCAGAATGCGGATGATGGTCTTCGATCACTGAATTTGTAGACTAATAGAAGACTTGAGATGATTGGTTCATCTTCTAACTTGTATAAAAGGACAGGACTGCTTAAAATCGAACGTGATCACCCCGTAGGTGGTTATTACCTGTCAAAAATGTGCCTCTCACGTATCTTTGTACATGTGTGTAAATGAAGAGGATAAGCCCCGCTGTTTGTTGCCCGTGTCTCGGACAACTTATTTCCCCTGTTTGTTTTCTAAGGATGATAGACTGTTAAGCAGCCCCATGACTTTGCACTGTCTGTCTCAAAATGACATGGGTGTTAAATCCATTTGTTTTGTTTGTTTTGGGGGTTTTTTTAACTACCAGATTGCATGTTCTTTGCATCGTCAGATTGTCTATATTTTGTTTTCTTTTGTCTCCGACCATTAAACAGATGTTGTTAGGAATTGCTGTCGTGTGGTTTGTTTTGGAGCTCAGTGAGAAGAAAATGTGGACCAAACGTGTCTGATTAAAGCCACAAATTATACAGCTTTCTTCTCACCCGCGGCTCGCTCAACTTTTCTCTCTTCTCTGGCTTTTAAACTCTCTCTTTACATGAGTGTGAAGAGAGGAGCCATTTTAGGTCATCATTTGATTTAAAACAGCAAAATCCATATTTAGGATCCATAAATGTATCCGTTCTATTAACACACTTTTTTCAAACTAGTCCTCTTGTAAGTGGGCAGTAATTCTAAAAGTACCCATTTAAAAAAATAAGTATTTAATCTCACTTAAACTGTTATAATGTTTGAAAATGAAATTGCAGAGGCTTGCAGAAGCTTGAGAATCAGTACTCCACACTCATTGGCCACTTTAATAGTTACACCTTCTAGTACTGGTTCGAACCCCCTTTTTCCTTCAGCACTGCCTTAATTCTTTATGGCATAGATTCAGTAACGTTCCTCAGAGATTTTGGGCCATATTGACGTCATGGCATCACACAGTTGCTGCAGATTTGTTGGCTACACATCCAAAATGTGAATCTCCCACCACATCCCAAAGGTGCTCTATTGGATTGAAATCTGGTGAGTGTGGAGGCCGTGTGAGTACAGCAAATTCACAGTTATATTTGACAAACTAGTTTGAGATGATTTAAGCTTTTTAAAGGGGCATGTTGTACTTCTGGAAGCAGCCATCAAAGATGGGTACACTGTGGTCATAAAGGGATGGACATGGTCAGCAGCAATGCTCAGGTAGGCTGTGGTCCTTAAACGATGCTCAGCTGGTACTAAGGGACCCAAAGTGTGTCGAGAAAAGATCCCCCACACCGTTACGCCACCATCACCCGTCTGAACTGTTGATACAAAGTGGGATGGATCCGTGCTCTTATGTTGTCTACGACAAATTCTGATCTTATCTTAATGTTGCAGCAGAAATCAAGATTCATCAGACCAGAGAACATTTTTCCAATCTTCTGTTTTCTGTTCTTAGTTGACAGGAGAGGCACCCAGTGTGGTCTCCAGTATCAGCCATTGTTCTCTGACCTCTGACACCAAAAAGGCATTTTTGCCACTCACTGGATAGCCCCCCCCCCTTTTTTTTTTGGCTTATTCTCGGTTATCTTATTCTCCGTCTTGACCATGTCTACATACCTAAATGCACTGAGTTACTGCCATGTGATTGGCCGGTTAGATATTAGACACTGACATGCAGTTAAGTGTACCTAATACCAGTAAGTGTATGAAATCAGCAAAAGCAGATGTACTTCATTCTAAGCATGTGAGTCCTGTTATGGTTGAGCTCCAGTGTATATATGCATGAGCTATGAGAAATAGCAAGAAAATACATAAATCTAAAATTAAAAGTAGAAAATTACTGAAAATATATTAACAATGAAATTATTTCAAGCACAAGTTGGTGTCATACCGAGTTAAAGAAAATTAAGAAAAGTAAACTCTTAACAGTACCACCAGATGGCACTGTCACACAACACATCTGACCATCCCGGAGGATTTCTAGTAATTCTAAGCGGATAAAGCTTGAGATTCTCCGCAAAGGATTACTCCGCGCGTTTCGTCTGGTGCGTGTTTACTGCAAGGAACAAATGCACCATCTGGGGTCTCATTCAGCCGCAAAGCATCGCTGTGATGCAAGCAGCGGGCAGATTTGTTTTTATTCCTGGAGAAAAGTGTTCATTCTTCACGTCACAGTTTCTGCAGAGCTGGAGCGGAGAGGTGCTCGTATACTTGAAGCGTAAAGCGCGGTGGAGCGGCTAAGGAAGATCCCGTCCTCTGCAAAGATAGTGTGAGCGACCGCAGAGCGGCCACTCGTGCCTGTTTTCGTCGTCGCAAGTGGTGTGATCCAGCATACATATTGGAACTGCCACCAGGAAGAAGCAGGAAGATTATAGTTCATTTATAATTATGATAATAAAGATTCATAGTCGATATAACCAGAAAACACACACACACTGGACAAAGTAA
>JAVDPK010000190.1:37247-88895 GCA_034780415.1 Cichlasoma orientale | reverse complement strand
TATATATAAAATAATTTGTTGTATAAACAAATTATAGGACAATATACAATTTTATATAAAATTACATATAGAGTGCTGTAAACAGCCCTCTTCCCTTCCTGATTTATTTTTTTCATATTTGCCACATTTACATGTTTCAAATCATCAAATACATTTTTTAATATTGGACAAAGATAACCAGAGGTTTTTTCTTAAATGATAATTTAATTTAGCAAGGGAAAACTCAATCCAAACCTACCTGGCCCTGTGTGAAAAAGTAATTGTCCCCTAAATGTAATAATTGGTTGTGTCACCCTTGGCAGCAAAAACTGCAATCAGGGTGCTTGTGATAACTAGCAATGAGTCTTTCACATCGCTGCGGAGGAATTTTGGCCCACTCTTCTTTGCAGAATTGCTTTGATTCAGCCACATTGGAGGGTTTTTGAGCATGAATGGCCTGTTTAAAGTCATGCCAAACCATCTCAATTGGATTTGAACCTTCATTTTTTGAGGCATTCAGAGGTGGACCTGCCGGTGTGTTTCAGATCATTGTCCTGCTGCATAACCCAAGTGAACTTGAACTTCAGGGCACAAACTGATGGCCGGACATTCTCCTTCAGGATTTTCTTATAGAGAGCAGAATTCATGTGTTCATCAATTACGGCAAGTCGTCCAGGTCTTGAAGCAGCAAAGCAGCCCCTAACATCACACTACCACCACCATGTTTGACTGTTGATATGATGTTCTTTTTATGAAATGCTGTGTTGGTTTTATGCCAGATTAAACACGACTAAAACCTTTCAGAACGTTGTCTTCCCAGTCCACACAATATTTCTCCAAAACTCTTGGGGATCATTGAGATGTTTTTTGGCAAATGTAAGACAAGCCTTTGTGTTCTTTTGGGTTAGCATTGATTTTCACTCTGGAACTATCCCATGGATGCCATTTTTGCTTCTCTTATCACTAAATCATGAAAACTGACCTTAACTGAGGCAAGTGAGGCCTGCAGTTCTTTAGATAATGACTCTCACCGTGGGTCATTGGAGTCCCAAAGTCTTAGAAATGGCTTTGAAACCCTTTTCAGCCTGATAGACGTCAGTGACTTTGTTTCTCATCTGTTATTGATTTTCTTTAGATTGTGACATGATGTGTTACTTTCTGAGATCTTTTAACCTTCTTCACTTTGTCAGACAGGTGGGCAATTATTTTTTTCACACAGGGCCAGGCAGGTTTAAATAACTTTTTCCCTCTTAATAAATGAAATCATCATTTTAAAACTGCATTTTGCATTTATTCAGCTTATCTTTGTATTATATTAAAATGTGTTTGATGATCTGAAATATGTATTTGCAATAAAATATACTTTTTCACAGAACTGTATGTTTTATGTATTTTAAAGGGTTCAATAACATCTATATCCATTTAATGTGCAGTAAAGGGAAGGATTATTCGGTCAAACCTTATTACAGAAGCCAATAATGAACTTTGATGATTAGTTATTATATTCTTGTGCGTTATTTTCAGCAGCGGGGCACATGCGCACTGGTCAGTGATCCCTCTCTGACCACCACAGACGATCTTCGCGCCGAGCTCTGTGTAGTTTGTGCGCTCCACTCCCGCTGGCTGCTATGACCTAGCTACCGGACGATACTTTCAATTTTTTTTACATTGACCCTTCCGTCTGAAACAGCAGCCACACACTCAACATTACCGTCGTTTATGGTTGCATTACTGCCACTTTTTAATCGTAGCTGCTGGCCTCCGGGGCTAGCTGGCTAGCAGAGAGAGAGCGAGAAAGAGAGAGAGGGTGACGGAGTGAAGCCAGCTGGTCGGACGGAGAAACGGCAGGCGTTAGCAAACAAGCTAATTAGCGAGAAAGACTCAGCCTGGATTATTACTGACTTTAATCAAAAGAGAGCACAGGTCTGCTGCTTCACCCACTGCGGCGAAAATGAAGATAACAGTGGATTTCGAGGAGTGTTTGAAGGACTCTCCGAGGTTCAGGTGAGTGATTACAGCCAGGCTTTTTTGTCCCGTTCACTGGTTATTTATTTAGTTTTTTATTTTTATTTTCAAGGGAAAAGTATCGGGCTAGCTGCCTGCTAAGCCCTCATGCCAATCAGCAGTAAGTAGCTAGCTGTTTGTCGCCTGCTACTTTTCTATTTTTGTCCCTAAGAAAGCTGGGGGCAGCCCGGGAGGCTGCTGCTGGGACCTGGAAAACAAACAGAGACTCGTTGAGCATTGTGGTGCAGTGGAAAACTGCTCCAGCGCCCGCTTTTCTTTTATTAATTATGTAAAGATAGGAAAATTTATTAAATATGAATGTAGGGATTAGAGTCTGTGCCAGTAGCCTTGATTGGCATGATCCTGCATGGTAGTGTCTTAATGACACCCAACCTGGTTTTTACTGTGTGCAGCACTGCATTTTATACTGTCCTTCACTTTTCTGTTTAATAACATCAATATTTTTTGCTGTAGCTAATGTTTATTTTAACTATTGCTTTTAAAATAACCTGACAAAATTTCATTTAGATTGCTTGTTTGCATAGAAAGGCTGATTGTTTAACATCACTGAAGATAAAAGCAATTGGTAGCATTTGCAAGTTTCTGTTCCTCTTATGTCATTAGTTGATCAACTTTTTTGGGGGGAGAGGGGGGGGGGGGTTCTGGTAACTTTACCAAAGTGTTACTATCTTAGGGTGATGGCTGAGTCTGCTGTAAACCTTTCCAGCATTAGTCAGGTGGTCATGTGATGTGTTCCCAGCAGCACTGTCATTTCTGACATCATCACTCACAACCTCTTTTTTTTCTCCCCTCACTTCTTCAAGCCTAAAGTTTGTGTAAAATGGCGTGTCTGCTCTTACCTCCCTCCTCTGACAGTGGCCTTACACTCTAGTTTTTTGAGAAAGCATCTCCCCCTCTTCCTCCCTCTTCCTCACTCCTTAGCCCCAACACTCTGCTGCTGCAACATCCTTTCTCACAAAAACGAGGAACAGATGTTCGAAAGTTGTTTGCAGTTTTTTTTTTGTTTTTTTTTTTTGCGAGTCTGAGCATTTCCTTTAGGATCGTATTCCAAGGGCTGAAAAAGGGGAAACATCCTGGTCAGTCATTGTTGGCTGGTTTAATGCTGTATAACCCTTAGAATCACTGTTGTAAATTGGGTACATTATTACTATTAAAGCTGTGTAACTGCTGTGCTGCTTCTTAGTGTGTCAGATGATTGGTATTCGAGGTATTATTACATGCTGGCCAAGGGTTTGTAACTCCTTTCTTTCCTCACCTCTTTGCGTCATCACTGTCACGACACTTACGTTTACTTTTCATTGATTGTGAATAACAAAGGCTGAGTCACTGCAAACAGTTTGACATTTTCTATGTTAGTGAGGCAATTTTTCAAACAAAGGAAGGAAAACTACTTAAGTGGGAGTGCAGATTGTGGCTTTGTATACGATATGCCAGTGTGGATTTCCCAGTAGAATTTCAAATAATACCTTTTTTTTTCTTCCTACTGACAGTCATTTGTATACAAGGCAGGCCTGACTGATAATTAAGTAAATAAAAACATATGTCATCATTGGCCAACTCCAAGGTAATTCATTTCTGTTTCCTGAAGGAATGCTGCAGCTTTATTAAAAGGGATCAACACTTGTTTTGCTTAATTAGATTTTTTCCGAGTACTGTGGCTGTGTGCAGATGGCGTGTGATTGACCTTTCTCTGACCTTCCTGTAACTTTGCTGCTGCACCTGTTACCACCGTGAAATGACACCTTTACCTTGTTCTTGCATTATTCCAGCATAAATGCACAAATGAGTGGCGTGTTTATCGGCCTTTAAAAACTTCTGTGTGCAGCCAAAAGACATGAAACATGTTGGTCGGATCGTGGTAATCTGTTGATCAATTAAATGATTGTTTGATGATTATATGCTAGTACACAGAATATGCTCAGGTTTTGGGGTCACCTTGGACTTTAGGAGATTATAGATCAAAGAAACAGTCGATTAATCCTATAAAGCATGAACTTAAAGTCAAAATAGTTACTAGTTGCAACCCTACATTAGATTATACAGTAGCTCACCTTCAGTCTCTCCAGATGCAAATAACTCTGCTTTTCTGCCCGGCCCAATCAAAAGTATTCTGCAGTGTTGTCACTGTTATTGAGGGACATGTGCAAATCCAGCTCTTCTTGGAGGGGAAGATGATTTAGATGTAGCAGACAAAGTACTAGGCCTACTTTGTGACAAATAAACAATAAGCAGTGAGTTTCTGTCCTGAACCACTGAACCTGCTGGTACCACCTCATCAGTACCAATGCCATTTGACTAGAGTATGGTTAGTCTAACAATGGCCAACACCATTAAATGAGAGCATGGTTAGGACAAGTAGGAATTCAACTTTGTACATTTGCTCAAGGACTTCACTGAAGTACTTTTTTCTAGTCGTAGTTTTCTAGCAGTTTTTTCAAGCATTTCTATGTTTTGCTGCTTGGTGCTTCTACTGCATTTGGATACAAGTGTTGTACTCCATACTAAACTAAAGCATGAGTTACTTATTATTATTTTGCAGATAAATTGTATTACTATAGATCGAACTGCCCAGCAATTAAAATCAGCCAACAGCTGCAAGTGAAATACAGATCAATGAATCAATAATTATTATCCAATATGCATGTGATTTGGACAAGTGCCATTCTAAATGGTAAACACATTTACTTTAGACACTTTAAATATTCACTGTCCAGCCAGGAAAAAAAAAATGTCACCACCTGGATTTAACTAAGCATATAGCTAAGAGCCTTCCACTGAATTGGAGGTCTAGGTTCAGCATCATTATATTCCCAAAAAACTGAGGTCATCTGACTACTTGAATATATCGAGTGACCAGGTTTTTTCTTCCGTGATGGAGCGGGTACATTGACAAGATTAATCAGGCTCAAATTGTGAACGAGCAGTTCAGGGAGCATGAGGAATCGTTTTCACACCGGTATTGGCCACCACAGAGTCCACACCTTAAACCCACTGAGAATCTTTGAGATTTGCTGTTGTGACATTGCATAAACACAGCAAGCGCGTGGCATCATCAAAGTTCAAGGTGTTCTAATGAAATACTGGAGTGTGTGGCCTTTTTTTGTTGGCCTGGCAGTGTATTTTAATTATACAGCCCATGCACTATTAAGCTACTTAAGTAGGGTTCTAACTTTTATTTAAGTAAAAAGTCTACATACTTTTTTCCACTTTGCAAAACAATTATCAAATATAAAATGATGTTTAATCTCTTGGGCAGCGTATGAACATTTTTCTACAACCACCACCACCACTACTTTGTTCTTAGTCTCCTCTGTCCCACCCTGCTTAAAGAAGATTCTGGAAATGCCCATGCAACCAGCTGACAGCGGATTTCCAGAGCTAAGCAATGACTATCACCATCAGCTGCAACTTAGAATGGACGAGCTGGAGTCTGCGGGATGAGAGACTCGCAGTAGAAACAGCTGAATCATATTGAGGACCGCCGCAGCAACTTGGCCAATGAGTCAGCTGGTAACTTGAGACAGGCAGTTGGCTAGTAGCGACTGAACTTTCAAAATAAGAGCAAAGGGACTGGCCATAAATGTGTCACCAAATGTATATGGTGAGGTAAAGTCTATGAGTAGGAAACACAGCTGTTTGGACAGATATGTAATACAATATGAAGACATGTATTCTTTTTTAAATGCATATCTCTGCTTTTTCTGTGTATCAATATTACAGTCTCTGCAGTTTATGCTGTTAATCTTATACAAATCCACTTCCTATGAATGTCTGCAGCCAGGTAATATTATAGCCCTATCTCTATTTGTGGTTTTGTGACCTTTGCTCCTTTTGGAGAGTCATGCCAGCATTTCCTGACTAAAACACCGCTGTGGGTTCATCATTGCTCTGTAGTTATTAGAGATTGCTGCAGCATAGTTTTCCACTTCGACCACCACAGTTCTGCCGTTGTTTATCCAACCCCCTCTTGTTATGTTTGGCCAGGGAAGATGACAACGCGGGAGGGACGCACAGAATGGATGAAAACATTGAATATGCACCAGCGTGAATTAGCTCTCACTTGCTCAACATCTGTTTCCATTTTGGTGTTTGCTTTCAACTTTGTTCCGGAGAATATGGAGCCCCCAAATGTAGAGAGGGTTGTTTTTAAGTGGTATTTTGGCATACCCCACATACTTTTTTTTTTTTTTTCCATCCTCATTTTAGTTGGGAAACTGTCTTTGGTTGTAAACCATGTGTCTGGCCCGGATGAGAGATGCACTAGTGCAAAAAAGTTATGTATTTTTGGCAGTAAACCCTAGTAGCCTAGTTTTCCACTTGAGAATAGATGTTGGACTCGAGCTTTCCTGGCTCCTCTTCAAGTATGATAGTTGAAAATCCCCTTCAGAGTGCAGCAGCTTCCACAAGTATACAAACAAATGTTTTACATATTTTATATGTTGTTCCACCCTGCAATGTTTCCAACAAAAACAAGCATCTGCAGTTTTTATATGAAATAAGCAATGTGGAGGTAGCTTAAGGACCTTCAAGTTTATGGATAAATTGGAATCATTTCCATTCATCTGGTCAAAACCTCTGTAAAACTGAAATGCCCAGTTTTAAATAGGACACACGATAAACCATAACATCAGGAGATTAGACTGATGGAAATGTTTTCAAACCTAGTAGATGTCAACTGCCTAGAAGTGAGCTAATTTCTGTAATTAGCAGAAAATGTTCTCCTTGTCTTCATTATAACACAGTTCCTGATAGGGTGTGCTGATTTGAGCTTGACAGAGTGCCGTCTCATGAAGTCACTGTTCGATGATCTTCTGATGCAGTGTTATAAATGCTGATTAACTCCCCACGGGAGTCCACCTGTGGGCTTATTTGCGGTTTGATTTAATTAAGCTCTGGTTCATTTCCTTTTAATGGTTATTAATAAAGCCAATTAAAACAAATGAAAAGTGACAACTAAGGCTGCTCTTTATGTAGTGCCATCGCAGCACTATTGTAACTCAGTAAATACAGGGCAGTATATCAAATAAATACTAGTGGAAATACTTTAACCTTCAAGTATACAATAATTTTATTAGACATCCAGGGAAAGTGTTGTTTATTTTTTCTATTTAAGAAACTTAATCATCAGTTATTTTGGTCACTTTTTAAGTAATTTGATTCTTTAAAAAGTCTGATTCAGAATCTGGGGATTTTGTGGCAATTACACATTTTTCTAACAAGTGTGTCATAGGTATTAAGAATGGCATTTGACTCTAGATTTATTTTTAAATTATGAGGCAACCTTTTCCCTATTGACAAATGATTAATCAGGTAATTGAGAGAATATTGTGTGGATCATTAAGAAAATACTTTATTGCAGTCCTTATTTATAGCTGTCCAAGTACATAGTATTGTTAGTATTGTGCATACAGCACAAATACAGTTTCAAATGCAGTATCTTTGTTCACAAACTTATGGACCTATCACTATACAAGCACATTAATCTGTGGATCATTAATGCCGCCATCTACAGAAATTCTAGTGGATTTTCCCCTCTTTCACATCAGCGTGTTTCCTTCCTGCTGCTTCCTTGTGACATAGGAAGACCAAATGCAAAGTTGGCCTTGATGTTAGTTCATTACCACACCAGAATTTCCCAAAGCTTGTAAGCATGTATCTTTAATAATGACCTCATCTTGTCGATGATGTTGACACGCATGTGTCTAATGGTGGGTTTTACCGCTGCAGGACCCCCTTCTATGACAGCATTGCTCCGCTCTCTAACAATTACAGGATCTACGTCACGGCACAGAATCTCACTCCATTCTTCACGTTTCCATGTCACAAACAGTGCAAATCTGTTTGCCTCTACCACCACTGTTATCTCAGTCCAGTGGAATAAACCCTTTTCATGCACATTGGTCAGCTTTTGTGGGAGTAACTATGAGGAAGTTCAAAAAACAAAATAGCAAACTGTTTAAATAATCTTCCTCCTGTATATTAAAATGTTGTTGGCAGAAGTAAGAAGAGATGAGAAAGGCTGCAGGACAGTATACAAGATATATTTGGAAGACATCAAAGCAAAGCTGTAATGCAAAGCTGACATATCTGAATGGATTAGTTATAGTAATTTAGAAGTAAGCCTGCTTTCGGCTAACTATGGAGTTTGCAGTTATTTTATTTGGAAAATAATGTTGTTACTGGAGTGGGCTCTGCAGTACGTTTCCCAATTGCAACATTGGGTATGCAACCAATGATCACTTAAAGCATTAGTTAACCTACTCCGTATTCTCTTGATGAAGTAGCTTTAATATTTTGTTCATAAAGTGTTAGAAATTTGGGAAAATTTTCTTTCATATTTTCCTACAAACCAAAGCGATGTCTTCATTTTGCTGTAACCCAAAGGTTTTCAGTTTACCGTCACTGGATACAAAGAAAAGCAGAAAAAAACAACTGAGGAGATGGTATTTTTGTTTGGACAGTGGACCTGAGGTCATTTTACATCTGTATGACCGTTACATGATAAATAGTCATTCAAATATTGTGGAACAGATTTACAGCCAAATCAGTGCTTCTCTATTACACAGTAGCGTCCAGTGAGGAGGAAAGTGGAAAAATACGTGTGAAACAGATTTTCTTTTTGTCTCGTTTTGGCTTTGAAGTGTTGAGGTCTGTGCCTCAGGCCAGAAGAAGAAGACTCAGTGGCAATGTGAATGACAAACCTGTTCAACTGCCTCACTTCTTCATGCGGTGTGCACGCAGTTATCTGACTGCCAGCAGCCACACAGAGCTCCAGAGGCAGGACTCTTTGTTATTTGGAGTATGGTCGCTGAATCACTGCTAAATAATTAGGTGTCTCCTTTTTTAAAAATTTTAAACAGTATTTCACTACACAAACAAATCTTTGAATAGTTGCTTGTAGGCTAGCGCCATAAAAATCTAAAGCTTTGGCTATTTCTGTTGCCAGCGTAAGAATCTTAGTCACCCCCTGCTAAAATAACCTTTTTATGTGGATGTTTACTCAAAAGAAGTACTCCAGCTTTACACACAATGTCTTGATGACTAACTAGAACTGATTTAAATGACGTGAATTAATTTCATCAAGTATAGAAGCAAGCTGCTATTTACTTTCTTGTGGCTGTTGATAGATTGCTAGCTTGCAAAATGTAAAATAGAGCATATTCTAAAATATGTAGAGTAATATCATAAGATATTGGCATTTATAATCAAAGCAGGAGGCTTCTGTTTTGGTGGACAGGGTTGTGGAGTCCTGTCTGACAAACCTTTGGATTAGTGTCCTTTTGTGTGCTCTTGGTCAACATAAAGAGAGCCAGGACATAAACCATACGCTCACTGATGCTGAATTTGCCTCTGATGTGGCTTACAAAGCAGACATTTTTTTTCCCCCGTTCAACTTCTTCATGGGCCGTAGTCTCTCTTATACCACACGTCTCTCTTTATTTAGCTCCGGCTTGATCCTCACACCCAGACAGCACTTAAACTAGGCTGTCTTAGTTCCCTAATTTTTATTGTTTCACGTAGGAAAAAAGCTAGTAATCATATGGATATTTCCTGGAGTTTATTTTTGGAGGCCTTGTCACACAGAGAGAGAGGGAGAGTGATTTTTTTTTTTTTTTTTTTTTTTTAGCTTTAAAAGTTAGTAAATGTGGATGTGCTTTCTTTTGATGCTGAGTGAGCAGCACCAGCTATGGAACAGTGGTCATCTCGTATCTCTATGCATGTTAACCATTCCAAATAGATTGCACTTGGTTGCTGAATGATACTGTAGTTCAGAGAGTTTGCATTTTGTTGTCTACATTCTCTACGCATTAGTCCATATCCGTGCATCCTGCTTTTGCACAAACTGCCTCCTCGTGTTCCATTTTTGGAGACCGATATCAGATGTTTGGCTGGAATCCTTTTGTGCTAAAAGTGCAGTACCTACTGTACATCTGTGGTATTCACATTCAAAACTGTACACACAAACCAGGCTAGTGGATGCAATTTATGTTTCCAGCTTGCAGATACATTTCCTGCACACGCACGTCCCATATGTGTGCATGTTTTGAGACTAATTACCATATGCATAGGTAATTGCTGTTGCATATATTGCATATAACCACACAGAATATGTGGGTGTAGTATAAATACATACACATTCTTACTGGCCATGATTTTGTACTTGTAAGAGTGAGTGTGAGATTTCTGTTTTGTGTTTGCTTTTTTGTATTTCCTTATCATTTGTGACCTGCTCAGATGCTAATTTAACAGGCGATCAGCCGCTGGCTAGAACCCTGCAGAGGTAACAAAGCAGCCCCAAACTCTGATGATCCCTTCACCATGATTCACAGTTGGGTTGAGGAGGTTGTGATGGTGGTGTGATTTTCTTCCAAATTTGCATTGTTTGTTTTCACCTAAAAGTACAGATATGTATTCAGATGTATTCACTTTTTTTTAACATTCAGCTGTAGATTTACATGAGAAATTGCTCAAAAATAACTATTGGCATATTTAAATAATAATGCTTCTCAAATAAATTAATGCTTTATTCCTCCATAACAAAACACTCACAGCTCTGCTATTAAAATGCTTTTTGCAACTTAGCAACAAAGTCACTAAGTTGGCAACACAGCATGACCCACGTGAACATAATCCGCTGCGTGGTGGGGTGACGTATGCACGCCATGAAATTAGCATATCATTATATAATTTATTTTCTCGGGCAAGATTTTTTTTACCGGTATTATGGTGAATGATATGATATGGCCCAGCCCTACTCTGAGGTCCAGTGAAAGTTATGTATTTATTATGTTCTCATTCGCTTCTGCCCCACCTAAAAAGTTCACATAATTGTATATAAAAGTATACTCATGCCAAACAACAGCCAAAGTTCATGCTATCCTGAATACTGGCATTGAGTGTGGTGTATACTGATGATATACATGTCGTAATAAACCAAAGTAAACCGTAGTGAAGTTTAAGTGCTGCAGAAAACCAGAGAAGTCTGCAGTTCGGCCCAGTGATGCAACGAACTGCAGGTGACCACATTAACGAACCTGGTGACGAACCTGGTGACCACATTATGAAACGAACCTGGTGACCACATTATGGAAGGATTTAAGTCTTACAAGGTTGTGATAAAGCCATGGTTCACACCAACCTGACTTTGTAGAGAAAAGGGGACTTTGTCACGAAGTAGATTTTATATGGCTTTGTTTATATGGAGGAGCACCTCTACAACCTAGTTTATACACCTGCCTTCAAGTAGCTTTTAGGGAAGTACCTGGTTTTGTTTGTCTATAATTGTGACTTCGGTTTAGATGGGACCACATTTTATGACTCTTCAGTGCAGATCCTGGTAATTCCAAAAGTCTGTCTCTCTTCTTTCCTCTGCTTTCTCCTCTTCTGCTCATTATCCAGTCTCAGCCTGGATATGCTCCAAGTTCGGAGCTATGAGGCAATAGCCCAAATTTTCATTTTGCCAAGGCCCCTCCTTTTCTTATCCTCTGTCAGCACTTTTGAAAGTTTAGCCTGCAGGCTCAGTTTTTGAGATTAGAAGGAAATGGTCTTTTTCTTGTGGTTACTTAGAAAGCACGAGAGCGACTGACAATTAAAACAGTTGCTAGATGTCTGGAGCAAATTTTAGCCTATTATTTCCAGGGAATGTACCTGAGTGTTTCAGGACACTTTCATTTCATTTATGTGTATTTTAGTTCACATTTGAGAGCTGGATACCAAATGTTTGGCCCTGGGCAGCGGTATTAAGTGAACTGGCCTGACAAGACGTTAGATAACACATAATTGGATAACTCTTAGTTGATTGACTACCAAATACAGTGCGTTATTGGGTAATTGTAATGTAATAATTCAGTTCACTTTTTTTGTTTGTAAAGCGTGTAACTAACGCTTTAAGGGGATACGTAACATGACCATGTTTTAACTGTTTTTTCTGGCTGCTGCTTAATGTTGGCAGACCTATAATGGGGTTTGTACTCCTTACATTTGTACTAACTACATCACCAGGCAAAAGTCAAATCCTCCTGAAGTCAGACACTTGGCTCAGTCCGCAGAGGAGTCGAGATTCTGTCGAGAAATTTTCTTTGCCTGTGGCATAGGGAAAGGCAAACGGAGCTGGTAGCATGTTCTTCATCTTTTGACCAGGGTTAATGTCTGTGTGAAAGAGGCAAAGACATATATTGCTTTTGACCCTGTTTCTGCCCTCTTTGACTACTTAAGACCGCAGTTCATCGGCTTTGCTTGGGCTGCTGTTGAAGTCTCATAAAAAGGAGCACTTTGCTGTCCCCAAGTTGAAAGTCTTCCTCTTATACTTGGGTTGTTATTATGAAGTACAGAAGATAAAAAGAAAACATTCAGTTTGTGCAGGTTCAGGTTAATATGTATTAATCAAAGTGTATGAGATTACTTTTGCAATGCATTCTGTAAAGCAAAAGACTTCTCTGAGTGGCAGATACTTTGAATATTTGGCTGAATAAGGCATATGTCAGTTTTGATTTGATTTTGGCATTTTCACAGTTCAACTTACTGAGTGATGGATTTGCTGCTCTTGCGCGATATTCTGATTGGACTTACCACCAGGTTTATCTCGTTCTCCTTGTAGCATAGCCAGAAACTCAAGAGCTAATCCAGTGTTAGGGCTGCAACGATTCCTCGAGTAACTTGAATAATTCAATTATAAAAAAAAATCCTTGACACAAATTTGTTGCTTCGATGCTTTGTTTAAACAGCAGCGCTCAGGTGTCACTGTATAAGCGGAGTGTTTCATCCACATGATCCACGTAATCTTATCCGATTACTCGATGGAATAATCGATAGAATACTCGATTACTAAAATAATCGATAGTTGCAGCCCTATTCAGTGTATATTTTTAATGAATATCAAAGGAATCAAGGGACCGTGCCCTCTACAGTACACACAATTCAGTATGTGCATCCATGCATCCAAGCATCGCTTGTTGAAAGTTCCCTGACAGTGACCAGATGTCCACGACTTAGTTTGATGCCATATGGGAGAACAAACAGCTGCAGGGGGTTTGGAGAAAGCCGTTCGCTGCTACTGTAGGGTGACATTCTCAATCCCTCTGCTTTATACTGACACATGGTACTAACGCACTGCACTGCAAGATATTGGGTGCGTTTTTCCTTGTGTGGAATAAATTGTAGTTGAAAAATAAAACTGTTGTTCTTATCTTCAGTGATTTTATGCTAAGGGCAACTGGCTAATAGGCTTGAAATCTAGATAATTTCTCTGACAAGAAACATCCTGTTTTATTAGTAGAAGTAAACCATTTTAGTGCTACGATTCTCTAGAAAATAAACTTGACTTTCTGTTGATTATTACTGCTAAATGGTTATAAATGTGAAACATGCATTATCTAAAGGCCACATCTGAGCTGTATTGCATAACTAATGATACATGACTAAACAGCAGGGCAAAAATAATACCCATTAAGTATTCATGATGTGCCACCAAAGTCAACAGATAGTGTCTTCGCTTTCTCTTTCACTAATATAATCATTCAGTAGGTTTTCTCCTGTTTTAAATGTATTTTTCTATGATTTGTGGGCTTATATATAATCATTTTGTGTCCAGTGCCCACTTCTTAAAAGGGTGTTCAACACAAGCTGTGTTGTGATGGTGTTTAGGTGCACCTCCATTAAAGACCTTGCTGCTTTTCTACAGATATGTGTGTGTGACTAATGTAGCTATAAATCTGTAAAACATTATTAAGTGTTGGCATTTGTGCTGCTTATTATTTCTTTACTGCAGATTGAGTATAGATAAATGTAATATTAGGGAAAAAAAATACCCGAGCACTCTGCCTATCCTGCATTAAAGTAAGGCCTTAGTAATGTATTAAAATGCATACATTATCATGAAGGGGAGATTAATCCACAAAATCTGTGCTGGGATGACGTATTTGATATTCTTCTCCCTCTGTTGTGGTATCCTGAACCCCGTAGGCTGTTGATCCTGTGGAGAACCAAGCTGTGCCTGCGTCACGTTTTAAAGGGCAGGATGCCAGACCTGATTTCAGGCCTGCGGCATGACCCAAAATGGCAGCTCTCAGTTTGTCTGCTTCTAGACCTGTGTGTATGTCTGTGTGTGTGTGTCTGCACGTGGTTGTCAGTACTCTAAGGGAGTATAATGTCATTTACTACAATTGTAATTTTCAGAAACTGTAATTGTGGAATATGGGAATGTTGCTGGAACTGAACTGCTATAATTACATGAAGTTCTTCTTGTGTCTGAAAATGATCAAGATGTTGAAATAAGAGGCAAATATTTGACCTACTTTGTGTAGCATAAGCAGCATGTGATTTAAAAAAAAAAAAAAAAAAAAGATGAAGCTGTGTGGCTGTTATTAATTTTGGTGTTTAATTTGCATGCAGTATATTCCTTCCTTTTCAATTAAGATCAGCATAAGTACCATAATGTGGAGCAGTAATTTACCCAGCTGTTCTGTGTACAGTAGACACAGGAGGGTTACAAGGGAAACTGTGGTAAAGGGATGAAGATGAAGGGTCTATGTGTTTTCCAGCAGGATGCCCCTGCAATGCATCTTCTGCCTGTTGCACAGTTCACGCATCTGATTATCAGTCAAGTATTCAGTCGTGGTTGGGCTTGATTACAAACCTTTGTGTTTTCTGTCCTCACAGAGCCACCATAGAGGAAGTGGAGGGGGATGTGTGCGAGTTGGAATCCAAGCTTGACAAAGTGAGTACCACCCATGAAAAACATTGTTTAATTGTTCTTTTTCTCTACCGTGTGAGCCAGCAGCTACTGAGGCCATCCTGTAATGTTGCACTTGTTCTCACTAATGCTCCCTGGTATTTTGAGCAAGACTGAACAAAAGCAGATGAGCAAACGCACCCGTTGCCAACAAAGTGATGGTTTACTTGTACCAGATTAAATATCTGTCTATATCTGTGCCAATTAACATTTTATTGTGTTTTATTGTAATTGTCATGTTTTATTGATCAAAATCATACATTTGAAAAGTCGTGAGAGCTGTTTTATGTTGTTGTTGGTGTCAGTAGAGTTTCCAGTTTTCTTATATGCCTGGATAGTCTCATCTAAACTCCATATCACAAGTAATAGTGAACAAACAAAATCAGGGATACTGGCTCTAAGAACACTGGTAAATGAACGGGTACTTATAAAGGGTCTTTCTACTCAAGTTGAGGACACAAAGCGCTTCCTACTGCAAGTCTCATTCACCCAATCACCTGGTTCATACAGCACTTTTCTATGTCTAAGCACTTTTTCTAAAATACACACACACACGCACGCACGCGCGCAGACTCTGATGATGCATTGGGAGCAACTCCGTTCAGTATCTTGCCAAAGGACACTTTGACAGCACAGAGTTGTGCACTATCTGAGAGTGAGACCTTGAGATTGGAAGAATCCAATTCATTGTTCCTTGACTCAGTCTTACAGAGTCCCACCCACCTCCTCACTCCACCTCTGTGACTCAGCCCCAGCCTCACTTCCCCTCTTGCTGTGGGGAGGAAGGATCTGCCATAGAGTGGGTGTGTTTGCGTGAGTTTGGCTATGATAGTGTGTATGTGTTGACTTGGGTGGAGTGAAGTAGTCCTTAAAGAGACCAGAGTGCAACTTTTTCTTAAAGCTTCCTACCTGCATTACCAGTACATTCACAATCAAAAGGGAATTGACAATGAACAGTGTGAATATTAAATTTGCACATATACATCCTGTTTGAAACAGTGGAGTGGAGACCGCATCATTCCACATACTGGTGTCTCATGGATGGTGTTACTGTGGTTTTGTTTTTTTGAAACGGTTGCTTTCTTCATCAGTATTCACAGTCTATTTTTTAAATTTTATTTTGGAAATTAAACAAGAGAAAAATAAATAAAGCATGCCTACTGGAAGCATTCCAGAACTACAAGAAATTATTTACTGACCACACAAACAACAACAAGAATACAAAACCTAACATATCTGCATCTGACAGAACATATGGAAGTAGTTTTAGGTAATCGTATTTAAAGATAAAATGTTTTATTCAAATTCAAAGGAAATGACACGTGGTTGTTAGAAATGGGTGTTACCATATGTGAGTGCGTCCAGATGAAGGTGTTGACCACCTTGTTGTTTCACACATGATGGGTGCTTTATTGTCCTTGCTGCTGACAGTTATGTGTTTGAGATGGAGGGAAAAAAAGTATTAAATGACAATATGCCAAGTATGTATATTTAGAAACTGCCCTTGTGAATGTAGTGACTCGAACAATCTCACCTAGGATGTTCAAATTCACACTATAGATGCATGTACTAAAAATCATAATAACAGAAATTCTGTTTGAAATTACTCACAGGTATGCATAGTTACATATTTATATAAATTTATTTATGTATATAAAAAGTGTATTAAAACTGGTAATAGGAGGTGGTTAGTTTGTGATATTGCTCATTACTCTGACTAAATTTACTGCTCTTGTATTGAAGTTTGTGTCCCAGTAGTGAGTTGGTCACATATTGGCATTAGCACTTGGCATTCACAATTTATAGCCAACAACCTGTGTTATGTTTTTTAAATCAAATTTTCAAGGAAACACATCACTTTCTCTTGTATTTTGATGAGAGTGTAGACAGGCTTCTAGCCAGGAAAATTTCACAGGCCGGCGCTATTAGACGACCGGGGGGGAGGGGGCTCCGTGGACCGCAGCACTCTTGACTTTGGGAACCACTGTCATATATTCATACTGTTCAGGCTGCTTCACAACATCAGACTTTATACTGCAAAGTTCAACATGTCGGATTGTTTTAAAGCAGGTTCAGTCAGTTTTTATTTGCTTAGCTTTAAGTTATTTATTAACCTTTAATTGTCGAAGGAAGCTGCTTAAAATGAGCTTTTTCTTCACATGTTGTTTAGCTGCTTTGGCTGGAGATGCACATTCAAGCTCTGTCATCAGCTGTGTGGGAGTGGATGGAGAACGGCCAGAATTTGTTGGGAGTTTACATAACCTGGAATTATCTTTGCCCTCAATGAGTCAGAAGGGAAAAAAAGTGGCTGTTGTTAATTACCAATAAACTGAGTAAGCACTGAGCGTCTTATATTTTAGTTTTGGTCCTTTTCTCTCCATTTCCAGAGTCCACAAAAAAAATCCCAAATCTATTTTCAGAAGCAAACGTCCACTGTGATTAATAAGAGACAATGCCCTGAAGAAATCACTAGCCCTGTTTCTAGTTTCTCTTCATTCAAGTGTTATCTTCTATTAATGCTTATCTTCTGTTATCCCCTTGATTTTCCTTTGTAGTTGGTGAAATTGTGTATTGGGATGATTGATGCTGGAAAAGCCTACAATGCAGCCAACAAGCAGTTTGTTAATGGGATCCGGGAGCTTGCACAGCAGTCTGCCAAAGATGAGGTCATTGAGGTAAACAAAAATATCATCTTGCTTGATCTTAACTGCAGAAAATGCTTTATCGTTCTTTTGTTTCTTCTCTTGCTTGTGTTGTCACAGGCCTCCTTTAATATCTAATAAAACTTTGATAAACTCTACGTCTTAGTAAAATAAACATCACATATGGTATAAAACCATTAGTGTCTTCATGATAGTCCCCAAATGTGAAGAAGCCTTTAATTCTTTGTTTTCTCACATTAACTTGGTTTCACTCTTCACCCATGGTGACATTTATATGTTTAAAAATGAAGGCTTCCAAACCCTTGTACTGTCCACTGGGTCTTGCAGAGGTCAGATGTTTTGTTTTGTTTTGTTCTCTTATAGGCAAGCACTTCCTCTCTGCCTTTGTGTATTTTATTCGCTGCCTCTCCCTTTAGGTTTGAAGTTGAGCCACTGCGTGTAACTTAGCCAAAAGAATTCTTTCCCAAAGTGCTATTGTTGCTTCAAAAACACCAGGGTTTCCTCTCTGTCATACCTGAAGAGCTTTTGTCCCTGCAGCTGTGGTTTAGCAGGCATTTCACACTATTTGTTTTAATATGTTGCTTTATATTTGATTTGTGCTGTTGTGCATTTTATTGCTATATTCTTACATTGTCTCTTTGCCTGCCTTCATGGCTGTCCCCCTCCTTCTCTTCACAGTCCAGTCTCACAAAGTTTGCCGAGAGTCTGCAGGAGATGATCAACTATCACACGGTATGCTGTCACTGCTGACTAAAACCGGATGTGTTGACATTTTCTTTCCCCCCTGAGTGGCTACAAAATCCAGATTGCCTTTAAAAAAAAAAAAACCTACTGATGGGAAAGAGGGCAGTTTGAGAAAGGAAAAACAGAAAATGTCCCATGATCACATTTTTAAAAGCTTAGCCCAAAACTGAACCTTGGTGGCTGGATGTGAAGAAAGTAGCTATAATAAGCAGCTTCCAGGGGGGGATTTCATATGACTGTAAAAGATGTGAAGTAGTGTTTGCTGAAAACACACCAGAAACACTGCCCTCTGTAAACAGTGGTTTTAAAGAAAGCTCTGGGGGTCAGCTGCATAAATTCAATTTTGTTTTTCCCCTCGCAACAATCATAACAATCATTAATCATAAAATCTTTGGGCTTTCTTTTGTTACAAAAAAATATTAATTTCTGAAGCAAAATAGTTCATGGTATTATAAGCAAGGCTCTCCCTGTGTGCATTGAAATCCATCTGTTGGAATAAATCATGCATTACTGCAGTAAAGCTTTTTTTTTTTTTTTAATGAAGTTATCATCCTGTAGACAGCTGAAATACAAGAAGAGTTTCAATCATACCAATTATGCATTATGTTGGCCATAAAATATTTATTGTATGCTATTCTAATGCACCCATCTTTGAACCACTAGATCTACTATAATAAACAAGCATGATTCCTTATTCCTTCTTGTCAAACACTTCAAAAGGCCCAGTAGGACAGATTTAATTGTGTGACTGTTCCTTTCCTTCTTAAACTCCTTACTTATCAGTCTCTGGCTGGCAAGAAAGTGACATTTGAACATGGATGCGCAACTTTGCTCTGTTGGGCTTCTCATTAAGACTGTCTCAGATGCAGAATGCAGGCACAAAGTGAGCTAGAGGCTCTTTCTCTACAGGGAATGTGGAGATTCCCCTTGTCAAGTCTTATCTCCACTACCTCTGCCTAACATGTCCACAGTGAGTTTTCAGCCATTAATGTTGCACTGAGATTGTTTTTGATCTTTGGTGGAGTAAAATCAGTGTTATTGCTACTCGAAATAGAAGCTTTATGGTTGAATAGTAATATTTCTGTTTTTAAAGGCTTTGCTTTTTTTGGTTGAAACAAAAACCAGTGTATGAGGTGTTTGTTCAGTTTCACTGGCTTCTGCGGACAGTTTTAGTTCTGCGTTTAGGCCAGACCTCAATTCCAGGAAGTTTAGTACTGGTTAGTAAAGATGGGATATTAACTTAGATAAATCTTATTAACTAAAACAAAAAGGGCTGCAGGATGGGTAGCTTTGACTCAACAAGAGTATCCTTTTTATTAGGTTTCTAGACTAGTCTCCTAATAGTGTAGAGAACCCTCAGTGCAGGCCTGAGAATGTTACTCATCAGAGGAGTGGTCACATCAGCTGACTGTCAGATAGGTTTTTGCCACTCAGCGATCTTTCAGCACATGATCTGCTCAAACACAGTGCTCAATCTGTTTGTCAGAGATGGCCTCTTCAGGCCACACTGCTCATATTGTCTGGTCTGACAACAAAATTGCACCGAAGCCCTGTTTAAAGTGTTCGTCTGGCTTTTTTGCTTGGTTCAGCTCATTTTTAAGGAAGGATGCAGGTTAATGAGGCTATGACTCATAAGCGAGAATAAGCGAATCACGTCATTTCTCGTGTTTATGTCTTTTATGAGGGGAGTTTACAAAGTCAGCATGTTTGTGTAAATTTAGCTGCTTAATTGCACCCTGTGATGTTAACAAACGTCCTCCAAGACAGATGCCGAAAGCTGACTTGGAAATCACGCTGTGGCTTAAAAAGAGAATCTATTTTTCAGTTTTTTGTTTCTTCCTTTAAGAATTTAAAGTTTATTCTTAAATTATTCATCTGATTAGAGAGAAACCTTTTCTTCCAATTGGAAGAAGCAGTCACTCAGTCTTTCTTTTTTCACAGATATTGTTTGATCAGGCCCAGAGATCAATCAAGACGCAGCTTCAAACCTTTGTCAAAGAGTGAGTATTAATTAACCAATGACGAATAAAACTGAGCATGTCAAATTTACCTTTCACAACTTCAAACACAAAATACGTGCATTTGCCCAGTAGAGAAGAAACACTGCAGGATGATGCAGACAGCACCATCACTAAATTGTATAGGATAATATTTTTATTTCCTGTTTCTGCCTTCTAATACAGCTCAGAAATCCAGGCAGTTTGTATAATTACAGGAAGCAGTTGCAGCTCTGGCTTATTTCATTATAAGGATTAGCAGTTTTTGCCCCCGGCACACCAGGACTAAACACCCACATCAGCAACACGCATGCTTTATTCGGAATGTTGTAGTGCTCAAATATGACTTAATCCACTCAGGAAAATGGCTTCAAATAGTAAGTGTGGGGCACATGGTTTGAGGACTTTCAGAAGAACCAGGTCAAGTAGTTTGCCTTTGTTTTTAACCTCCTTGTATTTCCAGCCAAGCAAGATTGGCATGTTCCTGTTGCCTGACCACCCTCATACTCATTCAGAGATTCCTTTGCTTCCTGTAACTATGTACTTTTCCCTTTTATACTGTTAAAAGCAAAGAGAAATATATTAAATGATTGAAGTCCCAGACTCTGGGTAAACCCATTAAAGTTTGTCCCTAAATTATTGTAAGAATTCAATCTTTCAGTGCGCGCTTTCCTCTTTCACAGGTTTACAGTCTGAAAATGTGACATTAGCACTCATGTCTCTTGAGTTCTGACACTATTGAGCTCCTTTGGAATTATTCTGGTGCAGTTCAACCCTAATCGGGTAACAAGATTAGTAGCAGTTGCGGAACTTGTCACGATTATTATAGTTTTTCACACTGTCGCTGAGTAAGCTAATGGAAAAGCCTTAATTTCCACATCCCTTTTCTAAAATTAATCGCACACAATTGAAAGTGCATATATAAAACAAGGACATAAGTTATTGTTTTTATACTAACAAACCTCCTTTCCCTCTTTTCCTCTGAAGTGACCTGCGTAAGTTCAAAGAAGCCAAGAAGCAATTTGACAAAGTGAGCGAGGAAAAGGAGGCAGCACTGATCAAGAATGCTCAGGCTCCCCGTAACAAGCAGCACGAGGTGGAGGAGGCCACCAACATCCTCACTGCCACACGCAAGTGCTTCCGGCACATTGTCCTCGACTACGTCTTACAGGTGCAGTCTGCTGGATTTTAAATGACAGCATCACAAGAGAGACAAGTTTGTTTTGCTGCACTGAGTTTTGACCTACTTTACATTTTAAGTAGCAGTAACAGGTTTTTATACTTGCACTTAAAACAGTCTATAAAAGAAATGCTGTGCTATTTTTAGATTGCTGTTACAGTACAATTTGGACTTGAAACTGAGGCAGTTTTCAGTCTGACTATATTTATATATAGCAACAGATTGCTGACGTTCAGCTTTTAAGACAGGATCTCAAAAAAAGCTGAGCTGCATGCTGTCATGCTCAGAATCTCTCTGGCGTGTATTTGGATCAGAACTTGTTACTCTGCATTAGTTTAAAAATGCTGTCGTGGCGCAGGAATGAATGAGCCACTGCTGTGTTTGATTCAGTTTTATCCAAAGTGAACTAAAGAAAAAGTGCAGACAAAGAGGTTTAATTATCTGTTTTAGTGGGAAAAGTTTTTCAGGTTTCAAAATTAGTTTTTCAAATAAATAGCGCAACGTCTCCTTTCGTTCGTTTTCTTTCTCATTCTCTGTCTGTTAGGCTTTTTTCTGTCAAAGCAACCTAAATATTTTATACCGTGACCTTACACAGTGCTCTTGCGCTGTTGAGTAGATCAGCTGTGCTCTTGGTCTCCTCTCAGCCACAGCAGTGCTGATGAATGCTTTGTGGTTTCTGATAAGGCAGCTGGCAGCCCTGTTATTGAATCTCCTTCCCAAAGAACAGACAATGCTGTATGAGCAGCATTCGCTTCTTGAGCAAATTAGATGGTGAATTGAAACCAAAATGGAGGTTTTAATATAGGTTTGGCAGTCTGCTGCAGCGGCCCACTGCATAATCATGCTCTCATAAAACGGGTCCTGGCTGTGAGAAATGAGTTTAGGTTTTATCTGGCCTTTTAGTATGCTTATAGGAAATCTATAAGCTAGCAGCTAGCTCAGCTGATTTTTAAACGGGTCTCCTTTAAAGTTTCACATTTGGGCAGTGCTGTCAGCACTTTAAAGCCTAACTTCTGCAGCTGTGCTTGCAGGAAACATTTGAGACAGTTTTTAACGTTTTTCTTCCCCCCCCCTTTTTTGTTTTTTTGTTCTTTTTAGATTGTTTTTGTGGCATTTCTGCTTGATTATACAGTACACAGTTTATAGTGACATGCAAGATGGTAGAGGGAGAGGAAAATATATGAGTGAGGTTGTAAGCCAGACTCGCATTCACGACATTTTAAGAATGAAGCGCGTCTCTTTTACTACGTTGTGCCACGTAGAGCTGGAGCATAAAATATTCAACTTCAGGGAGTGCCTGATTGTTGGTGAAGTCTGCTGATACTCTTAAATATCTTGTGCAGGAAAACGAATAATAGGGATATCTGACTTCCCCTCTCATTGTTACCTCTTCTGTTGTTTTCACGGCATAAAAATAGTGCCTAAAATTTACACTCAACACAAAATAAGCAGAAGCTTTTTTTACCCCTCAGCCTAAAAAGGCAGCTGGAGTATTGTCACCCTGCCGGGCAGGCGGCCAACTTTCAACTTTGTGAATTCGAGAATGATGTGGCCTAGGATGTTCAAATTCATACCATAGATGCATCTTCTAAACATCTCAGACGAGTTAGTTCTTACCATAATAATGCCAATCACAGAAAGTGACAGTATTCTCAAAGCTTTATATTTATTATGATTTTAGCATTTCTTATTCCTGGTTCTTAACCATTTGTTTTTGAATTGATATGGTGAATAAAGTCACTAAGGCTCACACGCACCCCGTCAAGATCTACCGAGACATTTCCAGGGAATTCGTGCCACCTAAAGTCTACTGCTAGGCGGCTGAGGGGTAGCACTGGTGGCTGACAGTATTTTAGCCACTACTAGAGATAAGCGAGAGTTTCTTGTCTGTAAAACTTAACGTGAAATTTTGCACGCCTCAACCGTGACAAACATTACATTCCCGCAAGTCTGCAACTGCCACAAGTGGCCAACCAACTGCCAACCAGCTGCTGGGATAGTTTGCTTGTGGCTGTATTGTTGACACCATATTGCACACTGCGAGTTAAATAACCATCGTTTAGAGGTGCTGCTCTGGTCAAAACTACTAATTGACTGTAATCGAGAAGGAGGGGGCTTGTAAAACTCATGATGCATCAACTGTTGTGGCTTGGAGATGGAAAAATAAGCTTCCTCCCCAGGATGGGAGTTAACATCTGTGTATAAACACAAGTGTGGTTAGAGTTGCTTGAGAAAATTGCCTTGCAACCTGCAGCCATGAAATTACTGCTGACCATAAAAGACATTTCCTTTACTTTTTATTCTCCAGGGTAGAATAATTGAAGCGTAGTGCTTTCACCACAAAAAAAAAAAAAAAAGGAACTACTGGACTTAGGTTAATTCAGAAGTATGTAGAGGAGTGTTGGATTAATTCAGCTGCCCTTCCTTCCCCACTAGCTAAATGTGTTACCACACCCAGTCACTCTACTGTCACACACACAGCAATCATTGATAGTAACACGAAACAGACAAGTACTACCATCTGTTTTTACAGTCCACCATAACATATCCCTGCTCAGCAGCATTAACCTAAGAAAAACTCCAGGGCCAGATGAGGACAGGGGTAATTAGTCTGGACAAATGGCAGAGCCTTCTTCACAAACATTCACACACAGAAGGAGACAGAGAGACAGCAGGCTATGAAGCAAAGATAACAAGTGAGACAGGCTTCAGCTCCAGCCTTTAACTTGAAGCACAGAGCTCCCCCTGGTGCTGGTATAATGAAACGGCGTCTATTCGTGCTTAGGGAGATGGTGCAATTTTATCCAACCTCAGTACGAGTCATTTCACGCTTGTCAGCTTTCTTTGATTTCGATTTTTCTCAAGCAGTTCTTTTTGTTTCATCTCCAGCAGCTCATCTCATTTTCCGTTCTGTCTTATGCTCTTTAAGTCTTTTTTTCTCCCCCTTACCAACTCCACGTTTTACTCTCTCTCTGTGTATTTTCTGTCAGAGATCACATTGCCCCAGATTTTGTTGCCGCCTGTCTCATACTTACTCCTACTTCTCACTGTTTTGTTTTCATGAACCTTCAGATAAACGTGCTACAGTCCAAGAGAAGATCGGAAATCCTGAAATCAGTAAGTATACTTCTAGCCACATGAAATGACCTTTCCATTTGGAGTCCTTCAGTCTCAGTTTATCAGATGCCTCCCATCTGACCATCTCAAATTTTCCTGAAAAAATTCCAATATGAGTATTTTAAAAATTCATATTGGGGAAAAAAAGAGCGTGAACACAATCACAAATATTAGTAATGTCAATAGAAAGTTGCTCTTTCTAAAAAAGTTAACTTGGGAATATCACACTGAGGAGGGATGAAAATGTGTTTTTTTTTTTTCCTTTTCCCTTTTGTGTCAGCTTTAATATCAGTGAAACGATTCACCTGATTTGGACTGCTCTAAAGAGCAAGTAGTTTTCTAGATAATGTAATTTTAAAATGCCCCGTAAGGACGACATTTGACGACCTTCCCTGCGCCCTTAATGATGAGTTTTGACACCGCAGTATATATCAATAAAGATGTGTTTTGACGGCCATTAGAATAGGTTCTGTTTTTTCCCCCCCAATTTAGCTCTAGTAAGCTGTATAGGCAGAGATCACCCTCACTAACTTCTGATGCACACCCAGTCATTTGGTTCTGGAAGCAGGCCTGAAATATGACAGAAAGCACTCAATTCAGGAAAGAGAAACAACCCCTAATAGACATCCAAGGAGGAAATGGTTAAAACGTGATGCTTGAAAACTGTCTCAAAACACCGCGTCGCTGTCCCTTAGTTTTTAAGGGACCTTTTGCAGTAGGGAAATTTTTGCATATTTCCTATTAAGAATGATGTCTTTCCACTGGAAAGACACATCTGTGATGGCCAGTTGGGATTTTTTTTATTTATTTGATGAATGGAGATGGAAAGACCTTTCTTCCTCTTAGCTGTTCTGAGAAACACTGTCTTCTTCATAGATGCTGTCCTTTATGTACGCCCATCTGACATTCTTCCACCAAGGTTATGACCTCTTCAGTGAACTGCAACCTCTTATGAAACAGCTGGGAGGGCAGGTATGGGCTACTCTGTACACACATGCATGCATGCATAGTTAATTAGTGTTGGGTCTGTATACAAATATGAAATTCTTTCAGACATTGGTGGATCCAAACTCATGGCCATGTAAATTCAAAAATTCAACACAGACATTTATAAGGCAGTCATGTTTTTATTTAAATATAGCTAACTGCTACTGCCTGCTGCTGTTAGTTGTTGTTGCTTCAGCTTGTGTCGCTTACATACAGATCACTGGTATTTTGCTTCATGTTTAGTTTTAATCTTTCAACTTTGGTACTTTGCATAAAATGAATACACTGTTCTGTGATTGGTCAGCCACGCCTTCAGATACCGTAAACTCATGGTATTATTTTTAGAGTAGCAGCAGAATAATTGTTTGCCAAGTTTACATAACAGTGCGCTGTAAAGAGTAAACACTTTATATTATGAAGGGAAGAATAATATTTGTATTGTTTTTCAGGGCTTCATAGTTTTTGTGTATGTGGTCCTGCACACATTTCTCCCTGCTGACGTTGTAGAACTGGGCTTGTGATTAGTGTTTATTGCTAAAGTGAAACTGTTGCTTAAAGAAACCAGTTTGCTGTCCCTCCCTTTTCAATCAGTCAGTCTTTTCGGCAGAATATTGGAAAACTTTACACTGAAACTCCTCCCCACACATTATCTACTCATCTGCTCGGTTGCTTGAGTGTGTGAGAGACTAGTATTTCTGGAAATGGCAGTGTGAAAATACAGGCAGCTGCCCAACCATAAGTTCAGCTGCAAATTGAGGTCCCCACTCTGTGTTTATTTTTTCTATCTTGTCAGTGTATATGTTTGGTTTTGTGTGTATTGCAGTCTTTTCGTCAACTGAATTTTCAGCTGTGTGTGTGTGTGTGTGCATCCTCTGATAAACAAAGCCTTCCCTCTGAGCCTGAATGTTACTTGATTATAATCATAGTAAAGCTGTTGTTGCATTTAGCAGGAATGAGGAAGAAAGTAAGAGGGCCTGTAAAGGGTTTTCCCACAGTTGGACTCACAGGGTTGACAGTCAGCTGAGTGAAAGAAGTAAGGATATGATGCTCAGAGTTGTGGAATATAAGCTGTCTGCTTGGACGCTGAAGCAGTTAAACACATGAATGGCGGGACAGTTGTTGGCAAAAGTTTGTACAAGACCAAAGAAGAAAGGCGTACCAGGAGAAGCAAAGAAGAACTTTTTTGACAGCCAGATCTGAGGAGCCCATTCAGCAGTGCTAAATTGGGTTGCAGAGAAGAGTTTGATTTCTAACCCTCGTGCTCTGATGTCGGAAACATCTCATTGACAGAAAAAAAGAGAGAGTGAAGCGAGGAAGACTGGACCCACTTTGAAAAGCAGATTTTAGGAAGGGATAAGAGGCAGAGTGTAATCGTCTCAAAGCTAGAAGTGACTGAGGAAGCACAGAACGGCATGGACTCAAAAGACCGAAGGAGAGAGAAGCAAGTCTTGTGTGAGGAAAAGGGGGAAAAAGAGAGAGAACTGAAAAAGACTGTCTTAGAAATTAGACCCTGAAGAGGGAGGGAAAACGAGACAGAGGGTTGGTTTCAAGTGGATGAACAAGTAGAGTTTAACTGTGCTGTGGATTACAAGCCTGTCGCGCTGAATTTGGGGCAGCACAAACCAAAGGAAGAGGAACATCAAAGGCCGTGCTGAGGGAAGCGGCGACAAGAGGACTGTGCATTATACCTTTTCTTCTCTCCATCATGAAGCTGAAGAAGGTGGAGAGGCTGTGCAGGGAGGTGTGGAGGAGCTGCCAACAGGTCTGATAGTATGACTCAAAGCTTGTAAACTATGATCAAGAGTGGGAATACCAGTCAGAAAATATTCAATTCAATAATTTTGATTGGTGTGAAGAAATGATTTAAGTGTTGATGAATAAAGCCTGACCTGGAGTAAAATGCTGTTCAGAAGAAAAGAGGAAGATGAACTAGAGTCAGACATAGAAAACCAAAGACTTTTCCTGTGATTGTTTGAAAACGTGTTCCTGAGCTGGTGTGTAGGCACTAGTTTAAGTGCAGCAAAATTTCACAGTAGGACTGACAACAGGGCACTGAAATTAATTGTCCAGATCATGTGACTTGTTAGATTTTAATTATTTTTGCTGATCTCTTTTGATTGGCTTTGAGTGACAGCTCGCAGTGATTCAAATGTCAAATGTGCTGCTTCTAGATATAAATGTATCGCTGACTGTATCTGTGACACAGAGCCTCAGGATTAAACACATGTGGGCTTAATGTTCATTCAAAAGGATGTTTCATATCTTTTCCATGAATCACAGAGGTTGTCATTGCGGCTGCATGTCAGGAGTGATCTAATCGGAGTACTGTGGCGCTGTGGTCTGTAAGTGACAACCTGAAGCAGAATGAAACATTTGAGGCGATTGTCTCCGCTAACATCGTCGGTGGGGGGGCTACACAGCAAGAAGATAAGACGTTAAAGGCAATATGAGTCACTGTCACAAAATATATGGAGAGCTGCACACAGAGCCATCTTTTAAAATAAAGAGAGGCCTTCATAGATGGCATGAAGTGCAGCTGGGTCTGGACTAGTTGTTACTGTGCAACAGGGAAAAAAGCATTTCTCATCTGTGTTATCAGCCTGCTGCTCGCCCATCCACCCATTTCCTCTCTAAGCACAACAAAAGACCCGGCTGCTCAAAGCCGGCCTTCTCTGAAGCTGTTTGATAGCAGGATGTTTGTGTATATTTTGTAAGAGACCACATATGTTAATTGTCAGAATCATATTATGTGCCTTAAGAAAAGAAGCAAAATGTAGAATTTCCATTTAAAATTGTTTAAATGGTGTCTGCCCCCCACAGACCATATAAAACAGAAATTTACTCCAGACTGCAGAAATTCTCTGGAGAAGTTTGCTCGATCAAGCTTTGAACCCCGCTTACCACGCATTCACACATATCCCCCCGCCCCCAAATCATTGACCTGTAATCACATACTGAATCTTTTGTTTTTGAGGTTTGAAACTGGTGATGCCAATTTGGGTCACATTGCAGCAGCAGACTATAAAGACGCACAGAGTGGAATTTCACTGCTGCAAGGCAAACTGGCATATTTTCGGCATCACCCCATGACCTCCAGAGCTTCACTGAAAAAAAGGGGGGGGGGGGGGCCTTTTTTTTTTTTAAAAAAAAAAAATTTTTTTTTTCTTTCTTCTCTGGTCAAAAGATTTTTTGTTTTCCTCCCAGCATGTGCTGGTTATTCACAGGGACAAGGAGAATCAATCATCTCCCATCCAATTTCACACATGAGGAAGTCTTCACGGCACGGTCCATTTTGATTAGGGGAGGTGTTCTCAGCCTGCCCTGTGGAGAATAGTTTTACTGTCAAATGGAAAGCATCATCAATGCACACATGCTTACATACATCTTTTAGGTGTAGTTGAAAGATTAACATTTCAGTTTAATATGGCAGCAGTGGATCGTTCGCTCCTTAACTGCATGGCGTGATAAATCAAAAGAATTCAGTAGTGTAGATATTTTGCCTTGAAATAAGATTTGAATAATTTGTGTATTCTGATTGTGAATGAAATGCTTGTCACCAGTTAGTTTGATGAGCTTGGCTAATTGGTTGTGCTGTCTCTTGCAGTTGGACCAGCTGGTGGTGGATGCTGCCAAAGAGAAGAGGGACATGGAGCAGAAGCACTCCACCATCCAACAAAAGGTGCAGACACACTCTCAATATGTTACGTGTTATTTTTTCCCCCCTTCAGTTCTGTACAAAAATGTTCAAAGCATTTGCTCATGAAAATAACCTTCAGTCCACAGAATAACATCATTAGCGGCACAAATGTGAATGAAAAGCATGAATCACAAGTTATTTTCTCTGTGCAGCAGCCTGAAAAGCACTCGGGATGAAAGCACCCAGGTCCCTTATTCTTAGGTTAGGTTCTGTGTACAAGAATAAATGTTTATTTCTTATTCATATGTAATCAACTTTGGGAAATTTATAAAAACATTTGGTGGTAGAGCCCTGCGATCGCCTGGCAACATATGTTTCATATGCTTGTTTGTTTATAGAAATATGCTCATCATTTGAATGAATGGAGTTAGTACTCTACCCTCAGGTGTAAAGTGATGCCTGAGGAGCATCTAAGCTACACACCTGTGCAATATTAATAGCTTACGCAAACCCGTTTCCAAACAAACAAGGTTTGGTTTCAGCGTCTCTGTCCAGCACCCCTGCCAGCACCAGTTTACCCACTAGGCCATACTTTTCATATTCACTTTAAATTATTTAATTGGGCAAACACAAAGATAAGCTACTCAAAGATTTTTTTCCCTCCTGCTTCTTAATTTTAAATCTCAGTATTTTGCTTGTTATTTAAAAGCATTTCCGATAGAGGAGTAAAAACCCTCTACAGAAAAAAAAGATGAGAGAGGATGTGGGTTGTTACATTACAGTATGTGGTGGTGGTAAATTTGCTCTTAACTTTAATTGTACATCCCCCAGCATCATTAACTCCAGACAGCATATGCCAGTATCCTTACCCAGCTGCTGTTTGCTGGGCTTCTGTTAATTTGTCTGCTTGTCAATAACGTTCGTTTTAGCCTCTCTCTGTGTGTGTGTGTGTGCGTGTGTGTGTGTGTGTGTGTGTGTGTGTGTGTGTGTGTGAGAGGCCTTTTCTGAACTGTCTTTCATTTGACATCCGTTTTTATTGTTCTTTCCTTTTGTCCCCTCTGTCTCCTCTTTTTTTTTGTATGTGTCCTGTTGTCCCTCCTCCCTTTTGCTCAGTCACTGGTGGTACATGTGCCAGCTTCCGCCTGTCCTTGAGCACCTATCCCCCACTTCACCTCCCTGAATTTATCTAGATGCTATTTTTATGCAGTCTGGCACCCACTCTGCTCTCTTGTCTGGCTGTTTGTACACAGACACTCCTAACCAACTGTCTCTTCTTCTCTTATACTTCTGCTCTTTTTTTCCCCATTTCTTCCTCTTCTACTCCCTCCAGGCTGCACTGCAGGTAAGCGGTGTTTCTCTTCCTTTCTCCTCTCCTTTGTAGTGACTGCACTGTGCATATATGCTGAATGCTTACATGTCCTTTATCTGACTCCAAGCTTCAGCTCACAACCTTTTTTGTGAGAAAATAGCTTGTTTGACAACGTAATACATCATTGCACATGACTTTGTCATCCTCAATTAGGTTCTGTTATTTGCAGAGGTAGTACACTTCTATGAAGTAAAGCATGCTGATAAGAGTCACTGCTGAGCTTCTCTACACGCAAACCTTTAGTAGGTTGTATTTCTTTATTAAATATTCCTGTCATTATGTTAGTCTGGCACTGTAATTAAATCAAATTTAAGCCTGACTTAAAGTTTGGGTTGAATAACAAACGCTCTTATAAGATCTGATGTAGCAGGAATCAGATCTGTGGGCTTGAGGTTAGAAGAAGTTGAGGTTGTGCACTAACCTACACTGCCTCCTTGTAACAAAACATAAGTATCTCTGACTTTCCCCACACGATTCTTTCACACGTCTGCTTCACTTTGTGATTCCATTGTTTTTATAAAACCAGGCATTTTTACTAGGTAGTCAAAACAGATGTTGGGGGAGCTGGTAAGGTCCTGAATCTTTGCTGTCCGGGTTTTTCTTCCTTAGCTGGAATTATGTGCCAGAAAATGTGTTTTGATATCTGGCAAAGAAACTGAATTGTTGCTACTGGTAACTGCCCTCGTCTCAGTTGTTTGTCCTATCATCATGTGTGGTTGGAACCTTCAGTACTCAGGGGGACCTGAGGTTGTGTTTGTGATGTGTGCATTATTTTGTAAGTATTGTGACCTCAATGCATGTAGGGGTTGAGGTGGCTGCTGACCTAAAGTTTTCTCTTATCTCATAAAGGAAAAAAAAAAAAGAAGTTACTGTGGTTGCAACAACTGTGTTTTTTTTTTTTTAGTGTTCTAATGGTCTTGCTGTAAGAAATGGTGAGTCCCTCAGTAGGCATTTACACTAAATGTTGTTTGGGTTTTTTTGCAGTTCATGTTAAAGGGTCAAATGCTACAGATATTCAGCATGTCTGCAAGATTGGCTACTTTAGTTACACACACAAGGGAGATGAGAGAGTGAGGGGAAAAGCTGAGTGCACTGAGTGTTAAACTGCAGTCATTATAAATGTTTGATGCTCAAGCTCCTCTGCGTGGTCCACTTGATTATTCTACCCTAGCAGTCACACAAGCCACACACAGAGACACACACAGGTGACCTTCACTTAAAGCTGGAGGCCTCAGGAGGAGGAGGAGGAGGAGCAGCAGCAGAGGCTGTGACGGAAGGTTTGATAGACACACAACCACCGGAGAGGAGGTGGTGATGTTTGCTGAAGAGACAGGCCACAGAGGTTCAGGTGGCTTTTGTTGTTGAGATGCTACACAGGGACACTTTGAGATCATGAAAATTTGATGGCCTATTCAGGAAACAGGCAAACACCCATTCGTATTGGTTCATGTGCAATAATCGGGGGAAGATGAGGATTTTCAGCCGTTTTCATTACGTTTGGTATCTGGTGAGTGCATCTGATAGGAACTTTCAGAGCATGTGTTTGTGTCCATGGCTTCTTGTATTTATATCCGTGACCGATTCTTCTGTGTCAGCATTAGGAAAAGCAATCTTCTTTTCTCTGTGTGTCGTTCTCTTGCTGTGTGTGATGTTTTAGGAGGTGACAGAGCTCGACTTGTTACCAGACTACCGCAACTTTTGCGCTTGGAGGTCGACCTCTGTACGTAGAGTCACTGTATCGATTTTCCGTCTTTCATCTCCTCTCCTGCGCACGCTGCAGGACTGCATTACAGTGTCTGTGCAGTTATTTGCATCTCTGTCTGTTTTCTTATTTAAAGTGCAGCACATGCATTAATGTTGTTAATGCAGCATGTTTCATTTTGGTGTCTCATCATTATTGTCAGTGTCTGCGACAGTGAAAGCAAGTTGTTGGTTTAAAGTCGGGGTTTTTTAATGCTTTGCAATCTTTCATAAACATTTTTTTTAGTTGTTGATAATATATTTCTGGTGTAAACCGTGGGTCTCTAAAATGTCACAGGAACTAAGAACAACAGTTTAACAGTCTTGTGTTTTGGCCACTACCTGTTTTTAAGTCTATGTCATAGGGTTGAAAATACTTTCCCAAGCTGAAGTGGTCAGGTCAAGTTTCTCAATCCATAGTGGAAACAAAAGAACTAGAAAGATTTTCACATGACAGCAACAGTGTTTCACTGTCAAGCTTTGGCCTAAATTATGCTTTTGTGTCAAGTCTAGTAGCATATGCTTGTGTGGGTGAATGCTGCCGCACATCCTTGGTCCAAGCTGAAATTAGGGACGGTTATTTCTCTAGTGGTTGGAGTTTTTAGAATAATTGTTGAAGTCATGTGACTTCAGTTTTGTCCCATCCCCAGAAATAGGTGATTTGTTAATGCCTGGACTTTCCATTGTATTCTTAGTCGGAAACTAAATGCAGCCATGTTTTGTTCCCCTTTGTACACCCAAAATAACTTGACTCATTTCAGTGGATGTCGTGCTGGAAAATTGTGTGTGCCTCTGTGTTTGTGTGCGCGCATGCGTCCCTATTTATACAATACACCGTGGAAGCAAATTTAAACTGTTAAGCTTTTTCTTAACAGTTAGCATGACTTGCTTTTTTCCCCTGATCCAAGCTATGGATCAGGAATTAAACAGGAAATAGTCATGGGTCATTCAGTGTTTGCACCTGATAATCAGATGTTCTTTGAAAAAATTCCAGAAGAAAGATACGGTTTTTAATCTGAATTATTCAAATGTTCAGGTCCTCAGTTTTTTCTCAAATATTTCAAGCGGTGGAAAATGCCACAATTTTGCAGGTATGGGACCGCTATTTTGCTTATAGCTTCTCATAAACAAGATACATACATAGACATGTATCCATCCAACATCCATCTATCCATCCATTTTCTTCCGTTTATCCAATTCAGGATTGGGGGGGGGGGCTATCCCAGCTGACGTAGGGCGAGAGTCGGGGTACACCATGGACAGGTTTAACAACTCTCTGTTAATATATCCAAAATTTCTCATGGTCTTCCCTTTCATTTTCTTAATATGAATTTCTGATATACTAATTTATGTTTGGCACCCCTGCCTTCACCCCTTCAGATTTTATTTGTTTATTTTTGAGAAAACCAGTGAGATTAGAAACCTGAAATTTTGCACAATTTCTGTTTAAAAAGTGCATTTTTTTCTGGAAATACATCTGGCACAGCTGTGATGGTCAGGTGGTGAGAGGCATTTGATGAATGATGAAATAACCATCAACACTGACTTGTCAGCGTTGGCATTGTGCTCTAGCTTTGTGGTATATTTTTGTAATGTACTTTTTTGGTCACAACCCAAAACCTAGTGAGGAACAGATTTAGGTATGTTATGAAATAGTTTTAAATTGCTCAAACTCTTACAGAAATGGACAAGAAGACGGTCATACTTATATTTGCAGAGTAGTTAAGAAAGACGGAGACCATCACTACAAAACAAAGCACTTTATTTCCACCATGTTTAGCTAGCTTGCTTTTTTCAAAGAGCCACTATCTGCTCTCCTAATACAAGTTGAATGAGTTAAGTCTGAGTTACAAAAAAGACTGTGTGGATCTTTCTAGAAGGACAACAGAGAGGATGACTCCCCAGCTCGTCACAGTAACAGATCTTGATGTATGGAGCTGTAATTGATTGTGGAGACGGTGACACCTGGTGCAAATTGAGTCCACAAAGACACACACACACGCATGCGTTTGGTGTTCAGTGACACCTGAAGCTGAGAAAGCCGGGAGGGTGTGAGGCGTGTGGCAGGAGCTCTGGTAGTTAATGCTAGACTGAGTGCAGGGACAGTCCCATGACAACACATACTATTGTGTTGCAGCGGAGTCATTCAGAGATGGGATGCATGATAGCTTACTTGGTTACTTTACGCATTAGGGCACAATGCGTCACTACTTCCATAAGCAACTATGTAAAAAAAAAAAGTAAATAAAAATACAGTCTTGTAACACCATTGTTTATTACTCTGTATATTTCTGCATGTCTCCAGTATTTTGAATGTAGCCTCATCCTAAATGCTGTTTATGAACTTGGACCAATAATAAGTACTTCAATCTTGTGCTCAAATAAAAAATGCTGTGTTTTGCTAGCTGTGTATTATCAGGACAAACTGGCTTCATTCTTGGCATGTACTGTACATCTTGACTAATTTTGACTTCAGAGACAGAAGAAGTTGATTTCCACTGAGCCATCTTTCCCAAGCATTACCTTGCATTGCTTACATTACATTAGTTGTTATAGATGATTACCTTGTACACATAAGCTTTGACTGCTGATGTTTGTGGTTACTGGTTCTTGAATCATCATTCAGGTCAGCTGTGTTGTGCTGCTCTGTACAAGGTTACCTAGCTTAAGTACTAGTCCACAGTTTATGAAGATTACAGAGACCCTCATACAGATAAACAAGAGGAAACTGCTAGCATCAGAATATTTGTGTTTTTTCTTATTTTAATTCTGTTATTGTTTGCTTTCTTCTTCTTTTCTAATTATTTTTCAGGATTTCTCCAATGACGACACAAAGCTGGAGTACAATGTGGATACGGACAACGGCATCGCCATGGAGGGTTATCTGTTTAAGAGAGCCAGCAATGCCTTCAAGACATGGAATAGGTAAAATGAATAAAGTTTATTTTGTAGCTGCATGGATATTAAAAACAAAAAATGGAGTGCTTCCTTTGGACTGATTACTGATTTAAGAAGGGAGGGCACTGTCATGAAAATATAGAAGATACGATGATTTTTAAAGTAATGGCAGGTAACAGGCGAATCGGCGGCGATCAACCGGTGTTAGAGGGTTAACAGCGAGCGTTAGTACCTTTTAGTTATTTTAGAAGAATTTCAGTTCATCTTGTCATCTTTGTGTTTTAACTCCTGGAACTCAGGTTGAGACAAATGGAATAGAAAACAGATGAACCTTTAGTTTTTGATTTTGGTAGTTTTTTCCCCCAGAGTTGATATTAACATGTTTTAAAGATGTAATGAATCAATGCACTGTTGTATTTCTACTCCAAAACAAAACATACTTTTGCAGAATACCATATTTGATTGCCTTTGTGTGGGCTGTGCTCACATGTCTTTGGATTACTTGCTCTCATCCGCACCAAAAAGATATCAAAGCATGTTATTTTAGGAGCATCACTCGCAAAATCGCATGTGACTTTGTCTTCTAATAACCTTGTGATCTCCTTTCAGGCGTTGGTTCACCATCCAAAACAATCAGCTAGTTTACCAGAAGAAATTTAAGGTATGTCAAGTGACTTTCTGCACGGCCACCATAACAAAAACGCACGCATTTGACTTCCAGCACAAACATCCCTCCGTGTATTTTTAGCTAGAGCGCCACAGCTGTGTGTGATCTTTCTGTGTGTTTGATTAAAAAGCAGGCGCCATAAGGTCCTCTCGTATTCTGGAAAAGTTCAGTTTTTTTTCATCAACTTTTTAGTGTATGTACATTTCTCCATGTAAGAATATGAAAGCAGTCAGGCATAGAGACAGGTCTGCAACTCCTTGGCAACCACAGATCACTAGGGAAAATCATCTTTTCCCATATCAGTTGGAGATGAGTTGCTAGAGGTTGCTGGTTGGTGAAACTGATTGCAAAGAGGGTACTACACCAAAAACTACTCGCCCAGCTTTAGGGAACCTTGAAAGTTGCAATACAAAGTCAGAAAGGAGGAACTATCAGTTTCAAAGTAAAAGATTTGCTTTTTCAAACATGTTGATTGCAGCAGTGAGGTGCAGCTTTTACTTTGAAGGCAAACTGTTTCCATATTCACAGTTTCACAAATGCTCAGTAGTTGGTGTTTGTAGACACTGCAGATGTCTCTAGGATTGTGTGACTGTTTAACCAAAGTCATTGTTCTGTTCCATCAGGACAACCCTACAGTGGTGGTAGAAGACCTGAGGCTATGTACAGTCAAGCACTGCGAGGACATAGAGCGTCGCTTCTGTTTTGAAGTCGTGTCGCCCACCAAGTAGGTTTGAGTCACCGAAGTTACCCTCTCTGTCAGCCTAATGAGCACTGGAATATTTTTAAAAAGGTGACGAGGTGGAGCAACAGCGTACCCACCTTCTGCCACATGCTCAGACACACAGTCTGGTGCAGACACTCATACTCTGAGCTGACAACAGCTGTGTGACGCTTGTCTGCCCCCACAGGAGCTGTATGATGCAGGCAGACACAGAGAAGCTGCGACAGGCTTGGATCAAAGCTGTTCAGAACAGCATTGCCACCGCCTTCCGCGACAAGGGAGATGACAGTGAGGTAAAACCCGAATACATGAGAAAGCCAAGATGCAAAGTCTTTTAACTCTACACATTAAGGTGACATTCAAATTTGAAACCACAGAATGTGGCAGAACATATAATAATTTTACAGCAGCGTAACAGTTATTAGTGTATATTTATGCAATAACCCAGAGTTGCATTTTTCATTTACTCTTTGCTTTTTGCATTTATCCCACAAGGATCAAGTTTCATTTGAGTTCATTCAATCCCATTTTAATATGTCTGCTTTGTCCTTTTTTATTTATTTATTTGTCTGTCTGTGCGTTTTCCCCATTTCTTTTGCATCAGAAGCTGGATAGGAAGTCCTCCACATCAACTGGGAGCCTGGACTCCAGTGGGGAGCCAAAGGAGAGATCACTGAAAGGAGAGAGTGCCCTGCAGAAAGTTCTGACCATCCCAGGAAATACCTGCTGCTGTGACTGTGGGCAACCAGAGCCCCGCTGGGCCAGCATCAATCTGGGCATCACCCTCTGTATACAGTGCTCTGGCATCCACAGGTAAAATGCTGTCTTTTTCATAAACAAATCCTTTTAACAGGTCTTTGATTAGGGCTATGAGCAACTTCTTACATAGAAATAACAGCAAAATATAACAAAAGGAGACAAAAAAAATCAAACTCTTAAGTAATCAACTTTTAATTGCTATGAAAATTTAAAGAGGTTCATTTCAGGAGGGCAACACTGAGGAAAGCTAATAAAGTAAGAGGATGTTTTGGGGACATTTTATTTATTTTTCTACCACATTGCAGGAATGGAGTTCATTTAGAGTTCATATTAGCTCTGTGAAAACGAAAAGTTCTGCAGAGTATGTTGGTATGTACTTTGTGCAAATGTCTTCAGGGGTTTCTGAATTGTAAAGCTCACTGGTGTGTGAATTCAGTCTGCTTGGAATGTTGTGACAACCTTTAATTATTTTCCAGGGTAAACACAATCAGAGTTTAATATAGATAAAAAAGTGTCGGGTCAGTTCCCACACTTTCACTTCAAAACAGTAATCACTAGGGATTCAGCATTTGCCAACTTAAAAATACACTGGATCTTTAGTGTGATTATCTGATCTGTGTGAATTTAATAAGACATAATTTAATTAACTTATGAGCAGGCAGTTCTTTAAGGAACACCAAAAACTATTTTCCCACTGCTTCACGTTCTGCTCCCTACAGGAGCCTGGGAGTGCATTTCTCCAAGGTTCGGTCTTTGACTCTGGATACTTGGGAGCCGGAACTGCTTAAGGTGAGTGAGGAGAAGGTATATAAACAAATGCACATGAAGTGTCACACACAAACGCACACAGAGACTTTTAATTTAAATGCTGCCTTGTTTACACACACTATTTTTGTATTCATTCTGCTTTCTAGATCCATGAAGCAGGTATAACTCTCAGGAATTATTATACTGCGCCTGATGGGATCACTAATGTTAATTTCCGTGTTTTTCAGTTGATGTGTGAACTGGGCAACAAAGTCATTAACCAGATCTATGAAGCTCGGCGAGAGGAGCTCGGAGCAAGAAAACCACAGCCAGGAGATCCAAGGTACCGGCTTATACTAGAGGGCGTATTTGCATCTTCAGTCAAAAGATTTTCTGCAGGAATAGAAATGCATTTCTAATTTAATTTATTTCCTAGTAATTTGTTCTCATGAATAGTTTTCAGTGGAAACGGCTAAAGTTATTGCTGTATTAAAAAAACTAAACTAAACAGACTTGACAGTTCCTGCAAAAGAATTACATTAAATAAGATAGAAGCATTGCTGGCTTTAATATAAAGAGCATTAACTTTGGCTTTAGTGTGATGGATTAAGCACTCTGTCTACGTTTTCGGCACATTTTCTACCTGGATTGTGTATATGCAGTGTCATAGGAAATTTGCCAGTGTTTGTCAGTCTGCTTCAATTTTCACTTTGTTGGTGAAGAAAATGTGTTTCTGGTCGGCTAACAGACACGAGGTAGAGGCCTACATCAAAGCCAAGTATGTGGATCGTCGTTTTGTCCGCCGGCCATCAGACGAGGAGCTTCGCAACAAAGTGGTCTCACTGAGCAAGCAAGAGAAGAGGCTGAGCAGCAACTCGGACCATATGCCACCAAAAGCGCCTCCACCCACGCCAAAACTCCGACCTGGTTCTAATGTTTCAGGGCAGTCAGGTCAGTTCAAAATAAATAAACACAACTTCAAATCACTAGTTAGCTTAGCTGCAAGTCTCAGGATGAGACGACGATAAAGCTGCACTTGGTCTTGGCAGAGAGGTTTAAAGACCAAAGAAACAATTTTACTTGGATTTCTTAAGCTGTACTTTATTTTGAGGGCAGCTATATTAGTGGGCAGCTATATTAGTAGTCAGATATTGGTGACTTGGACATTGTTTGGTCTCTGAGGTCTGAGACTTTTTTGTTCTTTTACGTCTGTAATGTTTTGGGTTTTTTTGTTTTAGTTTTTTTTTTAACGCCTTAACAAAATTAGCAGTTTAATAAATGAATAAAGTCTGATTTCAGAGTTTGGTTGTTTCTAATGTTCTCCCTCAGAAACAGAACGTTGATATTTGTCCAGTATAGATAAATAAATAAATACTCTGCATCAGGAAGGATTTTATGCTCTTGTGACACTTTTACTACCATGAAAAAGTGCCTACCCATTGACATACTGCATGTTCTTTGTGAATAGCGTATGTCTCAGCTCTCTTTGCCTCCCATTGCTTTCCGTAGTCTGTCTCTTCCAGCGTCAGCCGAGCCAGTAGTCTAACTGTCTGTGCTTCCACCCTGCTTTCCCCTTATCTGAAACTCTCCTTTTCATATTCTCTCTGTCCTTTCCTCCCCCTGGCTGTTCTGTGCTTCTGGACTAACCCCTGCTCTCACTGCCTCCCCTACAACTCCCTGACCCCACTTTGCCACTCAATTTACACCCTTCGCCCTCCAAACTCCCATCATCCCTTGCGTAGCTGCTGCCAGTGGAGCGGAGGCCCGCCGGGACTCTCTCTTCTGTCCTGACGAGCTTGACTCGCTCTTCTCCTACTTTGACACCTCCGCCAAGCTCAGGAGCAGTAAGTACTGAAAGCTTAGTGTTTCGCTTGCTTTCCTTCCCCTGTGTCCATTTGAAGTCACTGCTTTGGGCTGAGGACTAACAACTCTTCATCCTTCTCATTTCCTTCTACATCTGGACCGTCCTAATAAGCCATCCAGTCATGTTTTCAGTATTGCAGAGCATAATATTTTTTTTTTTTTTTTTTTATGTTTTTATCTGAGGGGTGGGGAGTGTTTCTCTCACACTTGGTTTTGGTTGGTGTTGGTATTTTTACATGTATATGTGTTGTCATATTTTTGGTTTTTAGGGACCTGGAACTTAAGGTGATGGAGGGGATCTGTCATCCGGTTCTCTTTCTGTTCCCACCGTTGACACCTTGAGTAAAAAATATTAGGAACACCTGCTGTTTCTCTTAATCAGAGTGAAACAAGTTTGAGAAGCAGAAAACCAAACTCAAAAAGCTTCCCATGGGCTTCATACAGGCTCTGATAAATGGCTTTCCACTGCCAGGAACAATCAGCAGCAGCAAAGTGCTCCTTTTATTTTATACGCTCAGCAAATGACATCTTCACGTTCTTCCACAAGTAGTGACTTAGGCTCTTTGCTTTACAGTGAAAAGTGCGGACAGCGGCATCCAGAACAGTGCTGATGGGAGCAGGGAGATGCTGGCCACCACCCCCTCCAATAACAGCCTGGCAGATGCAGGTAAGACACACACATCAAGTGCTAAGATTTTGAGAGAAGAATGGAGCATTTTACAATCGTACATACACTGCTGTTTATTGTAGGGCATTTGTTCAAACAGCTTCAACATCTATATGGTTATACTTAGGAAAATTATAGCAGTTCTCAGAGTGCCAGATTATCAAGAAGAAAACAAACATTCAGGAGGAAAATTAATTTTGCTTCACTCACAACCGTCTTCTCATTTTCAGACGCTGCTGAGTCTCCACCCATGCCCATGCCTGCCACACTGCCTCCTCCATCACCCTGTAAGGAGATGGTTTTCTATGAGCCCAAGGAGTACAGCCCAGGTCTGCAGCTCTACTGGGCATCCTGCACCCGCAGCCTGCCAGACATGGCAGAGGCACTAGCCCACGGAGCTGAGGTCAACTGGGTCAATACGGAGGAGGATAAGAGGACCCCGCTTATCATGGCAGTGCAGGGGGTCAGTATGGCTACAGTCCATTCAGCTTGGTATTATGTAGATCACCACCACCACTTTAATTTCACATAGATGGTTAAAATGTTGTAGGAATTTTTGGCAATAAAGTGTTGCATGGCTTGGATGTAAAGTTGCATCAGTGCTGTGATGAAGTTTCAGCCAAATAATAAACACAGAGTACTTCGTTCACCTGAAAAAAAAATATTGGCCCTGTATTTTAGAGATACCCTAAAAATCAAAAGAAGTTCTCATTTACTTGAGGGCTTGATTACATGGAAAAAAATGTCCTGCCTGTTTAGTTTTTTTCCTTTAGTTTGGGTTTGACACATTTGAGGGTGCTCGTCTCTTCAATGTAACATCTTGGATACCTTATCTGTATTCACGACCTCCATATTTAACTGTTCAAAGCATAAGCTGTGTCCAAATTCAGGGGCTGCATCCTTCAAAGGACCTGGTCTACGTAGGCCGGTATAGTGCGCCTCGACCACCCGGTCAGCTGGCGAGGCGAGCTGGTAGAGCAGCATCTCAGAAAACATTGGAGCACTTCTGCAATTATGTGATAGATTGCTAAATCAAGCAAATATTTAAGGCTTACACATCTACATTCTCGCCTGAAAACATCTTAAAAGTTTATTTCATATTTCAAACTTTTTGGCCGCTCTCCTCCACCATTGCCGCGTTTGAGTTTTGCTGCGCAATGAATCATGGGATATGGTAGGCCACAAAGGATACACCGGACCCATCCGGTGAAAAGCAGGATGCATTCGTCGACCCCCAGTTGGAGGAGCCTTCGTCACCTCGCTGTGAGGTAATCGGCCTACAAATGTGGCCTTAAAAGGATGCAGCCCCTGAATTTGGACACAGCTAAAGTGTGTGCATTAAAAACAAATGTGGACCACGCTTTAATGTGTTTTTGCTTCTTGAAAGAAATACGTGTCATTAAAAACACCTGCTAATTTCAGGGTTCACTGGTCACCTGTGAGTTTCTGCTCCAGAATGCAGCAAATGTGAACCAACAGGACGCTCAGGGCCGAGGACCCCTCCACCATGCCACTATGCTGGGACACACAGGGTTTGTTCCCTCCCCACCTTCATTTACTACTACAGATCATGTTTAAACTCAAAAAACAAAAAACAAAAACTTGTATTTCTGTTGCAGGCAAGTGTGTTTATTCTTAAAACGAGGAGCGAATCAAAACGCTACAGACATTGACGAGAAAACACCCCTGTCCATAGCGGTGGAGGCAGCCAATGCAGATATCGTCACACTGTGAGTGTTATTGTGTTTAGATTAAGGGCACACTGGAAATAGTCTCATTGTTGTTAAATTAAAATATAAAGTGGAAATCTATTTCTTATAGATGTTAAACGATTGTTGTTTATCATTTCAGAACCCTAAAATTGGAGTTACTTTTTAAAATGCTTTTAATTGATATTATCGACTGATTCAATGGCCGATAAGTTTCCTGTTTCTTTATTCACTCCTCAGGTTGCGACTAGCCAAGATGAATGAGGAGATGCGGGAGGCGGAGGGACCCTACAGCCAGTCAGGTCAATATAACTCCAACAGCCCCACCGAGATGCAGTACAGGAAGTGCATGCAGGAGTTTATTAGCTTGCAGCTGGATGAATCTGAATAACCGGCCGCTCTCATCAATATATTGAGCCAACAATGCTTAGGATGTAAAGCTCAAGTGTCAGAGTTGGGGTCAGCTGACTTAAAGAGCAGATTAAAGATGGCGTTATGTCGAAACCCTGGTCACCTGTTCTCAGGGGTATCGTTACAAACTGGGGCGATTTCTTTATTGGGAGTCTTTTTGTTCAGAGGAATTTATTCCACTGACTCATTTGCGTGAGCTGAGCCTAACTCTGCCAGCTGTGCTCCTGTGTCCTGATGTTTTAACTTCCTGCCAGGTGCTCCACCAGCTCTGCACCTTGTCCTATAGCGTCAGGGTTAAAGCCATCAACTCTGGGCAGTTTTTGTTCCAAAGTGGAACATCCCCTTTTTCCATCAAGTGACTGTTACTCATGTCAAATTATTGATAGCACAAAAATAATTTTGCTCAGTTTTAGAAGTGTTCTGTGATTTATACCCGCTGATTAGAAAGTTGGGTGTTTTTGTTGTTGTTGTTGTTGTTGATTTTGACTAAATAATTGTCATTTTTTGAAAATCCTGTTGTGCTAGCAATCACAGTATCTTTGCAAAAAAAAAAAAAAAAGGAAAACTGCCCAGTAACTGCCACCAGTATCCAGTGACACTCAGACCTCAGAGGGAGGGCAGTTTTTACTACAGTATCTGGCAATAATTGTGACTTTTGAATGACATTTCTTGTAATCACCTGGACAGGCGTGGTGTGTGTTTTGTTTCCAGTTGACCTGTCAAAAATAATTTATGCACATTCCTGTTAATGGTTATGCAACTGCTGTACCTTTTTCCCATGACTGTATGGTTCTCATTTGAAGTCTTAACCACTGTCAAGGCCTGTTTACTTATTTAATGATGCATCTTGCTGTTGTTATATGAAAAATAGTCTATTTTAGAGCAGTTCTTTTTATAAAGATAATTCTAGTAACTTTAGGTATTCTTACTGTACATGTCGTAAATGATGTGGATGCGTATGCTTCTTTAGGGTCTGTATTAAGAGGTTTAGAGTGACTCTGGTTGCACAGCGGTGAGTGCCATGAGGACTCTGTGTTCACATCCTCGCTTTTCTTCTTTTGATTGTCTGGTATTTATTTATGGCAGTACTGTGTCTTGATTGTAGTGTGCTTGCTCGTTGCCCATAATTGTGGGAAATCCAGAATTGTAAGACAAAAGGACTTTTAGTGCCCGTGCACTGATTGTCTTGAATGTTTGTGGATTTGAAGATGGTACATTTCAAGCAGCAAGTGCAATAGTCTAGAAAAGTATCCACGTGTAACTATGTATAGCTTTTGATCACCTGCTTGTCCTAGCTTATATTCATGTTAATCATTATGGGAGCTTTACAAAAAAAAAAAAAAAAGAAAAAGAAATCTAGGTATTCACAATGAATGTAAAAGGAGAGGAGTGCGAGTTTTTGCTGACAGGCAATGAATGATTGAAACGTACCCCAGTTTCATCCCACATCTTCTCTTCATGCAGCCCCGACTCCTCGGAGGGCACCAAAGCACTTTGATGAAATGGTCACTGAAAACGCAGCGCCCCCTGCTGCAGGCAGAACATTATGTGCTGTTTTGAATCGCTGACCCGTTTGGGATTGTGCCTGGTAGTTGGAGATTAGTGATCGTGCTGTGCTTCTTTTTTACAGGTGAAGTTCTCCTGTCTTTTTAAGCAGTTCTCTATGAAACGTTTGTCTTTGATTGCGGAACAAAGGGATTTGTGCGTTTATGTGTGACGACCACAGGAGGGAGGGCTGAGCTTATTTATTCTTGAAGAATGGAGCATTTACACTAAGGGCAACACTACTGTAAGAAGCTGCACTGTTATTAGCCTGTTGAATATTTTGGACCTCACGACAAATAGCTAGAAGTTCTTTTGTCTTGTTTTTCAATGGTTATTGATAGAGATTGATTTAGGGACTGCTGCTGTACAGGTCAGCAGCAGATTTGTTTGCAGTGATTGTGAGAGGAGCAGGAGGATGTTTGTGTTGAGCAGAAGGAGCAGAGGAGAGTCTGAAGTGTGTGCTTCCAGTCTCTGAATGATCCTCATGTTAAGTTGTTTTGTGAGAGGGTTGGCGTTGCCGGCACCAGCTCCAACCTCTTCGGTACTCCAGAGTCTCTACATCAGCACCTCCAATCAGCTGATGAATGTTGAGTGGTGAAGGATATTCAGGGTTAATGAATGTGAGGGAGAGATAACCTTATCAATCCTCTACCCCCCCCCCCCCCCACACACTTTTTATTTTTTTAAACTGAAATAAGTTCCCTCAACTTGAGTGTTTCTACCTGATTAAGTTTGTAGAAGAAGTGCAGAGCTGTGGTTCTCGGTTTGATTTTTCTTTGCATTCAAACCTTTAAAAAAAATGTTTATTTTTAACATTATTTTAAGATATTTTTAAATAGTATTCTTTTAATAAATTTAGTTTTCTTAAAACCCCCAAAAAGGAGAAATTTACCCTTGAAACTAAACCAGACTGAGAACCACTGTTCTGATATAAGATGAACTTCTTTTTCTCTCTTCCTCCTAACACACTCTTCTTGCTCGCATCCACTTCTCTTTATGTAAATCCGTTCTCTCACTTTTGTATTTTGCTTTTCTTTTCTCACTCTCCTCCCCAGAGTTTGTGCCTTTCTTCTTTTCTCTCTTTTCTTTGGGGTGCTGAGGCCAACACAACTGTATTTTTGTACATAAACTCCTGCACTTTAAACACAATACAGTTGTTGATGAAACAAACTGCTGACTGTGGGCTCGTCTTTTCTCTCTGAGTCGGTGTCCAGTTGCTAACGAGGGCCTCGCTGACCATTTTCTCAAACATTTGCCTTTTGCTTCTTTTCTTGGCCTCTTTTCTCCCTCTGCATTGTTCTGTTTCATATTTCGCGCCACGCCGACACTCTTCACAGGTATGGCTAATTTTTTTTTTTTCTTTTTCATTCTTGTTGACACTGATAAACCTGTCACTGCATGTTCCCCCCCGCTCTGTTGATGCATGTTTTACCTGCTTTACACCTGCACAGTGATGACGTACGTGTTATCTATTATGGTTTCTGATCACTGTTATTTTGAAAATTCTGTCATATTTTGAACATTTTTAGTTTATGTGCTTATAGCAGGGTGTAGTGAGTATGAAGGGGCCTAGAGTGCACCTGCCTTGTTAAAGGGTCTGCGTTTGGGGTAAAGTTTAGCTATTTTTAAAAATTTAAACACCCGCCTCTATGCAGGAACAAAAACTTTTGTTCTTGTGCCACAGCAGGAGATGTTGTTTTATTTTTTTCCTTATTAAATTTTTCTAAATTGAAGAGTTTTTGTCATAGACTGTATATAAAAGATGCCTACGATGTAACTTAGACAAGTGGCTCATTGCGAGCATTCTTGCATGTTTATGGTGCATTATGTGTCAGTTACCTTACAGTAACCCAGCAGTTTTAAATGCAGTACCAGCCACTCTTTGTTGTAATCTTTTTTTTTTTTTTTTTAGGATGCAAACATAATGGGTCCCTTAGGTTTTCCACTTCTTTGTACATTCCCTCACCTTCATTCCAGTAGTTTCGGCAATCTCCCTCCAATCTCCTCATATTGAGGCTGTGACTATTATTCTGTTACTGATCTATTGGTGAAAAAGTAGCCAGAAATGCACCAAAGGAATCAACGGTACTGAACAGGAGACTCAGAATCGTTGCAGGCTGCATCAGCGCGATGTGTAGATGCATTTCTAGGGAGGTGCACATGAGGCTACCGACAGCTAGATTTAACACAGAATTCCCATCTCTGAATGCTTTGCTGTTAAAGCCTTGATTGTGCTTTTTGCGTCTGTGAGTCCTCTAGAGTCCACTTGGATCCAAGTGATGTAAATTTGATGGCAAGGATCTGTGGATACGTCCACATTCCTGTGAACACAGACTCATCCACTGAGACTTTACATTACAGTGCATCAGCTGCACATGCACGCCAGGGTGTGGACTTGTAATGACAGGAATGACGACTCAGCTGTCTGTGTCCACAACTGAGTATAATCCTGTCCGAAGACATACCTATAGTTTTAACTGTGAATCATAAATTCACTGTTACATGGAGGTGCCTTAAACTTGCACAATGGCCAGCAGGGGTCGACTCCCCGTCGTCTAGTTTATAAACAGGAAGAGGTGATGGTCAAAGTGGCGTCCACTAACCTGGTCATCTTTTATATACAGTTTATGGGTTTACACAGCTGAAAAGTATCCAATGATTCCTAAGAAAATGAAGAGGAAAATCAGAAAAATCGCATTACTTTTTATGTTGTGCCTTTCTCGTTCATGTCTTTTCTCCTCCTTGTTTTTACAGGAGATGAAACCTACCAGGACATTTTCCAGGATTTCACCCACATGGCCTCCAATGACCCAGACAAGCTGAACCGCTACCAGCAGTACGACTCGCAGCGACCCTGACACCGCAGAACGCCGTCCACCTGCGGTCAGAGGGGCTGTTTACAAAACATGGCAGAAACAAAAAGAAATTCGGAATGACGTCCGCTTTCCTTCCTACATCATCATCATCATCAAAGCCAGTGACCGTCTCTAATGTAGCCAAAGCTCCTTCTCAGAAGTTCATTTTCACCAAGGAGAGCGCTTCATTCAAGTGAAGGGGAACTTCTGACAGTGGATTTTTATTCTTTTTTTAACTGTGCATATTAGTAGGACGTCTAACAGTAATTAAATGGTACAGTGTTAAAGCCTTTGGAAGGATTTGCATAGTCTTAAATCAAATGATAATTAAACTCAGACTGAATGTAGAGCTGACATCAAGGCTGTCAGTTACTTTGAGTTAAATGTTTCCTGTCACACTTCCTGACAGTGAAGGACAATTCAAAAAAAGTTTTTTAAAGTAAAAGGTGTGCTGCATCAGAACTGCATGGAGAGGTGAGCCCACGGCAGACTTTTAAAGGCTCCATTTAATTTTTTCAATGGGACTCTGTTAATGAGCATCAGCATTTTTTTATGTACGTTTTGCTTTAGAGAATCATCAGCAAGTGTATTCACTTTATCTTCACTCACCGCTGATGTTTACCAGTTTGCATGGTAGCTTTGATGTGTACAGTGATAAACCTGTACGCATTTGTAAGGTTAAATAGTTGATTTGACTTTATTTTTAAATGCTTTTAATTTTTAAAATTTGTTTTTAATTTCTCACAAGTACCTGCAGTGTTTCCAAAAAGCATCTGCCGTTATTCGGATGATTTAACTCTGTAGATCTATCCAATATACACACGTGGCCTTTTATTATCGCTGGTAACGCTTTATTTTGTGGGTCGACAATTTTCCAGGCATTTGTTGGTCTAACAGTGTAATGCTTTATTTTATTATAAAGGGATGTTCCCAGAGTAGCGCCATTTAAAGACAAAAAACTTTAATGCTGGTAAATCTTGCCATGGTTGAGTGGTGACTCCTGTGTTTAGTTACCACTTTAACAGAAAGTACCGTTTAATATTTTATAAAATTCTGAACATTTATCAGAACAGCTTATCAGAAAAGTAACAAAACAAGCTCCTGCTGTTGCAATACAGATTTCAGTCAGTATAAGTAAATAAAGCCCTTTAATAAGCAGTTTGTGTTCTAAAACAACAGCAGTGTTTGGTAGCTTTAGCTTTATAGCTTAGGAGCTGTCTGAAATGTATCTAATGCTACAGTCACAGTAGGGAAAACAGTGGCTGAACCAAAAATTACTGCAATCGTGTGCAGTGAACTTGCGATCTCATTTCCACTTGCAGCCAGTTGCTGGAGTCAGTCTATCTGTTTGTGATTGAGTGGAGTTAAGTCGGCAATTGCGTGCAATCTGTTTGTAATAATACGGCAAGTAACTGTGATAAACTGGGGATCTGTTGTCATCACCGATTTCCTCCACAAATAGCGATGAAGTTGCTGCAGGACGGCAATTAAACTGCTCAGCAGCCGTGCTTTAATGTAGGAATAAAAGCAGAATACAACCACGTGAGACAAGTTCCAAAGAGATGCGTCACAGATGAGTTGCGATCGTCAGTGCAGATTGCCTCGGATTTATTGCAACATGTTGGCAATCTGTTTATAAATTAGACGTCCGTTATTTACAAACAAGTCAGTGTGTCTGAGAGTGATTGCAGTCACTGCGGGTCCGACCACGACTTGTTTGGAGACTGGTTGCCTCTCACCAGGTGACCTGTGCAATTACCTTGCAATCAAAAGTGCAATTCTTGCAATTCTTTTACTCCTCTTGTTGCAAGGAGGTTGCTGTTCAGTCTTTTACCCAAGCATGGCTGAGCCATAAGACCTAGAAACCAGTAGGTGGCCACCTGGCAACCACTGATCACTAAGAAAAATGTGTATTCTCCAGCTGGTTGGCACCTGGTTGCTGGCAGTTTCAAAGAGCTGCCGGCAACCATTTGCCAACTGGTTGGGGAATCCACATTTTCCCTGGCGCTGGTCCTTATTGCACAGGCAGCGATGGAGCAATAATTAAAAGGAGCAGATCACTAAAACTTCTGAAAATTAGCATTTTCTTATTTCATAGACAAAATCAATAAGAATGTTTTTTTTCCAATGAATCCTTTGTGTATGTGTAGACCAGCTGAATTCAGCACTGGAGTGGTGGATCCTCCCTCTAACAATGTACAGACTGTTATTAAATAAAAATCCATTGAGTGGCTGAAACAGTGCTGATCACAAATGTCGCATATTGAGACTCGTAAATGGAATTAAATGGAGGTTCAGCAGCTCACCGCTGTCTCCGTTAACTCCAATTGGTAGCAAATTACACAGAGCCTTCAATGAAACTTAGTAGAAAGTTGTTGGGAATTTATTATTACACAATATCCAGATATGTTAGGAAATAATACACACACTGTGGGAATTTTATACTTTTGTGTAACTCGAGTTGTAAAGTCACCGTCCTCTCGTGCTGGGTCGAAACATTAGCGTGATTGATCCAGTTCTCTTTCACAGTTACAGTATATGCAGTAAGATGTTAATCGCAGAGGAAACTTGGGATACAATTCTTGTACATTTTGTACAGATGCTTCTGAATTCTCCAGAGGACTGAAGTATAAAGTAAAAGGTACTTGAATCATTAAATAAGCTTTTGTATATGCTGTTCTTTGTATCATTCAATCATTTTAGCCCATGTTTTTTAATGCCTGTCTGTACACCAATATACATGTACTGTATGTTATACCTGTAATATGGAAGGACTTCAATACATACAGACTAAAGGATTCACAGATGAATGCTGATTCTTCTTTTTGTTTGTTTTGAGTAATCCAAGTTTGTCATCGTGACGTGGAGTTTATCTGTCTTAACTTGCAGCGTGCTCGTGAAGAAAGAAAAAAGGACTTATTTACTTTTCTGCTTTCTTTCCTTTTATGAAAGGATTTTTTTTCCATCAAAATCCTGAATTCCAGTCAAACGGCTCATGTACTTGTACAGCAAACATTTTAGCTAATCAGTCTGTACTTGCCAGCCACTTTATTAGATACACCTGTTGAGCTGCTCTTTAATACAACTGTCTAATCAGCCGATCGTGTTGGCACCTCAGTGCATTTAGACATGGTCAAGACGACGCGCAGAAGTTCAAAGTGAGCGTCAGAATGAGGAGGAAATGCAATTTAAGTGACTTAGAATGTGGCGTGGTTGTTGTGTGTTCCCACACAGCCATCTGTAGGGTTCACAGAGAATGGTCTGAAATAGAGAAAATATCCAGTGAGCGGCGGTTCTCTGGGTGAAAATGCCTCTTTGATGCCGGAGGAAAATGGCCATTCTGCTTTGAGCTGTCTGAACTGCAGAAGAGCATCTCTGAATGCAGAATATTTTGAACCTTGAAGCAGCCAAAGACCGCATTGGGTGCCACTCCTGTCAACTAAGAACAGGAAATTGAAGGGATGGTTGGCACAACATTCAGATAGGGTCAGAACTGGTGTAGGGGAATCTTGGTACTCTTTGGGCTTCTTAGGGCCAACTGAGCTTTGTTTGAACACCACAGTTTACTTGAGTATCATAGCTGACCATATCCATCCGTCCAGACGAGTGTCTCGTGGCTCCTTCCAGCAGGATAACGGGCCATGCCATAAAGCTCAAATAATCTGAATCCGCCAAATCTGCAGCAGCTAGCGAGGTGTAACTAATAAAGTGGCCAGTGAGTGGAAATGCCCTTAGAGTTAATACAAACGCAATGAATAAGAATAATTCGAGGCCAAGTGACTTTTCTTCTTTCAAAGAGACTAAAAGAATCTCCTGCCCTCTCAGAGCAGATTTTCAGTGGGATAAAGCCCCTCTCCTGAAGACCCTCCTTTCAGCTGTTGTAGACTTGTTATAGTGACAGTATCTCAGCTTTGGCCTATTATACTTTGCTTCCTGTGAAGAGGATAATCTGTGATTTGAGACCGCGTGACTCCACCATAATGAAGGTGGTCTAAAAATGTTTTCAGAGAGCTGAGGCTCTGATACTTTGACTTGTCTGTCTTGTGATGTATAATTTCAGCTAATTCTCAGTTGCTTTTGTACTTCGCACTGAATGTGGGTGCCAGTCAGTGACTAAAATGATCAGTGTCTTTATCTCACAGATGGCAATTTTCTGATTTTCGAACACTGGGTATTAGTTATTTTTACAAAAATGGGCGTCAAAGAAACAATTTATTTTACAGAAGAACAACAAAAACTGCAGAAATCCTTATGTTCTTCTCTGTTTATCATCTATGGATGTTCCGCTGATGGAGTCGCGGCTCCTTTCAGCAGTGCTCATAAATCAGTGTAATCTGTCTGTCCAGCAGAGGGAGTGCTGCTCTGAGCATTTACTTGGAGGACAAAACCTTCACCTGTAAAAGCAGCTCAGATTAACTTTATATAAGTCTGAGTTTCAAGTCTTTTTAAAGTTTATTTTATTGCTATATGGCTCAGTCTCAATCCACCTTTAATAATTACAGCATGTTTATTTCTGCAGCTGTTTAAATGAGAGGCATGCAGGCCAGTCATGCCCACCACTTCAAATGAGTTATAGGCGTCCGTGTGTGTGTGTGTGTGTGTGTGTGTGTGTGTGTGTGTGTGTGTGTGTGTGTGTGT
>JAVDPK010000190.1:11059-27142 GCA_034780415.1 Cichlasoma orientale | reverse complement strand
TCAAAAAAAACCCCCCCCCCCCCCCCCCCAAAAAAAAAGAGCATACATGAGGAAATATCAAGCCAACGTTTGATAATCAAAGATAATTCAGGGCTTCATCGACTGAGTTGAAGTCATTTCAGCCAAAGAGTCGGTGACATCACTGCCCGCGCTCCGCCCGCGGAGCCGCAGAAGAATAAAATATTTTATGTGAAGTTTTCAGAGAGCTGATGCTGTATTCATATCACATGCAGACTGAAAAGATGTTTACAACATGTGAACGTTCACGTCACTGAACAACTCCAGTGATTGTCGTGAAGGATAAATACACAACAAGCAGCGTATCCTTTACATTCGGGTTCTCTACCACTGTAGAGGACAACTGTGTTCAGTGTGGAGAGTTGATAAGATTGATGATAAATAATATGTGGTGGACTCAACACACTGTCAGCAACAATAGTGTATGGTATAAAACATCTGTAAGACAGATGTGTGTAGGAGCAGACCCGGTCGGGCTGTGCCTGTCTAAATCATGGATTTCAGAATGACAACAAACACGTTTCTGAGAGAATAATCTACACTTTAGGTGGTCTTTAAAAACTCTTAATGCTTAAAAAGTTAACAGGACAGCCTGTAAACACAGTGAAGGCCAACTTGAGGGCGGATCCAAAGGTGTCGAGTAAATCTCCAAAACCCACCAGGACCAAGCAAAGAAATGCTGCACAGCTTTGGTGAAGGCCAACTTTCACCGGTGCAAGATCCATCCAATGCAGGTGGAGAAGTATGCCAGGGACACACCATGCAGGTGAGCCACAGCTGAACAGCTAACACCCACTTCTAGGAGAACTGGTGACACAAAACTCACCGCAGGCAGCAGGAGAAAGAAAACATGACAGTACAGCAACTGCAGCAATCACCACCACCTGCTTCCGGTGCTCCTGCTGTTCTACGCTATGTGCCTCAAGACTGGGGCTGCACCGCCACCTCACTGTAGTAGCGACACGTCTTCTTCACACTTGAAGGACAGTCAGCAACTAATCAAGCTTGCTAGAATTAGCTTATAACTTTGTACTCCACTCTCTGGTCACATCTGCAATAATGCCAGTACACAAAATAAAGTGTGACATCATGGTGGCCATGCCCATCTTTAATAGAAGAGCTCTTATAAGCCAAGCGAAATCACCTGTAGGGGGCGTACAGAGCCATAGTGGCCACAGTGACTGCAGATATTCCTGTCGCACGTGTCCAATGTGTGACCTCATATCAGCTGACCCGGTCATTGTAACCACTCAGCACGCTGTGCATCCAAACTGAACCCCCAAGGCCAGCCTGACAACGATCTCTGCAGTGTTTAATCTTTCACACGGTTCTCGAACCTCATAAGAGACATGACATAATATGCACAGAGGCCCTAATTTGGTCAGTGACACCTCATCCGTCTCATCACACACACAATCCCGCGCTCCTGCGGGCTGTAGCCAATCCAACACCAACAACAAGCACCCAGTAATCATTAAGCATCCAGCTTCATTGGGGAGTGCACAAGGTTTGCCCTGTGAGGAAGGAGTTGGTGATGTTTACATTCCTCGGGCAGCGATGGGAGAAACTCTGATATTAAGACAGAAATGCAGACCTACTTTGTGTGTTATCACACACCGTTACTTCCTATGAAAACAGACAGCTATGTGGGAGTTTTCTGCAGAGCAGCGACAAAATTAACAGCGGTTTGATTTGCTAGCTGTTAAACTAATGCTGCTGTGGCCTCTGCCTCTGCTTATGTCAAAAAGAGATATGACTTAAAAACCCGCTGGAAGGTTTTGGACTGGTCTAGATCAGCTGATAGCTTACTGTTTGGACAGGCGTTCTCTTAAAACCATTTGAGCCAAGTTGGAACTTTACAAGCGTTGAATGACTGACAAAGCTCAGAAACAACCAGTGTGAACATACCGTCGCTTTGGGAGCATTTCTACTCATCAATGTACTCGAAAGGCTCCGGCGGCTCGGGCTCCTGCTCTTCCTCCTCGATTTTGGGGCCGTGCGCTGAGACGGGCTCCACCAGCTCCTCCTCCTCCTCACTGGTGTCCTTCATGATGATGATCCCACCTGTATGGAGCTGGTGACATACGGTGACATACGGAGGAAAAATCAGTCTGGAGTTAAAGGTTTATATAAACTATATGAACAAAAATACTGGACCACACCCCTTAGACTTTGAATCCATTTGTGAAAGAACGGGTTGCTCTAAAGAGCTCAGTGAACTCAAGCTACTGCAATAAGATGCCACCACTGCAACAAGTCAGCTGGTGAATTTTCTTCCCTCCTAAATATTCCAGAATCAACTTTAAGTTGGATGCAAAGTGAAAGCATTTAGGAATCAGAGCAACTCAGCTCCAGAGAGGCAGATCATGTAAACACACAGGGTCACTGAGTACTGAGGCACATAGTGTGTAACTCTCTGCAGAGCTCCAAACCTCCTCAGGAGCACAAAAACTGTGTGCTGGAGCTTCATGGCAAGCAGCTAGCTGTATGTAGGTAATACATGACTGAGTACTTCTGTCCATATGGCGTCTTCAGGACCAATTCAGGACCCCACTACAATACAGTGTCTCACTCTTATGTATACGAGTCCTTATTTCAGTTAAAGAGGTGCGTCAAGTTTCAAACAAAGGGTCAGAGTGTTCTCCACCCCAGAAATTAATTTTAAATCCTATTCAAGATACTTTCAAATATATAGAAGAGGCACTTAATATATCATTTCAATTCAATAAGGGTACAGCTATAAAGGAAGGGGCTCAGTGTGGGTGAATAAGAAGTTTTTCTAAATAAGCAGTAATTTTGAGGGTTTGCATATTTCAGATTAAAGGTTTCAGGTTTGTATATGTGGTGCTTTGAATAGTTTGTTCTGAAAAGAAGCTCAGAAAGTTACGATTACAACCATGTCCAACAAAGAATTAAAAGCAGGAAGCTTTGCATTGATTTCCATATAACAGGCCTCGAACAAACCTCTTAACACTGAGCAGATTTCAAGATAAGTCTGTAAAACTCCGCTTCACTTCCTAAACCTGCTTTGGAACCTAAAACAAACCCTTAAAAGGAAAGCAGCATTACAAAAACTTTAGACAAGCAGAGACACCACTTTTGGCACATGATCCCGTGCAGCGTAATACACTGAGTTTAGCTTGCTGCACGTAAAAATCAAACTCTCTTTACAGGGCTGGGGTGAGTGCACGCCGTCCTGCCATTTACTGTGGAAAACTGTCAGCGTTTACAGGGGAACCGCAGAGGTCTGCGTTTATAGGCCTGGACGGGGGAGATTCTGCACTTTCAACTGAACAAGGCCAAAATCAACCAGCAGGCTGGATCTTAATTTGAATGATTTATATTAGAGGAAAATAATCAGATATACAATTACATTGTTAAACTCTACTGTCTGATACTTAGCACTTATTTAGAAATATCATGTATAAATATTTTAACTCACTGGAGATCTGAGACGTCATAGAAGCATTGGTGCTATAAACAATGAAAAATTAGCAGAATAAGTACATTTAACACACTATTTGGGGGCTGTGTTGTAGTACAGGCCTCATATTGTTATGCTGGATTAAATTTTGGTCTATTGTGGAGGTGAAAATAATGATGATGATGCTTTGATGACTGCTGTCTGATTTTATTAGATTGTGAGGGTTATAAGATCTGTTTTGTTTTAAATTCATAATTATTTCAATGTTGAATTGTATTTATATAAATACATATATCTGATAAGTTTATCAGCAATAAAAAAACAATAAGACTGATGATGAATCTGATATCCTCTGAGAGGGGCTGAATTCATTCATTCATTCATTATTTACAAACCAAACGGCTCAGATATTAACAGGAGTGATGAACCTGGTTTGGTTTTACCTTAGTTTGGTTTGTTGTGTTTAAGTGTAACGCATGTCATTTAAAATTTGAACAATCAGCTCACGAAAACCAGGAAATGTGGATCTCAGTCCAGTTCTGGTTTCTTTGGGGTTGGTTACCGGTTTAAAGGGCTGGTAGCGGCAGGTCTCCGGCATGGTGAGGACTTTGAGTTGAGCCGGCATCACTCTGGCCGGGTTCTCCAAGAGCTGGAAGTTTGGTTCTGCCTCCTTCTTCTTCTCTTCGTCCTTCTTCTCCTTCTCACCCTCCTGGACCTCCTGAGAGGGAAAAATCAGCATCAGGGCCGCTGTAAGCATTTGTGTTCATTTACTTTTTTATTTGAACCGATCTAGTTGCCGACTTAATTTTTTTTCTAGGGTGAATCGGACATTACTGAGGTGTCATGGGTAATAAATTCTACCCCCCCATCTTTCCGTTTCTGTGAATCAGTCTCTTCCTGCTCTGGCACCACTAATGGCAAATCAGTCAGGCTGATTTGTCAGCAAACACTGGAAACCTACGAACAAGGCAGAACGAGTACTGATGGATTATGAATAAGCAAGCTTTGAATGAACCGTATGACCCCAGTTTTAGCCAGTACCTTTCCTTCAACTGCCATCTCAATAAGTTATGCCAAATAAAATCAAAAGCCTGAGATGTGAGCATCCAGGACGTATCCAGGCTCGTCTCTCAGCACCAGAGCTGAGATGCAGCATGGCAGAGAGGATCAAACACACGGATTACGCTCAGAAAATCCCAATGAAAGTTATACCGGCTCTTTCCTGACAACAGTGTTTGAACACTGGCTGTGGATGAATGAAAAGCTCAAGAGACTTTAAGAAAAGAAATAACTGGGTGTATGCCTTGGTACTCCATTAATCTTTTATACAGCTGTCATTTGGTTTGAGTAACAGGGAAGTTTTCATTTGTTTGCAGACGACAAAAGGTGAGGAAAAAAAAAAGCAATTACTTCAAATGCTAAAAACACGAGTACACAAGCTGGACTGGTGTGTGGCCAAAGGAGACGAGCAAAAACAGCGAGGCCCTTTCATAAACACACTATGAATACAGTGCTTTTATACATGTTATATAAATGAATATTATACACTCTGCAGCAGAAATGGAGACTCGTCAGACCAGACAACGTTTTTTCAAATTTTGTATTGTTCAATTTTGGTGAGCCTGTGTTTGTGTGTGGTAGCCTCAGTTTCCTGATCTTAGCTGAAAGGAGCGGCACCTGGTGTGGTCTGCTGCTGCTGTGGCCCATCTGCTTCAAGGTCAGAGATGCTCTTCTGCATACCTTGGTTATAAAGTGTTTGTTACCTTCCTGATTAGATATTTAACTAGAAGTCAAACAGGTGTACTTAATAAAGTAGAGAGGGGGTGCCGTATACCTCACTACAGCTGAGTACAAAATATAATAAATACGTAAAAACTTTACTTCAAATGCAGGAATGAAGGATCTGAGTACCATCAATCATCCTTCTGTTTCAGGGTTATATATTTTTTTCTTATTGGATTTTTCCATTTCTGGAGGTAAAAGTGCTTCTCACATAATAAACAAAAACAACTAAATAAATTCAAAATTTTTAAAACTAAGTAGGAAAAAGAAAAAAAGCCATAATAAGATTATTAGCAGTCAATCGGAGGAGTTGGGTTGCTTTCCCCACTCACCACTTCCATCTTCTCCTCCTCCTTTTCTTTCTTTTCCTTCTCCTTCTTCTTTGCTTTGGCTGTGATGGAGAGAACAGCAGTGGATACCTGGCATGCAGAGAACGAGAGAGAGCACAGACGTTTCCACAACGTCAGACAATACCACAGACATTAAGACCTTCTACAAACATGGCTTAAAATGTACAAAACTAGTCAACCACAGAATAAATGTCTTTCATTTCATTCTCAAAGGGCATCTTGGATTGTGAAATGAAGCAACTGAGGACCAAAAAAAGGAAAAAAAAAAAAAAAGACCAGAGATTCTAAAATAATAAACACAACAGGCAAGAAAATGATGAGTCTTTACAGGGAGGGTTCGAAATTATTCACAAATCAATACGAAGCGGGATCAGCTTTCCTAAACTAATAATTTCAGAAAAGAAAGCAAAACAAGCTGATGTGTTGTGGCGCCTCAGTTCTCACCTTCTCCTTCTCCTTCTCCTTGGGAACCTCCAGAGCTGGTGGGTAGGCGAAGGTGGAGGGCTTACAGTTGGAGCGGTACTGTACCTTGGGCATCTAAAAGAGAGACAAACTCTGATGGGAAAACTTTGTATAGATGTTTAGTATGTTCACGGTGATCCGGATGCTTGAGATAATGACCTAAAATCAGCTGATTCTATTTCTCACCACAGTACAGAGAGCCTAGTCAAAGCACCCTATAAAAGACGGCCATTTAACATCATCTCTCATAGGCTGTGAAGCTGAACTTGTTAGCTCGAATCTGCCACGACCCACAGAAAGGAAAAAACAACTGAAAATTCTGTATTTTATGACACTGTCAGAATGATGTTAATTGACTTGGCACTTCCTGTTCCGTTAGCTGCTTCCAAATAGATGCCTTTAAACAAGGGAATCATCTTTTTCCTGGAATAAAATGCTTCCAGAAAGGTTTAAGCTGGAGAAAACCTGGCTTACATTAGTTGGGTCTGAACCCATTTGAATACATGACCAGTTGAGCATCATCACAAGCACCCCCCCCTCTTGCCTGTCCTCTAATAGCTGCAGACTGAACCTTAAGTAAAAATGAAGAAGTGCTCTGTCAACTTTACCTAGACAAACATAAAAGAAGCTCTCCAGCCACAGCAGCACCAGGTGCTTTCTGTTCAATGTAAGCCTTCTAATTATAACAGTTCACTGAAACTAAACGATGTCAACTGTCTTGATGGTCCAACAGAGCACCCCTTCAGCCTTTAAAAAGCACAGGGTAAGTGACAAGGATGTTCTTTTCGTCAATGGTAAGAGTCCAAGTCTGTGAAGGCTTGCGCTGTGCAGTTAAACTCATCCTGACAAACCTTGCCAAGGTGCAGCAAGTCTGTTAAACCCCGCTGTCCCCAGCCTCCTTTCTGCACTGCATCCCGGTTATACGGGGATTTACACCAAGTATATTCTCTAGCGCTTCGGAAAGTTGGGAATTCACAAAACCCAAAAGGGTGTCAGTGTCCCGGCTGTCAGGTGCTGCCGATTCGGGTAGGAGAGAAGAGATTAAGCTCATCTAATGCCAGTTTAACACCACAATATGTCACACTGATCCTTTGGCACTGGAGTGCGAGTGGCAGGTGGCCAGAACAGGCAAAATGTCAGGAGAGCCTGTTATGAGTCAGCTGCTGGTTACAGTTGTTCCAAAGACAAGGGGCTAAATATTTCCTGCACGACATGCAGTAATAAATACAACGTCAGCAGCTGTATTTTAAACCTCGTGTTAATTGTTGTTTCACACACACAGAGCAAGGTTTCCCCTGTAAAACACGAGAACCACTGCAGTGTGACTAATGCACCGCATTTAATAACCCGCTCTGAACATGTTGTGGTTGGTGTTTCTGAATATTTAAACACTTCAGTACCTTGAGGTCCTTGTTGAGGCAGATTATAGCAGTTGGTGTGAAAGCCAAGGACAGGAAGTGGGAAAGAGGGAACCAGAACCAGAACTGAGTGAAGACCAGCAGGCCGACCACTGATGGCATATGAGTGTGACCCGTCCTGGACTGCAGAGAGATGGACACGTTACGTCCACCTGGACAACAGAAAGCACAAGGTTAGAGAGCATTTCAATAAAACGGATGAGACCAGCAGGGTCTGTCACCACATGACATGATGGGGGTTCTCAAACTCTTTGATATCACTGACCCCTTACAGAAGACCCCCTGGACTCAGATATTTCTCTATGCTAAAACTAATATGTTCCTAAGTCACTGGTTCTTTGGATCTTTAGAGAAGTGAATGATCTCGTGACAGATTGATGTGTTTACAATCATATCTAATTTTCCTTATGGGCCAAAGATAACATGATAGGAAGCACTGGACACAATATGCTTTGATAGCCACCATCAACGTCTAATGCTAAATCCAAAATGATCTGTCATACAATTCCCAAAAAGAGCCTGTTTGTCAGTGTCCACAACATAAAGAGCACACACTGAACCTACTGCTGCATTATGTACTAACCACTGATGAGAGGGAACTCTGTCTAAATTACAGGGTTTTGTTTAAAATGTGAAGGTCTGAAAACAGGGACAGTACTGAAAAGCAGCAAACCTCAAATAAGCCGTAAGGATACAAATTAAATGCTGAGCTCCACCGGCTGTCAACATCTAACAAACCGACTCGAACCCAGGTCACAGGCTAACCTGAGCAAAAAAAAGGCAACTGTGCTTTGAACAATAACAAGAATGTTGATGGCTAAAACAGTTATTTTTCTTTCATGTGACAGTTATAATTGATAGTGAAACACATTATTTGAGAGTTGGAAAATAATCAAACGATGAGGGAGTAGGAGGTTAACAGGGGTACAGACCAGGATGTTCACCACCCAAAGGCGGTTTGGCTTTTGTGTGATCTGTTGATCTCAGGGCAGAATTTAAAATACAAGGATGTGCATGGCAAGACAATTACATTCAGGAATGCATTGTCTGACGCATCCTGCATTTAAATAAACCCCCCCCCCCCCCAAAAAAAAACAGGTCTCATTCATTATCATTAGATTTGAGCTTGACAGGACATTAATAACTGATCTGGATCCAAAGAGGTGGGGCTGCCATCCTGAAAAGATTTCCATCCACATCCGAGCTGTTACAGTTTATATAGAGGTCCTTTTCAGCTTGATGTACAAATATCTTAAAGGATTAAATTTAAATAAGCAAACAGGTGAGAACCTTCCACTGGGTAATTACTGACGCAGTGAGCAGCTTCTCTAAAATTTCTTAAACATCCATGTCAGACATATCCGGAGGTTCTGAACTATCAGTGAACTATCATCTTCAAAGAAGAAATGTAGCTGGGAAATTAAAAAAAAAAATCCTGAATGATTGTGATCAGTGATCGCTTAAACGTTTGGAGAAAATCAAATCAATAAAAATCCGCAATAAATCTCACACCCATGTTTAATTAAGTGCATTTCCAAATGCACAATGCAAAACCTAAACAGCACCATTATGTGCCCAAAAATGAGGTCAGCTGACTACCTGAAGTTTTTTCCCCATCAAAGGATTTTTTTCCCCTTCCTTGATGGCAATGACAGCATTGATCAGGCTCAAACTGTGACTGATTGATTCAGGGAGCATGAGACATCATTTTCACACATGAACTGGCCACCACAGAGTCCACACCTTAACCCCATTGAGAATCTTTGGGGTTGTGCTGGAAAAGATTTTAAGGGTCCAACCCGCTCATCATTAATACAAGATCGTGAAAAAAACATTAAAGCAACATTGGATGGAAATAAATGTTGTAACACACTTCATATGTATGCCATGGCAAATGTGTGTCATCAAAGCTAAAAGTGATCCAATGTGTGAATTTTTTTTTTTTTTTTTTTTTTGCCCAGGAAGTCTAAATAATTAAGATGTGTCTCAACTTGAAGGTTAAAAACATTTTTAAGACTGACTCCAACAAAAGGACTAATCTATGAAGATGGCTAGAAGGTTGATTAACAGGGGTCAAGGGTGCAACTTGTGTGCAAAAGAATAACAGCCCACCCAAGTCATTCTTGGGACAAACAGCAGGGAGAAATGGCAGAAGACGGAGTGAGGAGGAAGAGGAAGCAAAGAGGAGACAGCCAGGATCAATTCATCATTTCTACAGAGATAAAAAGAAAACCTCTCTCTCTCTCTCTTTTTTTTTTTTTAAAGAGCAGGTTACTAGGGAGTAGCCCTTCCAACTAAAAACTGATATCAACCTAAACAATAGCACTTAAATCATCTGCTGCTGTCTTGTTCTGCAGCGACTCCAACCTCAGGTCACTCGGATGATTTAATTACGAGGCCTTATCTTCAAATTTGAGCCAGTGTACGAGACATTCCAGTCCCAACGACTCAACGCTGGCCTGAATGAGTAACGAGGCCAGCAAACGCACCACGAGCGTGTGCTTGAGAGTCTCTTAAATACTTAGAAGAGGTTGAGTACACTTTAGTAACAGGTTCTCCCCCACCCGCTGTTTTTGCCAACTCTCAGCTTGGTGGGCCAATTTTCATTCCAAAGAGTTGGTGAGGGAGCTGCGGGGATCCTTCAAAAAAGTGTAACGTGACTACATCAACAACCAGACTGCGTGTTTCGATTTGAAGAAAAAAAATAAAACAAACAACTGAATCTTATAAAACAAAAAGACAAGACATGCTGTTACATGAGCGTGATAAAACTAGCCAATTATACTTGATTAATGGACCACATAAATTAGAGAAAGTCTTCACAAGGGAGGCTGAAAACTTGAGAGGGAGGGAAAGACACGGACACAGAGCACGAGAGAAGACACAGAAGACTGACATTTTCTGGGTAATGAGCACCAGTGATCATGAAACTGAGCTCTAATCGCTTCCGCCAGTCAAATTAAATACAATTACCCCTGCACCTCAAACACTCCCAACGCCCTGGAAGATCAGAATACTTAAACATTCGTACCACATGAGCTTGAGCATGTCTGACATTCAAACAGGAGTAGTGTGTATTCTGCCTGAATGTGTTTGAACTGCACTGAAAACAGGGCGTTTAACATGGAGTGCAGGAGGGAGAGCTGAGAGCAAGCTGAGAATGAGAAAAATCAGGGTTTGGTCTCACGCAGGGACATCCTGGCCTGAATTTAGTGCGCCTCATTTGACACATGATGGAAATCCCGTTGGTCATAACCAAGGATAATCTGCTCAGAACAAAATAACCATCACTCAGAGTGCAAGAGGGGCAGAGTTAACCAAGAGTCGATGCTGAGCTTAATGAAAAAAATCATGTCATGTGAAGGTGCTTGGCTTCACTTTGTGTACAATGCAACACCTGAGAGCACAGTCAGACATCAGTGTGCAAACAGAGCTGGTTTCTTTCGCTGTTTAGCCCACATGGTTTTATGTATATGCCACAAAATTGCCTTCTGCTTCTCCCTACACTTTTTTTTTTTTTGCATAATTTGAATGTAGATGTGCTCTGCATATGAGTGTATATATAGCTCTGTGATGATGTGCAGCTCTCTAGGACCTCACACACACACACAAGCACAGGCTGCGTTGCTTGTGTCCACAAACACCCGCACAGACACACAAACACAGAGACTATCAGACAAACAGTAATCACCGCGGGGAGACCAACACGCCATATGGCTGAGAGTAAGAGCGCAGCGGAGCTGAGGTACGGCCGCCAGGCGCTAATGCACCTTAGCATGATCTGTTCCAGAAAAGCAGTGCACGGGTGGTCAGCCAAAGGAGGGGTTACTCTGTGTTTGCTTGAGTGCAAAGGAACTCAAAGTAAAGCACACACAAAACCACAAACCCACCCAACATTTAGAGCAGTTCACTTGTTTTACCCTGTAATTAAGAATTACACATCTTTTCGTATTCCCCTAAGTGGTGAAGGCATGTAAGGCAGGCTGGACCACATACCCATTTATTCTCTCACCCAGTGACTGACATGCATAAACCCATTGCATCTCTGTTTGGAGACTGACCTGCATCAAGGATTCCCTGGGCCAGGATGGCGCCGAACTTGGCCATGACGTCATCATGCTTGTCGTTGATCACCTTTGCATAAAGCTGCCTGAACTGGTTCACCTAAAGTTAAGATGAATTTTTGAAAATTACTTTCAAATGCTGACTCTGCAAAACAAACAAACAAACAAACAAAAAAAAACAAAGCCAGAGTCCACGTATAAAGGAAGGGTATACATTTAAATGCAGGCGACACAGGGGGCAATGCATCTGTCAGATTTGCACAATATCAGCAGAACATTTGCAGCACAGCCACATCAGAACTGCCATACCTGTGGTGATGATTTACCCGTGAGAATTCCAGCATCAACAGTATAGCTTGTTAGCAAAAGCAAAACTTTGAGTAAATGCTCTGCTGGGTCGTTTTCAACCTATTTGGGCCCATTTTACCATCCGCAAACTATCGGCCTGTCTACAACTGTACAGCAGAGCTGGAAATTACAATGTCAGTGTGTGCTGGGGGGTGGGGTCATGGATGTTCCACTGTTTAAAAAAACCAAACACTGCCTCCATCCTTAAGGACCTTTGCTGTGCAGACAAGGACTCCTTGAAAATTTGTCTGGTACTTCCTGCCCATCTATAAAAAAAGTATGTGGTGCTTCAAGGGCGAATGCATGCAGTTATGCTGGGATGAGTCACTCTTCAGTCTTCCATGACCTTTCCCTTCTGTGTTCACAACTCTGACACTATCTGATTTCAGTCAAGTCTTCCCACGTACCTTCTTCTCACAGTTTACTCAGCAAAATCTGTCTCACTGGTATCATATTACGAATCAATGACGAGCAATGCACAATAACAGTGCAGTATTTTTTTTTGCACATTTTACATCAAAAAGAAAAATTCCTGTTTTATACGTATACCCAAGACCCCACATAGTCAAATATTGCTGATGCCTATAAAGCCGGTATCACTGTTCACTTACCTTGGGACAGGTGATTTCGGTCTGTTGGATCATGATGAGTGCAGAGGCAATGAGGGCACCTTGTCTCACATAATTTACAGGGTCATTGGTCATGGGCTCCAGCAGATTGATGGCCTCCTGTGATGGGAGACACAGAGGAGCAGGAAACATTGCTTCAAATATCCAAGTGTAAATAAAAAAAACAAAAAAAAACAAAACACACTGTACAAACTGCAGGACCTGGAATTGCAACAATTCTTTCATATTCAGCTAAAAATTATAATTAAATTGATTAAATGATTTTGTAAAATCACTGCAAGAGCTTAAAGCATTTTTTTTTTAATGGTGAAGGTGGGGGAGAAAAATTATTTCTTAGGATTGATTGTGCACTGCAGACGAGAACCAATTTTGCTTCAATAAAATAAAGCACTTTTCAACAATCAATGAACTGAGTCTTACCGACTGTTAAACATTTAAAAAAGCAAAAAAAAACCCTAACATCGATTTAATCCAGAATGATCTCCAGAACCGCACAGTAAATTTTAGGACAGGTCATCAGGCTGAAAACGCCTCATTTAGCTGTTAAAGCTAAAACTATCAGCATATTTCTATGCTGTAAACTAGAAGTGCATCATTTTTCACAGCTCTGATTTTGTTAACAAGCTTGTGGCTGAGATCAAATGTTTACAAGCAAGAATGAGCGACGTTTCCTAAAACAATTTAGAGAACTTCTGTGAGGTTATTTATGTAGTGTTTCTTTCTTTTCCAGGGAAGAAAAATATATCACCTCTCTGAGATCTGTCAAAAACAGAAACACATCTGACTTTTTTTCCCCTCCTCTTTTTACAGCAAATGCATTTTATTATGAAAAATGGGAAAATCCCCAACAGGAAAGATCAGTGCAACAAGGACATTTTTGTTTGGTTAAATACAGGAAAGGCGATTATCAACAGAAGCAACCAGACCTCACAAATTAATGACATTAGTGTCATCCATATCTGGTTGTCCTTGACAACTGACAAAGAATCAGTCTCCTCCCATGATTACTGTGCATGAAGGAGTGAGACAGGACCACCTCCTCCTCCAGCTTCTTCTTTCTGCTCTCCCCTGTGTTTTTCAGCCAGTCTATCATTGTTACTTTTATTTCTCTCGAACAGAAATGGCTGTAACCCAAACCAGCAGGGCTCAGAGGGAGGCGTCAGCTCCACCGAGGAAAGACAAACAAACTAGGATGATGACAGTGGAGGTAAAATAAACCATGTTTCACGAATGTTTTCAGCTCAGCTGGCTAAGACAGTCGTGCACCAGGATGATCTGTTGAGTGTAAAGCCAACACTAGTCCACCATATCCTGCCCATGATATGTTGTTGGAAGGAGGTGGGGGTGGTGGGGATAATTAAAAGTATTTACTGTCAAGTCCAATCAGTAGAGCAGACTGGTTGCTTAAGATCATGTTAATCCATGTACAGAGCTGAGCTGTTTTCTTCAGGTTTGAGCCTCAGTGTGGATCAATCTTTAAATTAGATTCATTTCAGCATGGCTAATAACTGTCTTGAGGCTTGTGTAAATAAATGGAGTAGTGCAGAACATGGTCAAACACGACATAATTTACCATTTATTACACATTTATAAAACAGTATCACATTACAAAAATGTCTCTTTGTCTGCTTGGTGTTTAACATTACATTTCCACAAATTTCCAGACATTTTTCCAAACATTCTTCAACTTTTCTTTCAAGTATATAAACAGATCAGGAGCAGCACAGCCCAGTAAATATGATCAAACCCAAAGGTGTAAACGACAGCAAAGAAATGTGCTCCCTCTAAATAGGTGACCCAGTTCTTTGGTCACAACATCATTACTCCTGTAATGTGCTCAAGTTCCTATTCTGGAAAAAACCAAACAGTGGAGCTTCGGAGCCGATCACGTCTCTAACGCGCCTCTGGGCTGATTTGGTCCAAAATATTCTCTTTAGTGCTCCGAGTCTCTATGAGCAAGAAGGTGCAAGAGGATGCTATGATTCTGCTGTGGTTGTGCCACCCAAGACTGAGCAGCCAACATTATTAAGACAATTAAGGAAGTGGAAGCACTCCTGATTTCTATCTTCTTCCCTCCCCTTTTTGGAGAAGCCAAACAGAATGCATGCCAACTCATCTCCAACTAACCCTTTCACCTCTGTGCTGAACCCATATTACAGAGAATGTCAATAGAAGTTTAAAAAAAAACTGCTTAATTCATGTTTTACTTAAAAAAAAAAATCTTATATTGAATACAGGACAGGAGAATCAACAAAGCACTTTCGTGAAACTGAGGCAGGAAATTAACGCGATTTTGAAGCACATGAAGTCCAAATGCAGGTGAGTATGAGCATGGCCTTGGTATAATTCTTTTTTGACGGTGCCATAACATGCGTCTCATAAATAGATTTCAACATTTGTTTTCATTACGTGTGACACAAGAAAACAGATGAACTCATGTAGCTGCTTCTGCAGTGGTTATAGAAAGCGAGTCTGTACTCACACACCCCAGCCTTACACGGGAGGCATCAATTTAAAGAAAAACACTTTGTTCAGCATAGATAATCTTTGCATCAGTGACGCACATGATACCCCAAAAGGAAAAGAAGGCACATGGGATCTATGAAGTCAGCAGGTCTAATGCTGTGTTTGTGGTTAAAGAAATGCCATCTAAGCTTTTCTTTGACATATCCCTGTGAGAAATATTAATTCTAGCTATGATTACTGACTCCAGGGAGAGAAACTGCAGTGTAAAGGCACATCATTAAAAGAGAAAAAAAAGTTCAGGTCTATTTCTATGCTTAAATCAATACAGGTCACCGCTTTAGTAGTTAAGTAGAGACAGCTGGAAGATGAGACGATTTGTAAATGGTTTCCAGCCCTCTATTAACCTCAAGTGAAGAGAAAACCAACCACACCTTCATAAAAGATATTTTCCTCTTTTTAACATGTCTGTGTTAAGCGGCTGTTAATCTTTGTGCATATTTGTGTAAAACTCACATTAAAAAGCCTATGCTAAGTCCAGATAACAAAATCCACTACTCCCCGGCAGTTCTCTTTTCATTTTGACATATTGCAGTGAGTTTATTAACAGCAAGCCAAGACAGAAAAGATTTTAGGAGGAGAAGAAGAAGAAGACACTGACCTTATTGCCTGTCCCCGCACAGCAGATGCCCAGAGCCATGGCAGCCCCACAGCGCACATGAGGGTTATAGCTTTCAGACAGGAGAGAAACCACACTGGGACACTGCTCAGGGGTCCTGGAGAGACAAAAGAGAAGAGAGAAAAGGCGCTTGAAGTTAATCACATACAGTAAGCATGATATCACTAATTACTTAAGATCACTTTTTTTTTTTTTTTTTTTTTAAATGAAGCACAACTTCTTGGATATTGTAATCTGTCGAAGAAAAATGATTGAGAAATTCTAGGCTTAAATTTGTTCCTGAAAACTGTCCAAGTCTTTATATTTTGTTCTCAAATTGTTTATGCTGTGGAGCAGATAAAACAGAAACTTGGCTCAGGATATACAGTGATGTACAGTACACACACACACACACACACACACACACACACACACACACACACACACACACACACACACACACACAC